>JAJKFI010000137.1:925587-942238 GCA_029204185.1 Lerista edwardsae | reverse complement strand
GAGAGAGAGAGAGAGAGAGAGAGAGAGAGAGAGAGAGAGAACACAATGGAAAAAGAAACACACTCAACTTGTGACTTGGAATTTAAGCAAAAACCCCAAAAAGGAGTTTTTCTTAACTGTAAATTTATGTTCCTGGTAGAGGAAATGGGGCATTCCGAACAGAATGGGAAAGCCCGTGAACCAGCTCAAGGTAGGGTCAGCTGATCACCAAAGTCTCCCGGCTCCCGACCCAGTTTGAAGAACCGTACTCTGCAGCGCGCCCTCACTCAAGCCATCTCCCTGACTCGGGCATCGGTGGTCCGTAGGAGACGGGAAAGACCCTCCGTTCCAGCGCCAGGCCGACCTGGGCTCGTTCTGCCCTCCGTTAACGGGAGCGCCATGAGGACATTTGGGCTCTTGAGGCTTCAGCTTGCCTGACTCTCTTGGCCTGCAGTTGCCTGACAGAAGACCTGAAGGTGAGAGGAAGGCTGACACCTCCCTCTCACCCGGCCCTTCTCAAACCCGGGACAGGCCCTTTTTTCAATCCCCCAACCCAGGATCTGAGGCGTCTTCAAACTACTTAACTCCCAAAAGGAGCTGCAACCACATGGGCCTGAGAGGCGGCGGCCACTCCCAGTTCCCCAGCGGCCGGCACGGAGGGAGCTGCTGCAGCCCCCCCTGCACACGGGCCCCGGGCGCCAGGTGCGCTTGAGCGCCGCCTCCATTCCGGGACCTCTGGACGGCCAGAGCAGCCACAGGCTGGGGGAGTCCGGGGCCTCCTGGGCGCTGGGCAAAAATTGCTCACGAGCTCTGAAGTGCGTCCGCGCTGAAGGGCGAACTCGTAGCCTGAAAGTCCTCCAGGAAGGGCCCTGCGGGCCTGACGGGCCCTGGAAAAGGCACGTGCCACGGCCAGGACTCCCTTCACCAGATACAGCCGGTGCCGAGTTAAGATCGCCAATAACTTTGGCTAACCGGTTTGCAAGTACTCCAGGGGTGAACCCCCTGTCCACGTCCCCCCCCCGGCTCTGCCTCCTGAGGCAAGTCTCCCGGCGCCTTCCCAGAAGAATTCTCATCACCGCCTTCGCCTCCGCCCCTTCTGCACCACCTTAGAATCCAAGCGCTCGACTGACGTCTTAGCCTGCTGCCTGCACTGCTTAGCTTTGCTCCCAAGCTCGTCTCCCTTCCTTTTTGGAGCTCCCACAGGAGAATCCAGGAGTCCCCTGGAGAAGAGCCGCAGGGTGAAGAGGGTCTGGAGCCAACGTGGCCGGTCTTGCCGCCCGGCGGCTTCGTCCTCTCCTCCCCCCGAGGCTCCGCACGACTGGCCAGGGGTCGCCCTTCCTTCTGCCACAGAGCTGGGATACGTTTTTTCCTCTTACGCAGCTGGATGACGCTCATCAGCTTGCTCCAGAACGCCAGGGGCAGAGTGGTGGCGCCAGGCTGCCAGTCTCTCGGTGCGGTGTGTGTTCCCTGGGGCGCCTGGTGAGCCACTGTGGGGTGCAGGAAGCCGGACTGGACGGGCCTGATCCAGCAAAGGGGCTCTTCTGACGCTCTTCACCCGCGCAAGTGCCCTCCCCTGCAGAGAGCTGCGCACTGCCCCTCTCCTCCGAAGGCACAACGCCCACGGAGAGGGGAGGAGAGGAGGGGAGGGGGAGCGTCACGGAGGCGGCAGCAGCGCCTCCCCCTGTCCGTGTCCCCAGGACGGAGACTTGCAGCTCATCGAGTGTCCCCCCCCGCAGGCCTCGGAGGGAGCTGCCAGGACGCTGCTGCCAGCTGCCCTGAGGCAGGGGAGGGAGGGAGAGCGGGCGAGCGAGCGGGCGAGCGAGCGGGCGAGGAGGCCTGCCAGCTGCCACCACCGCCGATGCCGCCACTCGGCCCTGGCGCTTCTGCCCTGCAATGCAAAAGGCCCCTTGAAGGCCTGACCCCGACTTCCTCCTTGGACCGGCTGAAAGGAAGCTGCGCAACCAGGAAGGGGGATCCGACCAAGGCCGGGGCTGGAAGAGAGCTCTGAGCAAAGATGAGGGAGGGCGGGGGGTGGGGGTCAGCTGGGCAGCTGGTCGTCCCACGCTCTGCTCCTTTTCCTTGGCACTGAACGTGGGCTGCTCTGCTGAGGATCCTTATTGCCTTCCTGTAACCTGGACTTTGGTTTCCATGGCTGCCAATGGATTGTCACTGCAGTCCTGGGGGCTCTGTAGGAGGGAACTGCGCACTCCGTACCCTGCCTGGAACTCTCATTCTCTTCCTGGTTTGGAGATGACTCTTAAAGCAAAGAAGTTGGAGGCCAGGGAACTCAGGAGTGGGTCAGGACCTTAACATCCCCCCGAGGCGGCAATTCAAGCACAGGGGGGCACACACCCTGAACCACCAGGTAAGTAAGAGGGAGGGGCTTTAGGAGACGTCCTCCCCAGAAACGCTGGGGCAAGGACGCCGGCAGCCGACGTGGGAACCCTGGCGAGGGAGGGCCGGGCGGGGCTCACGGTCCGCCCCGCTGCCAGGAGACTTTGTGGACCAGCTGACCATCCCTTGAGCTGGTGCAGGGGCTTTCCCATGCAAGAGGACGCAGGCATCGTGTTGTCTCGTGTGCTACCCTGAGGCACCTGGTGGGCCGCTGTGAGATGCCGGAAGCTGGGCGAGGTGGGCCTTTGGCCTGATCCAGCACAGGGGCTCTGCCTGTGTCCTTATTCCATTTCCTACACCGGGGAACAGCCTCTGCAATTCAAAGGGGGGGAAAGGCTGCAGAGCGGGACTCCCGGCCCAGGGCTCCGGCTGGCTGCTGGCTGCACGCTGGGGTGGGTCTGCCAGGACAACGCCAGCCCCGGTCCGGTTTTTCTCTGGCTGAGCCAACAGCCGCACACCGGAGCCCCAACGCCACTGGCAGCCCACGGCACGCGCCGGACGGGAGAGGGGGGACTTCCCCTGCGAACTGGGCAGGGGCACGTCTCCAATGGCGCCCTCTCACGTTGAGCAGGGGGAGGGCAGCTGTCCCGCCTCACCCCTGCGCAGGGTCTCTTCTAGTGGCTGCTGCTGCTGCTGCTGGTGGTCTGCATTTTTTTTAGATTGGGGACAGGGAGCCATTTAACTGCACTACTGTTCTTAGCCCGTAAACCGCTTTGTGAACTTTGCGTTGAAAAGCGGCATATAAATACTTGGACTGATGGTGCAAACAGGCCGGAAGACGGTGGCAGAGCCCTCGTGGCCAGCCCCTCCCCTGCCGGCCCCCCTCCTGCCCCCCGCCATGCTCTCTGGAGGCCAGCCCGCTCCAAGCAGGGGCAGGCAGGAGCAGGTCTGGGGGGAAGCCCCCGCGGCAACGGCCCCCGGCGCCCCCGGCAGCCTGCGCAGCAGCCCAGCCCACGGGCACGTACCGAGGGGCTCCGTCTCCTCCGCCGCCAGCTCACTCGCGCTGCTGGTCACAGCCTCGAGGTCCTCGTCCTGCGCCTTGACCTTCCGCTCCCCTCGGTGCCTCCAGACACAGGATTCGTCCACCTGGCGGGCGGGCGGGCGGGCGGGCGGGGGGATGGGGAGGGGCAGGGTCAGTCTCCGGGGAGCAGGAACTGGGCCCCAGCCGGCCAGGGAAGGGGGGCGGGGGGGGGGAGGCCTGCAAGCCCCGCACTGGGGGCTGCTCAGGGAGAGACGCTGGGGGGCCCTGCTCCCCGCCGCTCGCAGGCAGCCCTGGAAAGCCCCTTTCCCAGCACGGAGCGGCCAGGAGAGCAGCCGCCTCCGCCCCAGCAGGCTGGGGCCGCCCTTGGGCCTGACCCCCTTCGGAATGGAATCCCCCCACACACACACACACTGCAGGAGCACCACCCTCACAGTCCTCCCGGCCCCCCGGGGTCTGCTCCTGGCGGGAGTGCCGGGCTCGGTTCTGGCCTGCTGATGGTGCAGCCGTTCCTCCTGGTGCCAACTGCACGGCCTCCACCCCTCGAAGGGAGAAGCAGAACCGCAGGGCTCCCGCCCAGTGCTGCGTCGCCTGTGCTGGGAACGAGAGCCCTGACCTGACCTGCCCCCAGCAGAGGCTGCCCAGCCCCCAGCCCCAGCCCCAGCCCCCGGAGGGCTCTTCGCGGCCCTGTTCCCTCCCGCCCTCTTGCTCTGCAGACGTCTACAGGAAACGGCCTCTGCTTCCTGAGGCCAGGTGAGCCCCCCATCGCTGTATGGGGGTGGGGGGGCAGTGGGAGTCAGGACCCCCCCCCTCGCTCCTCCCGCCCAGCCCCTGCCCTCCGCGTCTCACCTTAAACAAGAAGCTGAAGCCCATCATCAGGTAGGAAGGCGGGAGGAAGTTTTTCTTCCCTGAAAAAGGAGCGAGAGGGAAGTCGGGGTGGGTGGGTGGGTGGGTGGGGGGGGCACGTGTGCCACAGGCCACGACACTCCCGCCCGGCTGGCAGCCACCCCTGAGCGGGGGAGGGGCTGCCGCGCCCCTGTGCGCCTCACCTCGGATCATGAAGCTCCCCGTGGTCAGGTATTCGCCCGTGGGGGCCGTCTTGGACACCTGCAGGCAACGCAGCCAGAGATGCTGATCAAGCCCCACCCGCACCACGAGAGAGGAGAGGAGGGGCAGGGCTGCGAGTGCGGAGAGCGTGGCGGCACGTGGGCCAGCAGAGCCCCCGACCCCGCGAGTGCCGCACGCAGCTGCAGCCCCCCAGGCGATGCTGCAGACTCAGCCCTCGCTCCTGGGCCAGGGACTCCTCAGGCGCCCCCCCCGGCTGCCCCCCCGGCCTCAGACTGGGCTCCCTGGGAGGGCACAGCCCGGCTGCCTCAGCCCCGTCCGGCACCCCCTCAGCCCCGTGGAGAGGGCCTGGCAGAGCTGGGGCAGAGCTGGAGAAGCTCAAGAGGGGGGGCAGAGAACGCAGGAAGCCCACCGCGGCCCCTCCCCCCGACACGCGGCAGCAGAGCCTGGAGGCCGCTCAGGGCCAGAGGGGGCGGCCCCTGCGAGAGACCCGCCCTCCAGGGCCAGCCGCACTCGCAGGCTCCTGCTGGGGCTCGGTCCGGCTGCACCTCCCGCCCGGGACCGCTCACCTGATGGTGATGCACCCACCAGGCACTGGTGACCACTCGCGCATCCCAGGCCGCACTGTAGCACAGCGCCATGGTGCCCGCCTCCATCAGCGTCCGTGGGGGGACGGGGGCGCCTGCAACGCACCAGACACAGGCTTGGTCCCGGGGAAAGCTGAGCTAGGAAGCACCCCCCCCACACCCACACACCCCACACACACTCCCTTCCCGCCGAACTGCCCTGGCTCAAAAGAGGGTCAGAGCCCCCCTGGCTGAAACTCCCGGGGGCTCGCAGGCGCTCGGCCCGTTTCGCCCTGTGCCCAAGGGAGGCAGCGGCCTGCAGAGGCCAGGCGAGCCCCGAGGCAGGGGAGGACCGCGGTGGGTCTGCAGAAGAGAGCGGGGGGTGACTCCCCCCGGACCCCCTCCTCTTGTGGGGCCTGTTAGTCAGGGGCCTGCCAGCACCAGCCTGTGCCCCACTGAGCCTCATCACAGCCCGCGGGGGGGGGGGGTTCGAGGGTGGCGGCTCCAAGGCTCTGACGCCAGGCCGTGGGCTCCTCGGATCCGCGCCTGCCCCACCCAGCAGAATGCCCCGGGGAGGCTGGGGCGGACGGGCCCTGCCCCAGGGAGGCGCCCCAGGGGGCCGAGGAAGGTGCGCTGGACACGGCCCCGGCCCGCCAGCCTCGCCACGCCAGCGCCTCTGGGGACCCTCCTGCACCGCCCTCCCGTCTTCCGCCAAGGAGCTCGGGGTGATGCCCGCCACCCCTCCCCGCCTGCTGGCCACGCAAGGACCCCGTGAGGCCGAGAGGTCGGGGCTGGGCTCCAGGTCGCCCCGGAGGCTGCACGGCCGAGCAGGGAACTGGGCCTGGGTCAGAAGCACGGCCCCGTCCTGGCTCCCCACCCCCCCCCCGACACCCCCTCAGAGCGGAGAGGCACCCTGGAAGGGTTCAAAGGAGGGCGGGCCGTGTGGCCACCCCGGAGGGAGCCACAGCCGGGGCCCGAGAGCCGTGTGTGAGCCACGAAGGAAGCTCGGCCGAGGCAGCGCTTGGCCCCTCGGAGCCCCCAGTCCCCGCAGGCCCCCGCCTTCCCCACGGCCTCCGCCGCTCGCCTCAGGGCCGCCGCCCCCTCCAGGCCCCGCCCCCTCGACCGTCACGTGCTCCTGATCTGCGAACTGCCCCAGGCGCACCCCCAGGGGGTCCCGAGCCCCTCCGGAGCGCCTCCCTCTCTCCCCACTCCCTCCTCTCCTGGCAGGGGTACCTGTGGGGTTCTTGACGATGCAGCTGGTGGCCCCGTGGAGATCCGCGTGCACGTAGAGGTCGCCTGGCAGGGGGGAGCAGAGCAGAGCAGGCAGGCGGCAAGGTCAGCCACGACGGCAGAGCCGCTGGGGAGGAGCCCCCCCCCAACCTGTCAGACCAGCCAAGCCCGCCTTCCAGCCCACCCTTCGCAGGCGTCAAAGGCGGGGTGGGGAACGGAACTGAGGGAGGGCAGGAGCCAGCAGTGCCCCAGTCCCGCCTACTCGTGTCCCGAGAACAGCCAGAGCCTGTGCGCTGCAGCCTGCTGAGCACCCCCCAAGGACTTCCCCGCCCCTCCATCAGGACCAGAGCCAAGACACCCCCCTGCCGCCGAGCCCTGGCAGGAGACCCAGCCCTGCTCTCCGGGCTGAACGGCCAGGCTGAACGCACTGCGAACGCTGCTCCGCAGGCAGCCCCCCCCCCCCCCCCCCCCGGGGGGGCACTTACAGCCCCACCTGCTCGCCGCCCCCCCGCAACGCCATCTCCCCACCAAGCGTCCCAATTCCAGGCTGACAGGATGAGGCCCAAGCGCGCTTCCTGGTGGCTCCCCCTCCCCCGCTTTCATCTGCCCTTGGGGGCTGGGGGTGTTTGCGGCGGGCACCAGTTGGGTGCACCCCCAAAGCCAGACTCACCTGGCCGCAGGTACCGCTTGACAATCATTTCGTTCTGCTGTTGGTCTCTCCCAGCTAGAACAAGGTAATTTTCAGAAGTGATAAACCAGAGGAATTTCTCAAACCTGTCAGATTACATCAGTCCATCAAGACACGGCAAAACAGGCGCGACAGGACAGGACAGGACAGGGAGCCTCATGCGGACGCTGTCAGAGGAGCCCCCTGGGCACGCCCTCTGCCACGTGCCCCCCCCCCGGCCACAAGGGCACCTCCTCCGGGGTGGGGTGGGGTGGGGTGGGGAGGACTCGGGGAGCGCGCAGGGGCCGCTGCCGCCACCCCCCCCAGCCTGGGCGCCCCCCTCCTCTCCTTGCAGCCAGCTCTGCCCTTGCGCCCTGGGACGGCAGCCCTCCCCTCGGGGCGCTGCTGGCGGGATGGCCGAGGCAGAGCCAGCCTCCCCCCGGAGGGGCAGCAGCTGGACGGGGGCCCGGGCCTGAGCCGCCGCTCCCTCCCACCCAGGCCCAAAGGCCCGGCACCCGCACGGAGCGGCAGGCGGGCGGGCAGGCAGGGTCCGATGGGGACGGCGGGATTTTCTCTCTTAACCGACCTGCCGCCTTCCCTCGCGGGGACTCCTCGTGCCAGAGCACTCACCAGTAGACCTTCCTGGCCTTCTGGATGGTGGTGACTGTCTGAACCTCCTTCAGGGTTTGCTTGGTCTTCTTCTCCGCTGACTTGAAGGCCTGTCCGAGGCAAGCAGGGCGTCTGGCTCTCACCACCGGCCTTGGCAGGGCCCGCTCACCCGGGAGGGTCCCCTTGCCTGGCATCCGCAGGCCCCGTTTGGTGGGACACAACTGCGCGCACTGCCTGTGTGGGCCTGGCTGGGCCACCCTGCCCGGGATGCAGATCTCCCGCGGGACGCCCTCCCCAGCCTCTGCCGGCCTCTTGCGTCCGGCCCCCTCCCAAGCCTCAGGCAGCCCCTCCAGGCAGGGCTCGGGAAGACCCCCTTGGCCTCCAGGGCCCTGCAGCGCTGCTGCCAGGCAGCACAGGGGGGGCCTGGCTCACGAGGAGAACACGGCAGGCGGGGGCCGCGCGAAGCCACCCCCGGGAGAGACCAGGACGCCCCCCCCCAGTACCTTCTCGGCGGCCTCCACGGTTTTCTGGGTCTTCCTGGCCGCGTGTCGCTTGTGATCGTAGTACCTGGGGAGGACACGGCCCCGTCACGCCGCCAGCCCTCTCCGGGGCCAGGAGGGCGCGGGCACAGCGGCCCCCTGGGCAGAGCCCTGAGCCACGGCTGACCCGGGGGGGGGGACGGCCCAGCCTGGGGCTGGTGCTGGCCGGGCCCCAAGACGGCACCTTCGTCCAGCCCAAGGCCTGCGCCCCCAGCGCTGGGAGCTGTCCTCGTCTGTGACGGAGCCAGGCGGCGCCCGCTGCAAGGACGGCTCCAGCCCGCTGAGTGGCTGCTCCTGGCAGGTCTCCCTCACCCGCGGAGCTCCACTGCGCCTCCGAGCGCCTCCCCCCATCCCCGACAGCCAGCCTGCAAGGGGCTCTCGGCAGAAGCAGAACCGGGACTCCCGCCCTGCTTGACGGGCCACCGAGGCTGCTGGCCTCTGGGCGCCCCGTGACGGCTCGCTTTAGAAAAATCTCTATGAGTTGCAAGAATTATACCGTCAAAACATGAAAAGGCAAGGCGACGCTTTGCAGGAAGTGCAGGAAAGGACTCTCCAGCCAGCCACACCCCCGGGACCGTCCCAGAGGAGCACAGCCGCCCACCCCCGCAAGCCCAGGCTGTGTCCCACAGAGCTGGCCCAGGCCGGGGGGGAGGGGGCCCTGCTGCCGCCGCCGCCGCCACCCCAGGCCAGCCTCAGCCCTCCGGAGCCCAGGCGCAGAGCCGCTGCAGCGTCCACGCGCCAGGGAGAGGGGGGCGGCCAGGAGGGCAGGGCCCAAACTCTGCCTGCGCCCCTGACAGGCACCCGGAGCAACACCTGCGCTGCCTCCTCCAGGGGCCTGGGCAGCACAGGAGCCCCCACCCCCACCCCCGCCCCCCGCGCAGACGGCTCACTTTTTGGCGTTTGCGTAAGCGGACAAGCTGAGGTCCACGTCCACCAGGAGGGGCTTGTTTCTGGGGGGCTTCTTGAGCGGCTTCACTTTCTTCTGCTGCTTCTTCTTCTTCCCGCCCTTTGGCTCCTCTGCCGCCGCCTCCTCTTCCTCCTCTCCCTCCTCCTCCTCCTCCGAGAGCACGTACGGGTTCCTGGCCCAGCAGAAGCACAGAGCTGTAGCCCGCCAGGGCAGGACCAGGGCCGTCCCGTCAGGAGGGGCCTGGGGCTGCCGGGCTGGAGCCTGACCCGGGCAGGTTCCCTCTGGTTCTACTGGGCACAGGCAGGAACAGGCTCTCTTGAGCGATGGCCGAGGTCCTCCAAAAGCAGGGCCACGGAAAATCCGGTATCAAATTATGTGTCCAGGAAAGCTAAATTCAGCACTCCCAGTAGTACGTGCTGCAGCCGCCTCAGCAGAGAGGTGGGCCACGTGGTGTGTCTTTTACATTGAGCAGGGGGAGAGCAGCTGTCCCTCCTCACCCCTGCGCAGGGTCTCTTCTAGTGGCTGATGCTGGTGGGACAGGGACCCATGCACCTTCAGTACTACTCTTTGCCTGTAAGCCGCTTTGTGAACTTGGTGTTGAAAAGTGGTGTATAAGTACCTGTTGGTTGACTGATGCATGAACAAAGATAAAGCGCAGAAGTAGCAGCCAGGCCATTCAGCACAGCTACACAGTCACACTAAACCCAACCCTCAAACTCACTGAAACGGTCGGGGCACCTAGAAACACACTTGCCTGGCAGGGTTGGCAGCAGGTGGGCCTCCTTAGGGGGAGCACCTCATAGCTGGGCCCCCACCTGGCCAGGATTCAGCAACTCAACAAAAGGTGCAGGGGAGCACGCGAGACCAGCCCGGCGGATCGGCCGCGCTTCTGCCCCCAGCGTCTTGTCTCCCAGCACAGAGCTCCTCTCGGCCAGCAGCCGCTCCAGCCCCCCTTCCGTTCGACCCTCAAGCTCCTGCCCGCCCGTCAGCCCCCCGGCGTGAGCTGGGAGAGGTGCGGCCCCAGCCCGCCCCCCGGCCCCGGCGTACCTCAGGAGCATCGTGATGTGGTTGGTCTGCAGCTTCAGCTCCCGGATGGCGCTGGCCACGGGGTCCCCCTGGGCCTGCGCCTCCTTGACGATGGCGCCGATCTCCGTCCAGTCGATCTGGTTGGCCAAGGCGCTGCGGACCACCTGGATGGCGCGGTCCACCATCTCCAGGTTTATCTCCACCAGCTCCCCTTTCACCTTGTCGATTTCCTGCCAAGAAGCGAGAGGAGCCGGCACTGAGCTCCTGCCTTCGCTCCCACCCCCACCCCCCGGAGGACCCAGGCGGGCTCCCAACGACCCCGCAGGGGAGGGGCTCACAGGTGCGACTCCCAGGGGCAACCGAGGGCCCCCAACCACTCCAGCAACGGCACAACCGTGGCTATGCCACAAATCTCTGTCCCCAGTCCTGTCCCCTGGAGAATACGTGACCTCCCACCTGAGCCTGATGCAGGACTTCCAGCCTGTGCTCATGGTCCTTCCGAACGTTTTCCAGCTTCTTCAAGGCTTGTTTCTCCTTTCAGGACCAAAAGTACATGGGAGACAAAAAAGGAGACGTCTCAGAATGCAGTCGCTGCCACTGATTTGGGCGGAGACGTCCAATGGGAAGCAGGCTCTTAACTGGACGGTCCCATCCACAGGTCTGCCCTGCCTTAGGGGGCCTGCCCTGCCCCGCCCCGCCGGGAGAGGGGGGCTTCCACGGCTGGTCTCCCTCCTGCGCCACAGCTGGAGGGGATCAGGGGCCGAGCCAGCACTGAAAGCCCCTCGGCCGCTGCTGCAGGCTCGAGGCTCCAGGCCCGGCATCCCAACCAGGACCGTGACTCCTTCCACGCAGGGAAGAGAGAAGAGGCCTGGCCCTGCGGAGCCCGAGCAGCCCAGCCCTTCGGGGGCAAGGGGCGTGTGGCCCCCTTCAACCGCCCCCAGCCGGCAACACGGCCCTCTCACGGAGCAGGTGCAAGCCCCCCCCCCCCGCAGGCTCATTGCCCCCCACCCCCACCCCCCAGAGGCTGTACCTGCTGCAAGGCCTTCAGGTCTATCTTCTGGCCTTCCAGCTTGGAATAAAATTCATCCACTGCCTTCCAGAAGGAAAAAAGTTAAAATCAGATCTCAACAAAATGTATGCTAGAAACCAGAAAGCTGGAGCAAAACTGATGCTCTCTGACAAGGCTCTTGAGCTGCAAGCCACCCAGACTGGAACCCCCCAACCTTCCAGCGCAGACCCCGAGGCCAGCCAGGCCAGGCCCTGGGCAGCAGCTTCCCAGCCTGCGAGTCCAGCCTCTGGGCTCAGAGCCCCACGGCGAACCCACCGAGCAACTGCAGCCATCCGCATCCCAGAACAGGCAGCGCTGCTCGCAGAACGCCCCGGTCCTGACTCGGCTTCGTGCTCATCTCACTGCCACGGTGGGCAAGGGGTGAGCCCGTCGGCATCTCCCCCAGGCCCCACACGATGAAAATGACCTCTGGCGGACCCAGAACAGCCCCTACCTTGTTGAAAGAGTCAAACTCCACATGCGGACACTTGGCGTGTTGCGAAAACAAGAGCGGGTGGAATTCCTCGTATCTGCAAGGCACAGAAGGGACGGCGTTGCCCGCAGGAAGTGTCCTGGCAGGAAAGGGAGCCCCCCCCCCCGCCGGACTACCTACGTGAGGATTTCTTCAGCAGGTCTGTCGGGCTCCAGGCTGGGCTTCTTCTCCCTCTTCTGGATGATGTAGCCCTGGCAGGACAGAGAACAAGCGTTCCTTCCCCTTCCCACCCACAGAGCTGCACAGAGTCTTCGCCAACGGTCAGCAGTGAGGAGCGCCCGGAATGAAGGAGAGCAGCTGGGAGCCCCCCTCACAGACACCGAGTCCTGAAGCCCACCCAGCCCTCGCCTCCTGCCGAGGGGAGAGAGGCATTGGGGAGAGCTCGAGCCAGGGAGGAGGCTCCCGGCCGAAGCACCCGCTGGGCACACAGAGCGCTCCAGGCTGGCACCTGCAGGAAGGGAAGCCAGACCCGCCTCTGGCTGAACTCCCAGAGCAAGCAGGGTCAGTCCCAGGGCCTGAGAGAGCGGGACACGGCCCATGAAGGAAGCGCCTCCTCTGCCTCTGCCGGAGCCACCTTCTCAGCAGCACCTCTTCTGCCGAGGCTCCGGAAGGGAGAGATGGAAGGAGGCCGCAGAAGGCAGGGAGTGCTCTGGGAGAAGGGCCAGACCAAGAGTGGGGCGGGGAGAAAGGAGACACTACCGAGGGGCGGGCCACCCTCTCAGCAACACTGCTTCGGCCAAGGCATCACGTGGCAGAGCCCCTCGCAGCTGCTAAGCGGCAAAGGGGCGCTGCAAGAGAAGGGGCGCCGCAGAAAGGGCCCCCTCCCCGCTAACTGGGCTCTTCCGTAAACTGAGAACAGGATCAAGGCGAAGCGAGGGTTCTCCTCCGCCATTGGCAGGCAGGGGGCACCTGCGTGAGGTCAGAGGGCTTGTTTCTGGCCATCCTCCGCCTCATGCCCCCACGCCCAGCCCTCAGCGGGCGCCACCAGTGCGCTTGGGCCTGCTCCACCAAGCGAGCTGGACACCCCTGTTTCCGGGAGGGCATGCCGGCTGGCAGAGACAGTACTGAGCTGGACGGACCCCGCGTGGGCTGCCTGGGCAGGACGCCGCGTCACTGGCTGGGGCCATCTTGGCAGGCAAGGAGATCACAGCTGCCTAGCGAGGCCCTGCCTGCCCTCCTCAGCCCCTCACAGGCGGGAGGGAGGGAGTTGGGGCGACTCGGCCGTTGCAAGGCGCTTTCAGCTGCCCTGCAGGCTTCACCTACTAGGCGGCTACAACGGGGTCAGCAGCGATGGGGTGGGAGACTCTAAGCTCAGCCAGCAGGTCTAGGGGGGTCACACCAGGCCAGGAGGCACCGGGGGGGCAATTTCTGCTTCCCTCCCCAAGCATCCATCAAGAACATTTGAGGTGTGGAGGGCTGTGAGGAACGGGACCCCTCCACGCTCACTGACCACCGTGTGTGCGTGCGCGCACATGTCCCTGAGCAATCTGGTGCTGGCTTGCACTCAGAGAGTTGAAAGGGACCTAAAAGGTCATCAAGTCCAGCCCCAAGCCAGTGTGGGGAGTCCTGCTTGAAGACCTCCAGCAATGGAGACTCAACCACCTTCTGCAGCAGACCAGGCACTCAGGACGTTCTTCCTAACATCTAATCAAAATCCCCCCGGTTGCAACGGAAGCCCGCCTGTCCTGGCCCTGCCCTCCAGAGCCACCAAACCTGCTCCGTCTCCCCCGTGACAGGCCCCTGGATACTGGCGCGCGGCCGTCACGCCACCAGGGTTCTGGCCACACTGCCCCGCCCTGCCTCTCAAACCTGAGCACTGCACAGGCCAGAGCTCGGCCACGCGGCCGTTCAGCGATGACGCCAAGCGTCCAGAGACTGCGCGGTGACGCTGCACGGCCGGAGGAGGGGTCCGCTCACCTGCACGGCCCTCCTAAGGGGAACGCAGCACGTCTCCTTCCTTTCAGCCGCACGGCCTCTGAGCTCAACGTGCCCCACTCCGGCAACCTGTCCGCACAGGACACCCTTTCCAGCCCCTCCCCGTGCTTCTGCCCACCCCCCTCTGGGCCTGCTCCTGCCTGTCAACATCCCTGTCACACTGCAGGGCTCGGAATTGGACACAGTGTTCCGGGCGGGGCCTGACGAGCGCAGGACACAAAGGCGCCATTATGTCTCCAGATCCGGATGCCAGAATCGCATTCACCTTCTTTGCCTTCACACTGTCATCCTGCCAGCCTCCGTTTATCCTGTTCTCCACTAACAGGCCCAGATCCGCTTCCCATGCTCTCCTGCCCAGGCAAGCCACCACCGCTGTTGTGGAGAGAGTGGGTTTTTGCTAAGGACTATGGGATTGGGGGAACATGGGCCAGAACGAAGTAAGAGACGGCTGCAATCAACTAACCTTTGCACGACGCGGCCGGCCCTTGCGCAACACGATAGCGAACGGAACGAGGAGATCGGAAGCGGAGCATCCTGCGCTAAAGACTGTAAAAGCCGCGAGACCGTTTAAGCTTGTTTGCCGGTCTACCACTCGTTAAGCTAGTTAAGCCAATTTGCAAGGTGTTGATTGATACTTTCCGAGTTAACGATGAATGACATATGCTATGTAAACGGCAGGAAGATTGAGAAAGCGCTAATACGGCAGGAAGCGCTATTGCGAAAAGACGATTGTAACTGTTAAGCTTGTTTGCCGAAACTCGCTGAGTTAATCAAAGCAACCTTCTGATGGGTTAATCAATAACATACTGCTCTGTAAACCTGAGGTATAAATATGGGCTTGTGTGCAGCAATAAAATAGAACTTTATAGATCATATTGGTCTGCGTGTTCTCCCTCGTTGCGCGACTTGGCAATTGGTGACCCCGACGCGATTCTGCGATCGAACGCCAAAGGAGCCCGAGGCTTAGCATCCCGGACGGGAGTGGATCGCGGCGGTCAGGAACCAAAGGATCCCCCGGACGCCCGAGAGGCGGACGCCAAAAGAAAGGCGGGAAAAGGAAAAGTGGCCACGACTGACCAGTGAGTCAGGGAACTGACCGGTGAGTCAGGGAACGCGGGATGGGTACGACCGTATCGGTCTCGGAGCAGGCAGCGCTCCGGATGTTGTGCGAATTAGCTTTGAAGTACGACTGCCATTTGAAGGAGAAGGATGCCGCCGCTGCCTGTCAGTGGGCACGGCGGAGAGGTCACCTTAAACGATTGAAGGACGTGTTTGTAAAACAAACTTGGATAGACATTGGGGCCGATTTGTGGGGCTCTGTGCAAGATGAACAGCCAGAGGCATGTAAACTAGCCCCCATTCACCGAACAATAAATAAAGTCATGCCTGGGTTACATAGAGAAGTGGAAGCCAAGCGAGCAATGAAGCAGGCGTTGAGAATTGCTGACGAAGATAAGGAGGAAGGTGGAGACAGATTCCGCAGAATGAGGCGTTTGACGAAGGACCCCTTCCCTTCCCGGGGTTCAGCCCCGCCAGGGAAGGACGTAACGTTTGACCGTAGGCGGCAGGAGCAGCAGCATTGCCCGGGCCTGCCCGCGGCGCATCCACAAACAGCAGCCTCGCTTAGCTACCGCTCCTCGGCTGCAGCCACTTCTACATACCTCTGTGTGACCCAGCCGCGTTCGCTCTCGACCCAAACACCGGGGGAGGGAGAAAGAAGCGCAGCCTCCCAAGAACAACAAGCGGCGCGCCAAAAAACCCAAAGCAGAGCCCGGAGCCGGGGCAGGCAGGCGGGCGCGCTCAGGGCAAGGGGCGGGCGCCCAGCAGCTCAGAGCCCGCCTCCAGCACCGCGCAGGGCCGGGCAAGATAGGAGGATCGCCCGGGCGCTCCGGCCGCCCGCCAACCTGGCCAGTTCCCGGCCAAGCCACCGCGCACCGCGTCTGCCCGCCGCCCGCCAGTCGAGCCGGAACCGGAGGGAGGTGGCTGGATGGGCCCCTTTTGACTGGACTATGATCGATAACATACAAGAGAATATAATGAACTACAAGACAGACAATAAACTAGTGCAACACCAAATTGCCACGCCGCTAGACCATTCCGAGTTAGTCCCTGCTAACCTGAAGTTGTTACCGGAAACTCTGCTACCCCCACTCAAAATATGTTGTTTTCGCAAAAACAGAAGCCTCGCCTGCAGAGAAAAAGAATCCACTTTGTTTTTTGTGCTTTGCATGGTGGTTCTGGGCTGTTTGAGAAGGCCCCCGTAAGAGGGGCTTTCCAGTGTTAAATGTTGTGCGTTTGTCGTGTGTGGTAAAAAACGCGCGCTGTATGTCTTGTCTGTCCCTACATGTGTTGTTTGGGTAAAAACCCAAGTGTGGATGTAAAGGCATGTGTTTGAGAAGAAGTCCAGGTGCGTGCATGTGTGTGTTGGCCTGGACTGGGAGTGTGTGTATATATAAGAGTGTGTAGGTGTGTAGGCAAACCTTAAAGAAAATCTGTGTGTGCGTGTGGACACACCTCTGTGTCCAGATTTCTTTTCTGCCTCTCTGCGTGCTGTATCTTTCTTGTATAATCCTTAAGGCCTAAATTGTTGCAACACCTCTTTTCTTTTTGAGCTCATTCCTGGTACCATAATATATTTTTTTTGGTTTCGTGCACTATTTGTTCTTTGTTGAGTTAATCTTTAGAAAGTATTCTAAATTGAATGTATGATTGTCTATTTGTTAGTGTTTTGTAGCTAAACTCATGCACACAAAAATCATAAGAAGGCTTCGGCAAATTATATTATACAGCAAAAAACCAGAAACAGGCGGGCAAAGAAAGCCCCAAACAGGAGCGCTCTGTGCTGCTTCCTTAATGGGAGAGAAAGAAGCATGTTTGCACCTTATTTGCACGCCTGCAGGGAGCTTCATTGCAGTCCAAAAGCCAGGTCTAAAGTTTTTCAGCCATTCTTAAAATCACACGCTCCCCCTCCCTCTTAGCCCAGGGGGGGGGGACAGTTGACACTGAGCTGGGGTTTCCAAACCCCCTCCTCTTTCCTCCGAGCAAAGTAGCAAGGTAACTCACCCAGCGCCTTACACCTATCCTCAAGATTTGTATCTTCTCAAGAAATTCCTGTCCCTTAATCTCAGCAAAAAACATGCATTCTTTCCTTCAACGCTGTGCTGGGTTGTTGTGGGGAGAGTGGTCTTTGCTAAGGACTATGGGATTGGGGAAA
>JAJKFI010000137.1:875304-925577 GCA_029204185.1 Lerista edwardsae | reverse complement strand
TGATCATATTGGTCTGTGTGAGTTCTCCCTCGCTTCGGTTCACGGCACTGGGTAAACTATAAAGCCTTTAAAAATCTGTTTCCTAAAATAATAAAAGTTCCATTTTAGCAAGGCTCGTATAAAAAGGTGGCGTAAACATTACCAATAATTCAAACCAAATCTCTCTAAATCACAGAAGTTCATGCTTACAGCGATGCTGCTTCAATCCTAAACAAAGCTGAGTCTTACCAGCAGCAAATCACACTTTAAAGAAGCCAAATAAAGCCTTTTGAAAAAACTAAAAGCCTAGCGAAATTGCTTGCAAGTTTACCCGCGGGCTCAACTAAACTAAAAATCATTTTATGTAAAGCATCCTTACGCTATCCAATCCTACCAAGGCTTTAAGTTTTAAAAATTAGTAGCAAGCAGTTATTAAACGTAGGCACAGAGGTGGCCAAAGCCATGTATGTCTCTGTCTTAAACTGGGTTGGGTAAACAATCTCTGGCATGCTGCCATTCATACTCGGCCAGCCTATGTCAATCTAACAATCCTCACTCCCCGAGCATTGCCCCCCGGGGGTATTCCTGATTTGTAAGAACCGCGCATTTACTGGAATACCCTGGCGGCCGGTCAGAGGTCCGTGTTACATTGGTAAACTTGTGTTTTTAAACTTAGACACTGTAAATAGGACTGTCGTGCAGAATCTCACCAAGAGGAGAGCCAAGCGCGATATTGCCCGGCCTGCTGATTGCAATGGTAAGGTAAAACTCAGCAGCACCACTGCCATTGTTTTTGCATCTTGGCTCGCTCCTGGAGTTCAAGCAGGAATTAATGCAGACCAGATACGCCGGCTGGCGTGCTGGGCTAAAAATCAAATAAATATAACTGCTAGCGTTCTCGCAAATATAGCCATGGATGTCAGGGGGGTGCGCCGAGCAGTTCTCCAGAACAAATTATTTACTTGCAATCCATAATCACGGATGTGACGAACTGGAAGATCTGTGTTGTTTTAATCTTTCCGATCACTCAAATTCCGTTGTCAGTAAACTCAAAAGGCTAACGCAAAACTTGCAAAAAATCCGAATTCAGACCAACCCCGTGGCAGACTAGTTCCACTCACTAGGATTGCCAGCCTAGTTGCTACATATACTTCAGCCAGTACTAATGATAGTAGTTATATGTATTTTAATGTGTTTGTTTAGACCTTGCTGTTTTCAATGTATCCAAAATGTTGCTTTTAAGACTTCCGCGCAGATGTTTAAAAGAAGAGGGGGAGATGTTGTGGAGAGAGTGGGTTTTTGCTAAGGACTATGGGATTGGGGGAACATGGGCCAGAACGAAGTAAGAGACGGCTGCAATCAACTAACCTTTGCACGACGCGGCCGGCCCTTGCGCAACACGATAGCGAACGGAACGAGGAGATCGGAAGCGGAGCATCCTGCGCTAAAGACTGTAAAAGCCGCGAGACCGTTTAAGCTTGTTTGCCGGTCTACCACTCGTTAAGCTAGTTAAGCCAATTTGCAAGGTGTTGATTGATACTTTCCGAGTTAACGATGAATGACATATGCTATGTAAACGGCAGGAAGATTGAGAAAGCGCTAATACGGCAGGAAGCGCTATTGCGAAAAGACGATTGTAACTGTTAAGCTTGTTTGCCGAAACTCGCTGAGTTAATCAAAGCAACCTTCTGATGGGTTAATCAATAACATACTGCTCTGTAAACCTGAGGTATAAATATGGGCTTGTGTGCAGCAATAAAATAGAACTTTATAGATCATATTGGTCTGCGTGTTCTCCCTCGTTGCGCGACTTGGCAACCGCAATGACTAAACGCAACCTCTGGGTTTGAGAGGCAGCCTGCTTCGGAGGGGGCCACCAAAACGTAACAGCCAGGAGTACGATGAATTTGTCAGACTCCTCATATTCCATTATTTGTGCTAATTGCAGCTGCATAAATATTGACAATTCGTATACATCAGTGAAAAAGGCAATCTGTAATAAATGCTACACACGTGAGAAAGAAACCACAGCACCGGGAACGCTTTGAGCTGACAAGACACAGGGACTCTGACACATTCGAGCGACACGAGTCTTGGCTGCTAACCTGCCTCTCACCTGGAGCTCTCCAGGAGCACTGATTACCCTTTGTCCCAACACAAAATGTGATTTGAGTGTTTTCACTGCTCGGGGGGAAGCAAAGTTGTGCACCAACCACTGTTCCCGCTTCTTATCGGGTTGAGTCTGGCTTTCGCTGGCCTGGTTTTTGCTGGTCACCTACTGCCAAAAGCGTGCAACAGCCTTGCGAGTGTGAGGAGGGGGGATCCTCGATTGCCACTAACCCTCAAGGCTGCAGCCAAAGACTGAAAAACTTGCAAGTTTGCATCAGCCACAAGCATCGAACTGATAAAAGTGCCCATGTTCAGAATATTTCCTGATATGACCACTTCTGGGCTACAGGACGCCAATAACTGAGAGAAGGCCCCCCCCTTTTTGGGGAGTCCTGGCAACAGCAACTGACTGCATGGAGGGCGAGAGCAGCCCCTCCCCATTCTCCACAAGGGCCGAGGCACGGGGGCGCCACCCCCACCCAGGCCGGAACAGTGCCCCTCTCCCTCGCACCTCCACCCCAGACTGCCTTCCTTTCTGGCCTCACTACGGTCCTGTCTGGAAACAGCCACTAGGAGGCGCAGCAGGAGCATTTCACACCACCTTCGGAGCTACCTTGTCATGAAAGCTGCCCATGAGCTCCATGTGTTCTTCTGCTTTCTGTAGCGCAACAAGTACCCTTTCAAGATCTAGAGAGAAAGATGTGGGGGGGGGAGAAAGAGAGAGAGAGAAATTGACTTTTTGAAAACTAATAATTTGCGATGTGATGGTCCCACCGTGCCACAGCCTTGGCATTCTGGATACGGTTGAGGGGCCTCATAGGGCACAAGGCTGGCTCAGGAAAAGCGGCAGAGGCAAGTTCAGAGTCATACGGATCAAGCAATTAGCCTTCACACAAGGAGAAGAGTGTCTTTGAATATTCCATCACGTTATACACTCGTGCGAGAACAAGAACACCCACCTTTGCTTTGTATCTCCTCTACTCTGGCACTCCCTGAAAATCCTGCTTCTATAAGACAGTGCTCAATCAGTGAGGCTCCAAAAGCTGGATTCAGCAAAAACAAGAGAGAGGACCCATTGAAAAGACAAGTTACATAGCCAGAGAGAAAGAGAGAGATCTGGATTTCAACGCTTAATTTGATTGCCCAAAACAAAGACTTCCAGTTCCTGCTAAGTTAATTGATGCAGGGGAGGCCTTCTGGTGCTGTCATTTATTTGTTTAGCTCTTCCCTGTCTCAAACCCAACTTCAAACACTGTATGTCAGCTTCTATACAAAGGTAAAGATCTTGGGTATCCCAAGCACAGTAAGTGGTTTATGGACATCTAATTCATTGTATTCCGACTTTTGGTATGAAGGTGTCACTCCATAATCAGACTTCCTTTAAAATATTTACATTCCATTTTCTGCCAGTATGCAAAGCAGCTGATAACCCATTTAGCAGAATATATAGATTAATCATTGAGAAGTAAAGTGAAAACCAATCATACTCACGGAGGTGGGGGTTCAGGACTCTTTTTATCTGGTTCCCTGCAGGCGCGCTGGTTATGATCTCCGTCAATCTATGGGGATTGGGTATCGCCACAACAAAATAAATGCCAGGTATTTAACAGCATTGCTCAGGAACGCTCACATTAGCCGTGCCAAATGCTTAAAGGCCACAGAAGGTGGATGGAGAGGAGGGTGGTGGTGACTTTGCAATGTGGCTGCAGCCGCCCCCCCCCCCCGTTCCTTCCACAGCAACTTCTCAACCGACCTTCACCTTCTGCTGAGCAGCTGCAGGCTGTGCTCGGCTCGGCAGAAGCCAAGGGTCAGCCAGGAGGCTGCTGGTGCCCCCCTTTACGTGACGGCCGGGGCACAGGTTCCCACGTGCCACACTCTAGACACACCCTAGAATGATGCGGCTGCCATCAAGACGCCGAGCACTAAGCTGCTCTCCTCCCCCTGGATGTTTCCTAAGTCAGCGAAGAAGACGCGGAGTGGACAGGGATTCCTGGACCAGTCAGTTTCATCCCATCCCTCGGCTTCTGCCGAGGCAAAACTAAGATGGGGCGGGGGGGGGGAATGGACTGAAATGAGATTTAGCCCTCCGATGGTCCCATTTTGGGGTTTGGTTTTGCCTCCCCTCATTTTCAAAGTGTGAAACTCCAATGAATAAGTACCATTCTTTTACTTTGTAAGAAAACCATAATGCAAGAAGCTTTAAATACAGATTCAAGACTGTTTTGGGCTGGAGGAAAGAGGAGTCCTCCCAACAGACACAGACTCCTAGCGAACCAGTCCTGGCCATGCTTTTCTAAGGACTCTGTTCAGCTTTCCAGGATACAGGTGGAAGCACAATGAAAACCTGAAAAGCCAGTTTCTACAAGGCATAACGGGGATCTTCCAAAGAGACCCTACACAATAGCAACCATCCCGCGCTGCCTCTGGGACAAAGCAAAGCTTCCACGGTGGGCCCTGGCAGCTTGAGCCCAGGTGACGCCGGAAGCGAAGAGGTACCTTTCCAGACTGGGCAGCGGTGCTGGTGGTTTGGCAAGATCGACGGGGTAGCGCTCCCGCACTGCAAACCTGACGTCGTCCGCTTCGTCCGTGCGGAACCTCAGAATGTTCAGAATGAGGTACTCGTGATCAGTCAGAACAATGTTCCCCTGCAACAAACCGCAAACGGTGTGGCCCAGATGCCAAACGCATATTCCCAGAACACAGACTCCAGGTCTACCACCCCCTCCCTCCCCCCAAGAGGGGGACAGGGGCGTATCTGTTTGCGGTTTGAGGAGGAGGAGCCACCTGCGCCCTGCCAGGTGAAGTTCCTGGCCATCCCCAGAGTGCTCCAACGCAGCTCAGTTTTCTGGGATGGAAAAGCGGCCCGGGGTGCCTTTGAGAGCCAGAGGACGGGGAGGAGGGGAACACACACACACACACAGCCCTCAGGTTTTGGCTCTTTCAAAAACCCCACAGGCCACCCTCATGAGTCATATCAGTGCCTAAAGATATATGAAAGCTCAACCCCTTCACAAAGCTAAAGTACCAGAACAATACCAGGGGTGAGAGGGAGGAGATGAAAGAATAATGGATATCGGCCTCCCCCCTGCCGGAATTTACCCCCCTTCTCACCCCCACTTACCCTGTCATAGAGCTCTATGATCAGGTGATAGGCGGCCTCGTCGCTGCCAAACTGGAAGTCGACCACCCTGTCCACGCCCAGCTGCCTCACGCTCACCAGCCGCCGGGTTTTCAAGTGCTTGCGACACTGTCGGGGGGGGGAGCACAGGCAGGCCTGAGGAGGTGCAGCTGAGCAGCCGGCCCAGAAGCTTCCCCACCCACCCAGAAGGCAGCCGGAGAGGGGGCGAGAGGAGAGGCGAAAGCGGGAGGTTCTCCGACTCTCTATGATAAGCCCAAGGAGCGGGGAAAGAGGTGCAGGGCCAGGGGTGAGACGCGGCTCCCTCTGGGCCGGACCCCTCCCTAGTCCCTCCGAGGGTTCTCAGGTCTCAAGAACCACCCCCCGCGCGTGTTCAGAACTGTCGCGCGTTCCTGGGAGTTTAGGCGTGTGCTCTGAAAATGAAGCTAACCCTTCCCAAATCAGCACGACGTGTTTGTAGAGCTGCAGTAAAATACAGTGAGATATTCCCGCTCCGGGTCCCATTTTCACGACCACCCAAGGAAAGCGGGCAGACCTGAAGCTCCGGCTCCTGCTGTGTAACTTGCCTGCCAAGGCTGCTCACAGACCTGCAGACGGCCACAGACCTAGCAATTCCCCTGACAAAGACCACAACCCCAAATACGTGGCTGCCTGTGGCCCGAGTGTGGTGGGTCGTTAACAAAACGTCACGTACCAAAGTACAGCGTCGCCAAGGATTCTCCTCCCACCTTTGGCACAGATACGGTCTCCCAGTCACAGTTAAGCCACGTATAAAAATGAACCCTGCCAGCCTCTCTCACAAGCGTGTGCTGACAGTCTGACGTATTTAGTGGGAGGACAGAGACGCACCTTCCCCTGGAGAGCTGGCACTGAATCAGGAGTGCCAACTCTGGAAGGAAGGCAGAACAGAGCTCTCCTTTTAACAAGAGGAGGCTGAGGTGGGTCCCTCGCTATTACTTGCCGCCAGAGAAAGGTCAATGCACCTTGATGCTATCCACCACAAAGGGGGTGAAGATCTGCCACCTCACACCCGTGAACAGATTCACGTTTGAAAGGAAAAGCTGCTGGGCTGAGAGAGCCCCGAAGATGAAAGAACCCCATGAACTGCCAGCCTGATGCTCCTGCTTCCCACCCTGGAGATGCTCAGAAAGTGAGACGTACCTTCATTGCAAAGCCAGACGGCATCATGTTCTTGGGCCACTCAAACTCTGTCATGTGAATCCGAATGCCAGATTCCAGGAGGAGTGTTGCCTTGCAGTCTGGCCTGGGGTCAAGAAAAAGAATTAGCGGCATCCAGAGCTTTGTTCAGTTTGTTTCTGGTTTGTGCCTTGCCATCCTTAGAACAAACCTCCTTCTTCGCCACTCACCTGCCCTCATCCACACAGCTCAGGTTTTTATCTATCTTAAAAATGCACAACCAACCTTTCCTCCACTTACATTGGCTCTCAAGGCAGCTGAAAATCATGGTATCGTCCCATAATAATACCATCATGTTACATCATTTGATGTGGAATTTAATGCAGAACGGAATGAAAAACACTGCACTGAAATATCTGTACTCCAGCAATTATAGCTGAATAACCAGAAAAAGGAAACACAGCGGCCTTATAAGACATAAGACATAAGAAATTTATTTGTCATTACACTCACAACTGGGTGCAACGAAATGAGGTGCTCTTCCCCAAGGTAACAAACAGTGGATTTTTCTTAACTCAAAACTGACCAATAAGACTGACTGTCCCAAAAGCCAATGAAGCGTTGGTTCCTTGTTGTGTCATAATGCATTAGTTTGAGTCAGCTCTCATTTCTATGCATCAGAGCTAATACTAGAACTCTTATTCAGTTGTGTGACTGTCATCAAGTTTGGGTTTTCATTGGTTACAGATTTGTTGAATGACCCCTACTGTTATCTATTAAAAATACATAAATCGTTAGTGGGGGTCCCACCACCCCTACTGACGCCACTGCATTTAGGCTGTGTGCGTATGACACTGTAATTTACTCTGCATGATTTGTTACGAGGTGATGTAATGAGCTCTCCTACTGCCCCCACTACTGGGAGATACCAGAGGTGCGTTCAGCAGCCAGGATCAGAGGAGAGCCTGTGTTCAAACAACAAATGTCCTCCTGTTAATGCTACATGTTGTGACGGGAGATGAGCAAGGAAAAAGCACACAAATCCAAGATGCGCCCCTAATCTCTCTGACTGTGGGTGCAAGGAGGGGAAAGGATAATCGCAACAGTGTTGCAAATGGGTCCACTGACAAAAATAGCTCAAATGCATAGCAAAAAAGGATACGGGGAAAACATACAACTTGGTGGTTTTATGCCGCCAAGTGTGTACCTTGTCAAGGAATGACACCCCGCTCCATACTAACAGTAAAGCTCAGGAACTGATCCAGAGATGCAGAGAAAACTACCTAGGTCTCCATCTGTATGGAAACAATTGGCAGTTCAGACAACGCCACACAGATTCAGAATTTAATGGGGCTCCTTCAGGTGTTTTGTACAAGTGCAGCGCCATGGATCTCTCTCTGTGTCTGGAGATCCTTGGAAATCACCCTACCTTACTCAGAACCACGTCATTAAACTACAGGTATCCCCCTCCCCCTATGTGTGTGTGTGGGGGGGGGCGTTGCATTGCATGGGCTAAAACAGTGGTTCTCAACCTTTTGAAACACCCGGACCCACTTTTTCCGCAGGACAACCTGTTGGGAACCCCCCCCCCCATGTGCGGAAGTAACATCATTAAACAGGAAGTGACGCCATCGTGCCGGCAGGGCTGGCGGTGATGTCACTGTCTGAACAAGCCACACGTTTCGCATCAGTCGCTCCTAACGCCCCCCACTGGGAGGGAGGGAGGGGGAGACTCACTTCTGCAGGCGGACGAGGTACGTCTTGCTGTCCACGTCGTACACGTTGTTCACCCTCATGCCCAGGAGGCTGCGAGAGAAGGCGGCGCAGTGAGCGGCTGAGCGCCCGGCGATCCCCGGCTGAGCCCGCCCCGCCCGCCGCCCCCCCCCGGGGCCGCCCCACCTGCCGCGCAGCTCCGCGATGGCCGCCCGGATGTCGACGGTGCTGAAGCGGGACTTCATGGCGGGCGGCGGGCCGGACTCCGCGCTGGTGGCGCCGCCGCTCCTCGCGCTCCGCTCGCCCGCGTCCAGGCGCCTGCCCTGACAGGAGGGGATCGGGCCATGCGCATGCGCGCGCACCTCGGGCGCTACGGCGGGGCAGAGGGACCAAAACGCAGCCTTGGTTTGGTAGGCCAAGCGGAGCTCGCCGGCCCCACCTGCCGGAGAATGTGAGAACAGCAGCACAGAAACGGCGCCGGGCTCAGGTCCTGCTCTGCCTACTCACCCTCCCCCGCGCAGTGCGGTCACATGTGACATGCAGTCACATGTTTTTATTTTCGTAAGTTTTTATTTAAGGAGTAAACTATTCAGTCCTAAACAGTACGAGCAAAGCAATCTGAAATTGCTTGGAATGAGGATTGTTTTGAGTCAACCAACATGGCTGCTAAGCCCGCCCCCTGGCTTCACTTAGCCAGCATTAATTCTTAAGGCGTGTCGTCTCCTGTTACTAATAACTTCATGGTATGTTCTTATACTGCCGCCCCCGCCGCCGTCTTTCCACGTGGACCTCTCAAGTCTCGCCGCTCTGGTGAATTCGGGGTCAAGCTGTCGAGCACTGATTGGCTCTCCCCCGAGAGCCATCTCCCAATCACCGGCCATCTCCTGTGGAGGCGGGAGGGAGCAGAAGGTTTAAGTAACAGGAGGCGCCCTGCCTTAAGCGCGAATGCTGGTGAAGTGAAGCCAGTGAGTGTGGGCGGGCTTAGCAGCCATGTTAGCATACTCAAAACAATCATTCCAAGCATTTCATTCCAAGCATTTCAGATTGCTTTGCTCGTACTGTTTAGGACTGAATAGTTTACTCCTTAAATAAAAACTTACGAAAATAAAAACATGGGATCGTGTAGACACATTATTGGTAACCTTATTATGATTTAATATGCAATTACAAGGTTAAATTACTGAACATACCTGACGAAATGCTACTTGCTGTCTATTTAAACTCAGATTGCACTGTTTTGACAGACTTTATTGAAATCTACACAAGCAAAAATAAAACGGCCATGCCGCATAAAAAAAAATTCTGATAATGTTCAGAATTTCATAAATATTACAGTAGAAAATGAAAGGCGGAAAAATAAAGTGTGAACGGGAAGGAAAGGGGAAAAAAAGGGGAGGGTGGGCAACTTTAGATAAATATATATGATAAATTAGATAAATATATATGAAAATTACGAGACTAATTCTTTTTTACTTCTAGACTATTAAGAGTATTTTTTAAAAAACTTCTACACTCACCCCCCCCCCCATAAAACAAATTCTGTTAATGTTCAGAATTTTGAAAATATTACAGTAGAAAATGGAAGGTGGGGAAAAAAGTGTAAACGGGAAGGGGGGAAAAAGAAGGGGGAAAATATATATTTTTACCTTCTAGACCATTAACAGTGGGTGTCAGAAAATGGTGAATAAGTTTGCTAGGAACAGCAAGAAATTACACAGCTTCAAAAATAATGCTCACTAAACTGTAATGCTCAGTGAACTGTAGTTTTATTGAACCGATGTAATGTGAATACATGAATCTTTCCGTGGAAATTAAATCCCATTTTTCTGCCAGAGATTCGCACACCCGTATGCAGAACACGCAGGCATGATTAAAGAGGTTGAGATTAACTTTTACACACGTGCAGGGAGATTTTCATTCCTGAATTCGCGGCACTCCTCCTTGGCGGCAATAATCTGACTGAGTCAACCATATTGGTTTACTCAGTCAGATGTCCCCACGTGGCTTCAAGAAAATGACGTCATAGCGTCTCCTACCATAAAAGCTTCTTGGGAGGGAGGGCGCCGCTGCTCTGTTCCCGGCATGCACCCTGCTCAGGGGCGCTTTCCTTCCGGACGTGCGCACTGGAGTTGGGCCAAGGCGGAAGTGGGCCAAGATGGCGGCTTCCGGCACCTGCCGCGTCCCCTCCAGGCTGGCCCGCTTCTTCTCCGCCCGGGCGGCGCCGGGCCTGGGCCTGCCGCTGCTGCTGCTACTGGGCGCCTGCGGGGTCCCGGCACAGGCGGGCCGCAGCCAAGTGAAGGCGCTGAGCGACGACACCTGGAAGGAGCTGCTGCGCGGGGAGTGGATGGTGGAGTTGTGAGTCGGGCGGGCGGGCGGGCGGGCGGGGGGCTGCTGTCGTCTCGCGTGGAGCTGGGCCCTTCCACGGTGCCTCGCCCGCCTCTGAGCCCCGCGCCCGCCTTCCCTGGCCGCCTCCGGCCTCGGTTCGTCCGGGGCTGCTTCGGCCGCTCACCGCGCGCGGTCGCACGAGCTCCTGCTGCTCGGACGGGCGGCCCAGCGGCGTCTCCGCCTCCCCACGTGCCAGCGGCTGACCGCGGCTTTGTCTTCCAGCTACGCGCCTTGGTGTCCCGCTTGCCAGAACTTGCAGCCTGAGTGGGAGACCTTCGCCGAGTGGGGGGAGGACCTTGAGATCAACGTGGCAAAAGTGGACGTGACCGAGCAGCCAGGTGGGGAAGCCGCGGATTTGTATTCTGAGCGTTTTTGGTGATACGCAGCCTCCGTGTGGAGTGTCCTCTGCCCCAAGGCACACGTCTGAGCACAGTTGTGGTAATAAGGCAGGTGTGACCTGCTAACTGGGCAAGAGGCACTTTTTCAAGTGATGTTTAGCAGGGGAGAGCAATTGTCCCTCTTCACCCCTGCGCAGACTTTCTAGTGGCTGTTGCTGGTGGTCTGCCTTTTTTTAGATTGTGAGCCTTTTGGGACAGGGAGCCATTTAGCTTTATTATTACTACTATTTGCCTGTAAACCGCTTTGTGAACTTTGTGTTGAAATGCGGTATATAAATACCGATTGATTGTCCGAAGGCCAACACCTCTGTTTCTGGCTTATTTTGTAGGGCTGTTGATATGGATTGATAAGGATTAATTTGAAGGATAATGTGCTTTGTTAGCAAGGGTTCATTAGCATACATCTTGCTAGCTTTAACAAGCTTGCTAGCTTGCTAGAGTTATTAACCTTTAATTAAAGCTATCAAGATTTGCCTTGATTAGCATAATGAACCCTAGAATTGGGAGGGGGATTCAAGGCTGCCAGGCCAACCCTTGCTTGAAGCAGGAAAATCCTCCCTAGAGTAACGGGTCTCCAAACTACTGCCGGGGACCACATCTGTCCCATCAGAAAATATCTATGTAGCATGGCAGTGGGGAAGCCTTAACGTTCAGGCCCACAACAACCTGCTGATGCACCAGTTAACCACAGAGCCTTGTGCCAGGGAGATGCTCTGAGCCTGCAGTGAACCTGTGTGAGCTGATGCATGTGGAGTCCATGAGATAGCATCTCATCAGTGAGAAGGGTGTGTGGAAGAGGGGTTGCTCTTGTAGAACAAGGCTAGACAGTTCTGGGTCTGGACGTCAGTAATATGACATGCAGGGGTGGTAGGCTGGACTACTTAACAAGCAGTTTTGACTCATAGATGGCTTTCTGGAAAAGCCCAGGTGTTGCAGAGAGCCTGTGCTCAGGGGGACAGGCAATCATGCTTCCTCATGCAGCAGATGCCACTCATGCAGCCTTTAGGGAGATCTCCTGCTAAATCTGACTTTGTCTTTGGATCTCGTGCAGGATTGAGTGGGCGGTTTGTCATCACAGCACTCCCTACTATCTACCAGTAAGTACTTTAAACTGCAATAAAATGTAGCCACTTATCTCTGCATCCTCAGTTTTTCATCAGAGGGATGGGTTGGAGCATGACAAATGGCAAGAATGTTGGAATTCCTGGGGATTAGTGGTGTCTTAGGCTGGCCCTTGCTTTGTTCTGCCATCTTAAAGTATCCCAACCTTGTAGCCAGGTCATCACGGCAGTCCTGCAAGGGCAACTGTTACTTCTGTCTCAGGAAGAAATAAAAGGGCTGATGCCAGAGATGGAACATTTTAATTGATGGTGTGTTGCAAGACAATGGCAACTAAGTCCTGATAATGGCTGCCTTCCCTGTTGTCAGGGAAGGTTTCTTGGGGTTAACTTGGGGTTATCCAACTTTCCAGTGCTAATGCTGCCAGGCCAACAGTGTGTGTGCTGCATTTTGTAGTGCAGCAGTTCTCAAATGTTATAGCTCTGGGACCCGCTTCTCAGAAAGGTACTCCTGTCAGGCCCTACCAGAAGTGATGTCATTAACCTGGGAGTGATGCGATGGCTGGAAGTGATATCATCAAGCAGGAAATGTCATCACTATAACATAATAACATGACACTCTATTATGATGGTTGCATATCATTAGACTCATGAATAGCCTAATCAAGCACACCAGCAGACTGCTTCACACCAGCAGACAAGAAACAAACAAGGCGTGGTTCCTTTAGGTTTAAGGCTTGTATTAGCAGATAAAGTACCAGGTAGCAGTTGTCAGTATAAAACAGACCAGGCCAGAAGATATACAAAGTAGATAATAGCAGCAGCCTCGGGTGGTTTTAGGCATAGATAAGCAGTTCAAAAAACTTCTTGGAAGATATGCACACAGTCCATAGCTTACTGAAGCACTGAGGTAAATTCACTCCCACACAGAGAGAGTTCTTCTCACTTCCTGATAACAGAGCACTTCACTAACATTACTAACAATAGTAACAGTACTGTCACTTAGTTAGCATATTACTAACTAACAGTACATTGCTAACACTAACACTACTAACAATGGCTTCATAGTGTGCTGCTTATATCTCACTCTAGAAGCAATCAGTGTCAGGTGAATGTAGCTTACATGCCGGTAAGCACGCAAGTGAGTTGCATAGGGCCTTCTCGGTGGTGGCCCCCCCAACTTTAGAATACCCTCCCCTTAGAATTAAGAACTGCTCCCTCTTTGGCAACATTCCGGCGGGGACTGAAGACCTTTTTATTTTGAAAAGCTTTTAATTGTTGACAGGCTGGCTGGTCTTTGATATTCTTGCTTATATTTTATGATCCACGGGGCTTACTGTTGTTTTTTTTTAAATTTTAATTGTTTTAATGTTGTTTTTAAATTATTATTTAAATTAATAATGTAAAATTGTAATTTTTATTGTATTTGATTGCCATTGTTGTAAACCGCCTTGCGTGCCTATGGGCAGAAAGGTGGGGTATAAATTGAATAAATAATAATATTAATAATAATAATTACTGCAAGTAATTGCTCTCCTTGCCAATATTTCCTAAGCTACAAAATTACTGTGGACCTGTAATGGCTCCGCAGCCTGACACACTCCAGGAATTCAAGCTGGCATTCTTGGACTGTAGCAATTGTACAACCATGAAACATCACCGATAGAAAGCAAGATCGGGACAAAATATGATGTAAAAGCACTGAGCTAAAAACAAAATTTAAAAAAGACTAACTTGAAAATTCAAACTGTTAACACTCGCAGAAGGAATAGAATAAGAGTAAGGTCTGCATCTTCCAAGTAGGCTGCTTTCCGCGACCCACCTGACATCAGTGGTGGATCCTGACCCACACTATGAGAAACACTGCTGTAGTGGTAGTGGGGGCAGGGTCACAGAGGCTTTCTCAAGGTAAGGGAATATTTGTTCTTTTACCTTGGGGCTACTCCTGTGCTACAAAGTTGACTGGGATTGGGCCCTTGTTTGCAACTGACTGGCGCCTGTGCATGTTCTTCATGCTGGTTGGAGCACCAGAGTTGTCAAATCAAATTAAAAGCAGACTGGTCTTTGTGGCCATGGAGTGAATGTGAAGTGAACTTGTGTTTGTCGATATCCTTGCTGGACTAGCGTGTTGGCGAGTCCACCCTTTCATTCTGAGCACAGAAATCCAACAGCCATTCTCTTCTCCAGGGTCACGGATGTGAAAAGTTGCTGCGTAGGGATATCAGGGCAGTAACAAAACTCTTTTTCTGCCCAGTTGTAAAGATGGAGAGTTCAGGCGATACCAGGGTCCAAGAACTAAAACAGACTTTATCAACTTCATCAGTGACCAAGAATGGAAAGCCATTGAGCCTCTTTCTTCATGGTTTGGGCCATCTTCTTTCCTGTAAGTCTTTCCTTTCTAGAAGGTGCATAGAAAAATGAAGAGGCGGCATTTGCATGCATGCATGCTTGAGGCAGACCAGTTACTCTGTAGAGTAGGCAGCCAGTGTTGTGGCCCAGAAAAATAGGTCAGTCACCTGATCCACCTCCCTGTAACAGAACAGCCCTACCTCCAGCCACTGCCTCTTCCAGCTAGGAAAGAATGCTTGGGCAGTGTAGAAAGCAGTCATGAAGCTGCTCTGGGGAGGAGGAGGAGGACCTGGGCACTAAATGACGCAGGTTTTTTTATCAGGCAGGTTAGGTGGAGAGAGTATTGTGATTAGCTCAGGGTCCCCCAGGGCCCACGACTGCCCCACTTTGGAATGTGGGCCTCCTTGGTGAAAGTCCAGTGTGGGCAGGCCTAAGGCCCTTTGGCGTCCACGTGCCCACCACCACTTGGCAATGGCTTCTCCCTGGCCTGAAGAAAGACGGGGAGGGTGGGCTCGAGCGGCCATGCAAGCATCCTTTCCTCCGCTTTGGAAGCCTTTGCCCCCCCGCCCCCCTCCACACACACACTCTGGTCTTGTCCATCAGGATTCGCATAACTTTCCTGAGAAGTGAAACGAGAACATTCGTCACTCCTTTGGTTGAATTGGTGCTGAGCGTGTGAAGTGGCTTCCCCAGACCACAACACAGTGCTATATGAGGGTATAAAAGTTTGACCTGGGATGGCCCCCCTGTGCCTGCCGACCCTTGGACTGGCGGGGAAGCCCCGAGTGGGGAAGCCTCCCTGTCCAGATTGTGCACCTGACGCAGGTGAACACCCAGATGACGGGGCAGGGGGCCCTTGTGCTTGGCTGGCCTCAGCTCCAGGAAGCCTCCTGAGTGCGTCGTCTCTTGTGCTCCTTTGCAGGATGAGCAGCATGTCTGCCCTCTTCCAGCTCTCCATGTGGATCCGGGTATGTGCCGCACGCTTCTCTTCCCCCCCCCCCCCGCAGCTGAAGCCCACAGTGGTGTGGGCCTCCCCCCTGACTCCAGCCTCTTCCCTTCCAGCACTGCCACAACTACTTCACAGAGGACCTGGGCGTGCCGGCCTGGGGGTCGTACGCCATCTTCGCACTGATGACTTTGTTCTCAGGACTGCTGCTTGGGCTTGTAAGTAAACAGTAGTGGAAGCAAAACAAAATGCTTTGAATTCAGCATGAAGTTTGTAGTGCAGAATTAAAATGGTTTCTTCCTCCTCCCTTCTCAGGTAATGGTGTTTCTGGCAGACTGCGTTTGCCCCTCCAAAAGGCACAAGACCCCTCAGTACCCGTATCAAAGTAAGCGCACTGCGGCTCTTGAGTGCTTGGTTGTGTTGACAGAAGAGGACTGACCAGCCAGGTTGAGACGCATGTGGCAGCTCTCGAGCGCCTGATTCAAACTGCCACAAAGGAGAGTGGAAGATGACACTTGGCCAGTGTTTTGGCTCCATGGCAGGGTAGTAACAGGCGGATAGAAACCATCTGCAGGAGGCTCCACCTCCACCTTCTCTTCCTGTGTTGGAGTGCCATGAATTTTAGCTAATGTGGAGGGTGTGTATAAGCCTGTGTGTGTTCAAGATACAGAGTACAGGATGGGTATGTGCAGCCTCCTGGGTCTAGAAGTGGGCTGCCTCAGGGTGCCAGAGGCAGGGGAGTGGCAACGGGATGCAGGCATCTTGTCGTCTCTCCCTGAGGCATCTGGTGGGCCACTGTGAGAGGCCGGGTGAGGTTGGCCTGTAGCCTAATCCAGCGGCCTGTAGCTCTTCATATTCTTAATATTTACCCGAAAGGGTAGGGCTCTTCTTGGAAGCCTTGGCTGTGCCAGCAGCTTTTTTCCCTCCTGCTTGATGGTTTCAGCATTCTGTAAAGACCTGCTCCTTGACAGCTGAGTCAGAGAAAACGAGGGGCCTCTGGGTCAGTCTGTCTCTGGCAGTTCTGTCCCGTTGCAGAGTTTCTGCTACTTTAACTGGGGGTGGGGGGTGGGAAGGAAGCCGTCGTTCTGCATGGGGGAGAGCTCTCGCCTTGTGTGCATATATGCTCTTCCCTGCACCGCACACCCGCTGCCTGGGGTCTGGGTGGGGCCTCTTGGGGGGTGCCGTAAGGGCAGAGGCTCTGGGCGGCCTGAAAGCCTGTAGCGCCGTGGGAGCCAAAAGGGGGGGGTGAGGCAGCCTGGGAGTGAACCCCTCCTCAGTCCTGAGCAAAGTCGGTGCTTCTGACTTGCACATTTGAGTCTTTTTACCCTGCCTCTTCTGCCTCAGTAGGAGGCTCAGAATGTCTTTTGGCAGCCAGCCTAAAACAATAAAACTGTTTGGGGCTGATCTGTTGCAAGATGACTGCAGCTAGAATTGGAGAGCAAAGATGCGTTGGGATTGGAGAACGGAGAAGAGGTTTTATGGGGCAATGGCAGCACTTGACAAATGGTGAAAAGGGACGTGAAGCCACGGGGAGAGAGACTCTGGAATTTGGGGGCTACTGGAGGAATAAATCTCCTGCTTCAACTGATGTGATGCATTTGTGTAATACGGTATTGGGAGTACCTTAATTTTAATGTACGGATAAAATGTACGTACGTTTTGTGAACTTAATACTCCCGCAAGGATTAAAACGGCTGCATCAGCGTGCACAATTTAAGGCAGTTACCAGCAGAACGAAGCTGTTACAGAACAGTAGCAGGAGCCGAGTGCGCAGAGTAGGGCCGCTTCCACCCGCCTCCTGAGTCTGCTCAGTGATGCGGGTCGTTGGCCTGCTCTCCAAGGGCGGCAGCGAGTTCCGAAATCCGGGTGCTGCTGCCAAAAGGGCCTCGCCTGGCCTGGCCTCCTGGCTCTCCACCCCACGCTCAGTGGGAGGGATTTGCGCCAGAGCCTCTTCTTGGTGGTGTGAGAGCAGGTTCAGCTGGGAACAGTGGAGGACTTTGGAGGCAGGAATTGGGCTGAGCCACCAAAAAAGGCTCCTGCGGTACCCGGGGGCCTGAACAGGCGTCGGCAGTTCGCGCCAGTTGCAGTGCACTTGGGAAGACGCTCAGGGGCAGCCCCACACCGAGCGCACCACTGTTGGGAGCAGGCGTGCGTGTTCCCAGGCATAAGGCCTTCCTTCCTTCCTTCCTTACAGAATTGCCAGTGTCTGCTCAGCTCCTGAAAGACCGGAGCGAAGAACTGGACGAGGACGAGCTTCCTGGCCCTGCAGGGGAGCCCCTGCGCCCGGCTCCGGGGCCCAGCGCCGTGAGGCAACGTGCCGGGGCGCCCACTGCAGCCGCAGAGCAGTCGTAGCTCCCCCAGCGCGGCACCTGGGACTTCCGCAGCCGCGCTGGGACGTTCGAGTGGGGTGGGGGTGCAGCCTTCCTCCCGGAGAACCGCCTGTACAGTGGGGGTGGGGGGGGTGGGGAGAGACATGCTTCTGTTCTACAAAGGCTCCTGGTGGCCGCGGTCCGTTTCCAGCTTGATGGGTGCAGCAGCGAAGGTGCAGCCCAGAACCCGGCCGCAGGCTGCTCAGCAGAGAGCTGCAGATGGTCGCGGAGGAGGGGTGCACCGCGGCCCTGACCTCGGAGGAGGCTGCTCTGCTGGAAGTGGGGCGGCCTCCCTGCCGGCCTGCCTTCTCCTCCCCTACCTTCCAGTGTTCAGGAGAGGGGCTGTCGGTGGCTCCGCCCTCAGCATTACAAACCCTGCCCTTTAGCTGTGACTGACGAGCTGAGGTGAGCCTCCGCAATTGCAGGGCTGGAGATGTGCCCCCCCTCTGTGAGCGGCCGAGGGGGCTCTGGACCTCGCCCGCCCTTCCCCTCGCATGCTCAGCAGCCAGCCAGTTGCCAAGGGAGTGGGGTCCCCCCCAGTGCAGCTGTGGATGTGGCACGTGCAGGTGTTGGCCGAACCTGGACTGGCCTCCCGTGTCTAGCAGTGTGTTGACCCTGCGCTGGCCCCTGACGGGGGCACGTCCCTCCCTCCGTGCCCAGTGAAGGGGAGAGTCCTGGACTTCGCCTGACCCTGGGTTGTGCCAGGTGCACCAAGCCGGCAGTTTGGTTTCCTTGTCACTTGTCTGAATTTTTCTAATAGCCAGCGAATGAAGGAGAGAAGCCCGGGGTCCCTGGGTGGCTGGCGGTGGAATTTTTGGCACAACCTGGACCTCTGTCCAGGTGCCTTTTTCTACCTGGTTTATTTGGGCCGTTCGCCCCACGCCCTGATCCTGACCAGTGCTGTTCCCTGGCAGGAAGCTGTGTGTTGTGTGCATTCCACGTGCGTGTCTCTGTGTGCGCTTGCTTCCCTCCGCAGCCGCGCACTGTTCCGCCCCCTGTGGCTGCCGGCCGTGGGGCAGAGGCTGAGGCCTCCCAGCGTCTGCCCTGCTTGGCAGTCAGGCGCAAGTGCGCGCTCGCCGGGGCCCGGAGCAGGGCGGTGCTGGTGCTTTTGTTCCATTCCAGAGATGGACGCAGGACCCTGTTGCCTGTTGCCTGTTTTGGTTCCTGACTTTGGGCCGAGCCGTGCGCTTCCCTGCCCGCCACGCTTCTCTCTCCGGCCGGCAAAGGACGTTCCGTTGGCATTTCTGCCTTGTGCTGGAGTTGAAGGCTGCTGTGGTGAGGATTCCGAAGCAAGCCAGCAGCCAGGAAGTGGCCGTTCTCTAGCTGAAGGTTTCCCCGCTTTCCTCCTGCGGTTTGGTGGCCCAATGAAAGGCAGGCCCTGGCAGGGGCGCGTGTCTGAGTGGCCGCCCCGATCCCGTTGCCTCTCCTCTGCCTGCCCCCCTTCAGGTCCCAGCTGACGCCAGTGCCTGGCTCCTGAGCAGTGGCCGTGGGAGAGGGCAGCGGGGTCCTCCTGCCCTGTGCCTGGTGATTGTCCGCTCCCTCTCCTGGCCTCCTCTCTTGGGTGCTGAGTTGGGGCACTGAGACTGGCGTGGGCGCCCTTCGCCTGGTCGGGGTGATGGACTCGCAGGAGGAGGGCTCCGTCTCCCTGGGCGCTCCGGTGTGGCTGCCGCCGCCTGCTGGACCCCTGGGAGCCTCTGAGAGAGGGCGGCCCCATGCCTGAAGGTGCCCTCTGGGCAGGGCATGGGGGGGGGGCTTCCACGCCAGTTGAATTTTTGGGTGGCAGCAGGAGGCAGTGGCAGAAGTGGTAGTGTGGACTGTGCCATGTCGGACTGCTGCAGGGGGGAACAGCGCCCTCTTCTGGACATGCCCGTTCTCCTGCGTACATATAAAACCTGCAGGCTCCTGTCAAGCCCAGAAGGGAGGTGTGTTCTAGCCCAGCTGGCTCCCTTCTACTTGCCATGGTGGGGTGTCACATGGAAGCGGGGAGTCTTTGCAACCTGACCCCCCCCCCTTGACCAGTGCGGCCTGTTCTCACCGTCTTGTGCAGCTGCGGCTGGAGCCTAGGCCTGCCTCCTTCCTTCCGCCAGGAAATTGGGGGGGGGGGGGGTTGGCACTTGGGCAAGTGGTGGCTTGCAGGCCAAGCACAGCCGGGGCGGGGCGGGGGGGGAGCCTGAGGACCACTGCCTGCCTCTTTGCCCCCCCCCCCGGAGGAGTGACTTCAGCCAGCTCCGCGTTCCTCAGTGTTAACGCCTCAGTTTCAATAAATGCCTCGGTCCTGCCTGGGCACGTTTGCCCGCCTGGGTCTCTGGGTTTATTTGTCTGCGACGCGTCGCCCGGCGCGCATCCCCTCCACGTGGTCGTCTCCTGCCTCTTACCTGGACGACTCCACCTGGCGAAGCGGCCGTGGGCGTGTTGGCTCTGCCGAGAAGGAGCCTCCTCACAGCTCCTCGGGGCCTGGGTCGCCTTGCAGCAGGCTGGAGTGCCCGGATCAGAGGCCTGACGCTGCTGGTCGGAGCGGGGGGGGGGGCTCTGCCCAACCCAAAGGCCTCTTTGTAGAGGGGTGAAAAGGGACTGGGGGGGCAGGGACAAGCCTGGGTGGAGGCAGGACCCTCACTTGGCCGGGCGGGTCACTCCCAGATGGGCGGCCGAGCCGGGGGTCCCTTGCCCCCAGAGTTCAGCTTGGAGCAGAGTCCTGCTCGAGGGGGCTGGAAGGTGTGTCCAAAAGGGGGAGCCCCTGTGCAGTCTGCAGTGCTGCCAAAGCCAGCAGGGGCAGCTGAGGGGGAGGAGGAGCTGCTGTGGGGCAGGGGGCGTTTCAGGGCAGCCCAAGTGTGCAGCCCCCCTCACTGCCCTGCCCCGGCTGCTCTAAAGGGCCGCTGGGACCGCTGGAGGAAGCCCCTCCTTGGCAGCACCTCCCGGCCGCCGCTCTGCTGGATGCTGGGTGGGCCGTGGAGGTTGGCTGCCTGGACGTGCCCCCCCCCCCGTGCCTCAGTTGGCTGGTGCCTGAAGCTGGTGCCTGCCCACCTCTGGACCAGCCACTGGCGCTCTGTGGGCAGTTTTTGGGCTTGTGCATGACCTGCTTCTTGTCTCACTGGGACTTACCAGCTTAGCAGTTCTGTGGGTCTGGGAGCCACCAGTGGGTCATGAAACAGACAGGGCAGATCAGGCTATGTGTACGAAGGGCTGAGCAGGCTGCCGCTGTGAGGGACACACTGCTGCCCTGCCACGTTACAGCCCCCTGGCATGTGTAGATCTGGCAGCAGCCGCTAGAAAGGGCACCGGGTGGGGGTGGGGGCAGTTCAGTTGCTACTGCTCTGAAAGGTGTGAAGGGCGGTTGAGCTCACGATGGCACGGAGGTCCCCTGACCTGGCAGGGATGGCGGGCAGCGAGCCTGGGCACAGCCCAAGCCGTGTTGCCAGACTGGCACTCCTGGAGGCCCAGCTTGGACACTCGACCAACACAAAGGACTCCCCTTCACTTACCTCCCCAAACTGCATGCAGGGGGGGCAGATGGGCCACCCCCCCCTCCACGAGTTGCTGAGCCTCTTTTCTGCAGCTGGTTTAGCAGTGCACAAAGGTGGGCCAGGAGACTCCCTGCCCACAGTGATTGACATCAAATGCACAGCAGAGTCAATGGGGCTGAGGCCAGGAAAAACCAGTCCGGACAGGTGCAGCTAAGGGCAGACCCAGCAGGCAAAAAGAGATGGCTCACCAATGGCGGGGGGGGGGGGGCAGAGCGGCAGCCAGCCTGACCACTGGAGCCGGTGGAAGGCCTGCGAGCAGGAACGGAAGGCGTCCCGATCCCTCCTGCTCCCACAGCAGTTTGATCCTGGAGGTCCTGTCGTTGCCGCTCACCTGTGGCAGAAACTATTCCCGGCTTCTTGCTCATCCCAGTATCTGGACCCTGTCGCAGGTGAAGGCTGCAGATAACCCAAAGCCCAATTTGCTGCTGTGCCCATTTGTAGGAGGCTAGTTTGGAGCTGCGATGGGACTCTGCTGCACTAACTGCGGACAAGCTCCCTTTTCAGCAAAGCTTCCCTGTTTCCCTGGCCTGGCTTGTGCAGCTCCCGTTTTCACGATTGGATGCCCTGCAGCTCACATTGTTCGAAAGCATTCAGCCGGGCAACGGTTGAGTTGCCAGAAAAATGCCTGGTGGAAGGAATCGCCCAAGACAGGAAAGGGGCGGGGGAGGCAGAGAGACTCCCCGTAGAATCAGGCAGCGGAGGAGCCCCCAGGCCCCAAGTGCGAGCGAAGGGCCGTGCTCTGTACGAACAGGGAAGCTGGCCAACGCTGCCCCTGGGGAACCTGCGGAGTCACGAAGGACTCGCCTCTCTGGGTTTGCTCCAACACAAGTTAGGTAATTGGTGCAACCGTTTCCTTCCCCCACATACAAAGCAGGGCCTTAAAGATAGCCCGTGAGTATGTCTTGGGATGGCTCAGAGCCTTTTCCACAGGGGGAAGAAGGCAGACAGTATTTCATTTACAAAACCTCTTGTTGTGGGAAACTCAAATTGTGCCGCTTGAAGCAAAACCTGTGGGTTGGCTCCCGAGTGGTGAGATGAGCAAGCGGAAAGTTCCCCTGGCCAGGGAGGTGCCAGCAGGCATTCGGAAGCAGCCGTGAAAGGCACGTCGAGCTCTGCCGTTAAATGGGGGCACCGGGCGCTCCTCTCCCCGGCTGCATCCTGGCAGGGCAGAGCCCGCTCGGCAGGAGCACAAGCACAGAGTGCGGCTTACCGGGGGCTTACCAGCAGGCCCAGCGGGGAACCTGAATTCTCGGCCGCCTTGTGAAGTTCTGCTGGGACGTGGATAAGCGTGGGAGCGAGGCCACGGCCCACAGACAAGTGGCATCCCGGCACAGTCCTCCCCACTAGACCCACTCCCTCTCATTGCTGGGCAGGGTGTGGGAACAGGCTGGCTGGGCAGCAGATGGCAGCAGCGCCCTACAGCCAGCTGCAGCTGGGCAGACCAAAGGACCCGCTTCGCAGCCTGCATTACCCCCCTCCACCAAGCCACGCAGGCACTGCGCTGGGCAGCAGGCAGGTGCGGCAAAGGTGGGGTTTGTGCTTTCCCGTGAGAGGAGGCGGCAGCTCTGGCTCAGGGGCTGCTTTGGTCCAAGAGTGCTTCCCCTGCCTGTCCACGGAAGGCGGGTAACGAGAGCCGGGCCTCGGTCTGGCACCATCTTGGGGCTGGGGGGGGGCACGGGAGCCGAACCACCTTCCAGAGTGGCTGGGCAAGGCCAAACCGCATCTCCAGCCGCTTTGAGTCTCAGGCTGGGAGGGGGGCGGAAGCGGGAGCCGGCTGAATCCAGGCTTGGCCCCGGCCTACACGACTGTGGGGCGCAGGGTCTGGTTCCAGAGGCCTCCGCCAGGTCCGTCCCCTGCCTGGCCCAATCCTCCCCTCCCCTTCCCCTGCCCAGTTCCTCCTCCACCTCCCCCCCCGCCCAAGACACCTCCCCCGCCTCCTGCCCAGCTCCGGCGCTCCCCTCTGCAGTGCCACTGATGTGCTTCACAGCACGTTGGCAACACTTGGCTGGTGCTCCACGTGGACTGCCGGCATGCAGGGCTTCAGGATTGGGCCCTGGGTGGTTTCCGGGAGCTGCCCCTCGCGCTCCAAGGGCACAGGCCTGTGCCTGCTTACTCAGGTGCAAGTCCCCCCTGTGTGCAGTGGCGCTTGCTCCCTCCCAGGGGAGTGCGCAGTGACGGCAGCCTCAGCTGGGAACCTTGCTGGGCAACTCTGAGCGCTGGCAGTGGCAGGCAGGCAGGCAGGCAGGCAGGGCGCCTGGATCCCCTCTCTCCACACTGGGTGGCGCTGTCCAGCGCGCCGTCCTGCTCCCTCCGGCGTCTTTTTCCTAGCAACGAAGTCCTGTCCTGTATCCAAACACTGCATGAAGCCAGAGCAGCGGCTGAAGCCCAGAGCCACTCCCTGCGCTTGTCCGGCGTGGCGTGGGGAAGCGCTTGCTGTGTGCGGCCCCCCGTCACGGCCCCTTCCCTGAACCCGCCCTTCCTCCGACCCTCCTCGCAGGGCTCCCGCCTCGGTGCAGGCAGGAACTGGCTCTAGCAGGCCCCAGGTGCTGCCAGGCGCTGCCCAACTGCCAAGCCGAGTTCCGGCTCGCCTTCCGGCAGGACCCACCGCTGCACCGAGTTTGGTCAGTTCCTCTGCGAAGAGCAGAGCAGCCCCCCCCCTCCCTGGGGGCTGTGCAAGGAAAGCTCTGCTGGGCTGGTGCAAAGGCAGCCCCCCCTCACCCCCCTGGCTGGGCTGTCCCCGGCTGCCGCCCTACGGACTCCGGCATGCACGGGCAGAGCCACGTTCACACGGTCTTGATGGCAGCCTGACCTTTTGCTCCAGGGCCTTCTCAAGGGAACGAAAAGCAGTCGGCTGACACCCAGGACCTCGAGAGCTTATTCCCTTTTCGTTCTTATTCTCTGGAGAGAGCCCTGCAGCGTTAGGGTGAAATGTCAGGAGACCATCAAGACTACGTGAATGTGACCTAGTAACTCGAACATGAATTTCTCGCTAGGTAGTAACTCCAACCATAAACGCTTGAGCGCCTGTTTTCAACAGGCAGAGAGGTTCACACTCTGAGCCCAACACTGTGCATTACACTCAGAAGTCAGACAAATGCTAGTCCATGGGGCCTCCTCCCAGGCAAGTGTAGGTGGGCTTGCAGCTGCCATTCTGCTTTCTATTGATTTGGGATGTTTACTCCCATTTGTCGATTTTTATATATTTGTTCTGCAACTGTTGCAGCGAAAGGTGGGGTGAAGTCCTTAGAGCCTCCGAACCCTTCAGAGTGAGGGCCACATGGTATAAGATGTTACAAATTTTCGCAGGCCAGAAAAAATCAGGATGACGGAATGGAATTTGGATGAACGATGCGCTGCTGCTTCGCCTCCTTCCCAGCCTCCCGCTACGAGGACAGGGCTGGCCGGGCCTCCTCTCTCCCACGGGGCCAGCGACACACTTTCCCCAGTGTCAGAGCTGCGTCCCAGGAAACAGTCGCGGTGCCGCCTCCGTGGCAGGGCGCAGGGCCGGGCAAAGCAGAGGCGCCGCCACGCTGGCCGGGAAGGGCTGGAGGGCACCGCCAGGGCCACGGGCCAATCCAGGCGGTGCTGAGCCCCGGCCGTTGGCGCAGACAAGGGACGGGCCGGGGCCGCAGAGGCTCTGCACAGTAACCGCCCTTTAATATGCAGCATTGCTCCGATAAACTCTGACCCACTTTCAGCCCATCCATTATTCACCCGGCGGCCCTTGAAACGAACCGCTTTTGACGTGCTCTGCTGGTTTCCCTCGGTAAAAACGCCGGCGGAGCCTGGCGGGGGCCTCGCAGGGACGAGCATCTTGTAGTCATGTAGTCTCATGTAGTCTTGTAGTCGAGCATCTTGTAGTCTCATGCCTTCCTGGGGCACCTGGTGGGCCGCTGTGAGATACAGGAAGCTGGACTAGATGGGCCTTGGCCTGATCCAGCAGGGCTCTTCTTATGTTCTTATGTTCTTATGACGCCAGACGTCCCCGCACCTGCTGCACTGTGCCCGAGGGCTGCGGGACCCTCCCAGGCTCGGGGCGGGGATGAGCAAAACCAGACATGCCCTCGCTCCGCCCCCCCCACCCTGAAACAGCAGGTCCTCAGTCCACCTGGACAGAGCTGTAAAATGGGCACTGAGCACCACAGTGGACAGCAGTTGCCAAAACAGGATCACTTTTAAGAGCCTAAGAAGAGCCCCTATGCTGGACAGGCCAAGGGCCCACCTAGTCCCGCTTCCTGTATCTCACAGTGGCCCACCAGATGCCTCAGGGAGCACACGAGACAACAAGATGCCTGAATCCTGTGGCCACTCCCTTGTATCCGGCATTCTGAGGTAAATAAAAGAGAATTTGCTATCCTGGCTGTGGGGAAGGAGCTATAATAACTTGGAACCCAATCTGGGCCTTAGGAAGAGCCCTGCTGGATCAGGCCAAAGGCCCATCTCACAGTGGCCCACTAGATGCCTCAGAGAGCACACAAGGCCAGAAGATGCCTGTTTTGCTGCCACTTCCCTGCATCTGGCATTCCAAGGTAGCTTACTTCTAACATAAGGAGGTTGCACTAACCATCATGGCCTGTAGCCTGTGATGGACTTTCCCCCCCCCGGAATCTGTTCAGTCCCTTTTTAAAGGCCCTTAGACCTTAAGGTGCCACCATTACATTCTGTAGCAAAATATGCATGCACACGTGTGCGCATACACACACATGAATGTAAGACAAGCCCCACTGTAGCAGGCCAAGGCCCATCTAGTACAGCTTCCTGTATCTCACAGTGGCCCACCAGGTACCTCAGGGAACACACAAGACAACAAGATGCCTGCATCCCATCGCCACTTCCCTGCATCTGGCATTCTGAGGCAGCCTACTTCTATGTGTACAGACCTCACTCACGGCCTGTTTTACAAATAATTGTCCTAGGCAGGCAGAGCTCAGGGTTTTCAACGCGTGGATGAGACGGTGGTGTCAGGAAGAGGGGTTTTATTTACATTTGTTAGGCACTGGGGAACATTTGGGACAAGCCAGGCCTGCACAAGAGGGACAGGCTTCACCTGACCCAAAAAGGAGCCAGGCTTTCTTGTGCGTAACATTAAAAAGGTGGCAGAGCAGCTTTTAAACTGACCCCCGGGGGAAAGCCAGCAGAAGCTGAGAGGCATCCAGTTCGGAACTCCTCATCCTTATGGGATGAAGAAGCCAGAGAGACACAGAGTAATGGCAGGATGGGAATTAGAAGTCTAAGTGTAAAAGGGTGGGTACTTGGGGCCTAGTGGCAGGAGGTGGTGATGGCACCTGGCCTGGGTGCCTTTAAAAGGGGACTGGACAGATTTCTGGAGGAAAAGTCCATCGCAGGCTACAGGCCATGATGGTTAGTGCAACCTCCTTACTTTAGAGGTAGGCTACTATGGAGTGCCGGATGCAGGGGAGTGGCCACGACATGCAGGCGTCTTGCTGTCTCGTGTGCTCCCTGAGGCATCTGGTGGGCCACTGTGAGATACAGGAAGCTGGACTAGGTGGGCCCCCTTTGACCTGATCCAGCAGGGCTCTTTTTCTGTTCTTATTTATTCAGAAAAAGTCCCTCCATGAGTCCAAAATCAGCAGCATGTGGAGAAAAATGACAACTGGCCCGAAATGCCGATCCAAGGGGAGGGAGGGTTTGCCCCGGGGTTTCCTTGGCCGATCACCACCGTGCAGCCGTTGGGAGAAGTCGCGGCTTGTGTCTCGGCTGCACCAGCTCAACACCCAAGTGTTGATCCCAGACATTTGGGGCAGGTGCTTTGGGACTCGGCTCCAGCCCCAGAGCGAATTGAATGCAGCACAAGAAGGGAGGCCGCCGGGGCAGGAGCCCCCTCCTGGGGGATGTCACAGGCTGGCCTTGCAGGGATTCCGTTGCAGGGGGGCATTTGGGGTCCTCCAGCTCCAGGAGTATTTCCAGGAAGGAGGCCAGGAGACTGCCCCCCACCCCGCCCCACCCCGCCGTCTCTCCCCACTGTGAGTGCCGGCAGCCCGGCAGTCCCTCTCTTGGGGAGCTGGTGAGGGGCAGGACCTTCCCCTGAGCCGAACCCGGCTGCCATAGGCTGGAGCTGCTGCACTGGGCAAGGGGGGGGGTCCTCCTCCACACCCAGCCGGGGGCTTCTGGAACGGGAGATCTGCAAAACGCTGCAGCCTGGCAGCCGCACCGCAGGGGGCTGATCGCGGCTGGCAGCTGCCAGGACGGCTTCTGTAGGGGGCCTGCAGGCCAGGACTCCTCGCAGCGCCGCAGAGGGAGCCGAGAAGGGCCCCCCGCGTGCCAGCCAAGGAGCCCACCAGGAGCTCTTACAGCTTTCGCACTCAAAAGAAGCTGTGCTGCCCGTCCCGTCTCCCCCCCCGTCCTCGCTCGTCTTCTCCCCGGAGAGAGAAGTGGGACAGACAGAGCAAGGCTGCCTTGGAAGTCCGCCCCCCCCCGCCCCGCCCCGCCCAGCTGCATGATGGGAGCCCCCAGGAGCAGAGGCAGTGGGGGGGGGGGCGGGATAGGAGTCACAGGGACGAGGGGGCTGCAGGCTCCCCACAGGTAAGGAGAGGACGCAAAGGGGCTTCCGGGCGAAGCCACAAGCAGGCCGGTGCGAAAGGGAGCGGGGAGCCGAGGCCCCGGTCTGCGGGCAGGAGCGGACGGCAGATCAGCCGGCACAAGAACGCACAGCCAGCCTGCGGCGACTCCCAGGAGGAGGCCCCGCTCGTCGGCTGCGGGAGGGCTGAGTCCCGTTGGACGCGGGAGGGCCGCCTTCGGAGCAGTGGGAGAAGGACCGGCCTCCGAATCCCCGGCACCGCCGAATGCGTGACGAGTCCACGGGCTTTGCGTGAATCGCGCATCCCAAAGGAGAAGGTGTCCGGGCTGGGGGCGTGGCTGAAGAGGTGCAGGGGGGCGCAGTTGCACCAGGCAACAAACTTTGGGGGGGGGCAACAAGCTGAGCTGGACGCTAGTGGCCAAATTGTGAAAACCTTGGTCTGTATAAACAGTACCGTCATGTTGTATACCAGAATGCACGCCTGAGAGGGGACATGATGGAGACATACAAAATAATGCACGGAAGGGATAGAGTCGATAGAGGGATGTTCTTTTCCCTCTCTCAAAACACCAGAACCAGGGGGCATCCGCTCAAACTGAGGGTTGGGAGAGTTAAAACAGATAAAAGGAAGTACTTTTTCACCCAGCAGGTGGTTAATCTGTGGAACTCTTTGCCACAGGAGGTGGTGATGGCATCTGGTCTTGATGCCTTTACGAGGGGATTGGATGGCTTTCTGGAAGAAAAGTCCATCGTGGGCTATAGGCAATGATGGATTGTGCAGCCTCTTCACATTGGTGGTGGGCTACTTCGGAGTACCGGGTGCAAGGGAGTGGCAACAGGATCCAAGCATCTTGTTGTCTCGTGCCTCCCTGGGGCACCTGGTGGGGCCGCTGTGAGATGCAGGAAGCTGGACTAGATGGGCCTTTGGCCTGATCCAGCAGGGCTCTTCTGACGTTCTTATGTTCTTATGCATCAACAGCAGCCACAGGGCTTGTTTTGTTGGGTGCCATTTTCCCCCTGCCTAGATGCTGAGTCCTTCTGGGATCTGCCAGCTGCCATTCCCCCCCCCCAAGTGCCCCAGAACAGTCTCCATCTCTTGGGGGATTAGAACTGCTCCCTCCTCCCTTTTGGCCTTTCGGAGCTGGCAAAGAGCTCCTGTCTGTTTGACAGCTGAACGTCTGAGGCAGCCCTAGGCTTGGCTCCTGTCTTACTTTTGTAGTGTCGGTTTTCGGGTTTTATTGATATTTTTGAACTGTTGCTCTCTGTGCTTTGGGCGTGTTGTGCTCCTTTCGGGTTAGGGTTGGACTGCAGATGTCACGTCATTGAAAAGCAGCACAGAAACACAAAGACTGACCCACCCACCCACCCAGGCCGTGCCCAGGCATTCTGGGAAGCAAAGGGCAATTTCCAGGCCGCAGCAAAAAGATAGTGCTGAAGCAGGAAGGAGGAATGAATGAAAAAGAAATGAAAACAAAAGGTCGCAAAACAAGACAAGTACGATGTTTATGAATGACTACCCAGGCACATTAGTTTTTAATAATAATAATTAGTTTATGAATGACTACCCAGGCACATTAGTTTTTAATAATGCACAGAAGTGGAAGCGTGAGTGGAAACGTCCTTCTTGCAGGCGCGTCCGAGGTTGGGCATGCGCCTGGGTGGCCTGGCCCCTGTGCAGCGGGATGCCTGCCTGCCCCCTGCCCCCCTTGTCGAGCTGATGGGTGAAGGAACCGCTTTGGAGTAGGGGGCTCCCAGGTGTTCGTTCCTAGAAAAGTCCTGGGTGGTGGGAGGTGCACCAAAAAGGAGCTCCGCGGTGCAGCCTTTTCTCCCCCTCGTCGCTCCTCTGCAGAGCTCTGGCGTCCCCAGCGGGGGCTCCTGGGGGCTCAGCCCCACTGCTCGGGCTGCAGAACTGGGCTAAGGACTGGCCTTAGAGAACTGGCCTCTGCTGTCCCCAGCCGCTCAGAGGGACGCTGCTTCCCCGCCTCGCCACTGCTGCTGCCTCTCATACTCTGCCGAGTGGAATCGCATTTTGCAGTTGGAGCGGAGGCCTGCTGGGCCCGTGGCGATCGGTCCTGGGCAACACGGAACCGGGGGGCCCCCTGCTTTTTCCCAGCCCTCCCCTCCCGGTACGTTCAATGACACAAACAAAAACTGCAGGTCGCTTCAGACGGAAGGTCCTCCTCCTCGATTATGTCAAAAAGCATGGGGGGGGGCCGTGGAGGGGGGGCAGCCCTTTGAATTTGGAACGGAAGCAGAAGGAAAGGGGCTGCGGCAGACCGGCCAGGGCCAGGCTGGGATCTCTGCCTCTCGAAGAAGCGCCTCCTGTCAGGTTCGTTTTCTTGACGGTCACATCCTGCAACCACTGAGGTGTGTGTGTGTGTGTCAGGCAAGCCCCCAGCAGCCTATCCTGCAGCCAGTCTCTGAGAAGCCTTGTGTGACCCACCTGCAGCGCATACTGTGGGGTGGCCTATGGGGCGGGGGGGGGGGGACAAACTGCGCAATCCTACGCAACTCCCCGTCCAGCGATGCGACAGCACCAGCACGGCTTCTGCTGCACCCTGCGGGGCGGGGAGTCTTGGCACGGCGAGGCCCCCTCAGAGCAAGGGAGGTTTGTTCCCCTGCCCCAGCAGCTGCCACAGGTCAGCTCAGACCCAGCTCTACAGCGCTTGTGTCCGTGTTGAGCCGTGAAGGTGGATCGGGCCCAGGAAGGGGGTTAGGATTCTGCTGGCACTGCTGAACATAAGAACATAAGAACATAAGAAGAGCCCTGCTGGATCAGGCCAAATGCCCATCTAGTCCAGCTTCCTGTATCTCACAGCGGCCCCACCAGGTGCCCCAGGGAGGCATGAGACAACAAGATGCCTGCATCCTGTGGCCACTCCCTTGCACCCAGTACCAGTAGCCCACCACCTTTGTAAGGAGGTTGCACAATCCATCATTGCCTATAGCCCACGATGGACCTTTCCTCCAGAAATCTGTCCAATCCCCTCTTAAAGGCAAGCCTGCCTTTCTTAAAGGCAAGCCTGCTGCTATCAAGCCTGCCCCCTTCCCAGGCCTGATCCGCCCTCACCCACCCTGCCCCATCTCACCCTCCCCACCTCCCTCCCGGCCCCTGCATGAGCTTCCCTCATGGCGGTGGGGGCACCTGCCCTCGTGCGGACCCAGCCGCTGCCCCTTGTGGCGGCAGCTGGGCTGTGCGTGAGCCCCGAGGGACTGATGGGTCGTCCCCAGTGGAGGGCTGGGGGTGGGATGTGATGGTTCGTGCGAGTCATTGGGATCTCTTGCCTGCCTGCCTGCCTGCCTGCCTGCCTGACAGTTTTTGTCCCCCTGCCTTGTTGGCTGCCTCTCTCCAGCCCTCAGCTCTGCGCCCGTCTCCCTGGCCGTCCTTCCGCCTCCCGGTGTCACTGGGGGGGGGGGCTGGCCTCCTCCGCCAAGTCCTTCCCCGCAAACCAAGAGCTTTTTCTTTAATCTCATCGAAACTAGAACCAGCTTGATTTTCTGGAACATTTTTGAAAACACCGTTGCTGATCCACACAAAACCATTTGTCGCAAAATCTACTCTGGGCGGGACCCCAGTTTATCCCTTGGCGAGGAAGCCCACCGTCGCGTCGGAGCCTCCCTTCGGAAAAGGCTTGGAGGATGTGCAGCTTTCTGGGAAAACGCAGAATTTCCGAGGCAGCCATTTTCTGTCCAAACGAAATGGGGGTGGATGGAGGGTTTTTGGAGTCAGAATGGAGCTCCTCTAGTTTCTATGGCAACCCACCGAAATGAATAGCTCATTGCAAAATTGATGATCAAAATCAGAGAGATTCACATCTCAGCAGCCGCTCAGAGGCGACACTCAGCCCCCAGCCAGGGCCCCCTCGGACGCATTTCCCACCCCTGCTAATTGGGCAAAGAAAGAGGCCTTTCAAAGTGGCCTCCGCTTGTGTCCAGCAGCGGGAGAGCCGCTGCCCTCCCCACTCCCAGGGGCTGCTGCGGGGGGGGGGTCCTCCATCTTTTGAGATGATTTGCTAAGCAAACGGCTTTGGAAGAAGCTCCTTTCTCTTGAAAAGGGGACTGCACATTTCTATTACCGATAATTAATGATTCTATTCTTTTTCAGAGTAAGAAAACGGAAGTCCCAGGTGGAAGCAGGGCTACCTCCTGGGCACCCCATCCTAGAGCTCCGCATTGCTGAGGTTCACCTGAACCCCAAAAGGATCTCCACAAGGACACCTGGGTGTCCACAGGTCTTCACAGATGATGAACCATAATGGGTGTGCGCAGTCTCCTGCTTCCAGAAGTCAGTCGTCTCTGAATGCCAGGTGCAAGGGAGTGGCCACAGGATGCAGGCCTCTTGTTGTCTCCTGCCTCCCTGGGGCACCTGGTGGGCCACTGTGAAATGCAGGGAGCTGGACTAGAGGGGCCCACTTTGGCCTGATCCATCTGGGCTCATCTGAGGTTCTTAATAGTCCCTACTGAGCCCACAAGTCCCTACTGGGGCTTATTGGTCGCCACATCTCAAAAAGGTTTGTGGGTACTTGGAAGGCAGCTGAGCCGGTGCATGGACGTGCAGTGGCCGAGCAGCATGGGAGCCGTGCGGGCACAGGGTATGGTTGTGCAGGAAGGGTGGTGGGACGAAGGAGGTCCTGGGTGGGGGAAGCCGTGAGGAGGGCAGGGAGAGGGCGGTCCGGGAGACAGGTGGGACCCAGGAGGTGATGACCCAGGGTGGATCCTAACGCCTGTCCCCGACCTGATTGGCCTGACACGGGCGGGCCACTCGGATTTGTGCCTGCAGATCCGAGTAGCCCTACTGGACTGCCTGGCGTGAGACACAGGGGCTGAAATCCCCTTACTCTGAGTTGCGCCTGGCCTGCTGCTCCCTTGTGCTGGGTGCAAAGCAGGCCTGTTGGCCTGCCTGTTCCAGAGCGGGTTGGGATCCCTGAGTGGCTCACGGTGGGGTAGGGGGAAATATTGTCTTTGCCGAAGCCTCCTGATGGTGCCCCCCCCACCGCTGCCTGCTTTGGTGCGACTGCCTGCTGCTGCGGGGGAGGACGGACACATTGGGGTTGCCTGACCCAAGAGGCGGCCTGGCCTGGCCTGGCCTGGCGAGTTGTGCTGAGGACTTGCCCCTCCTCCCCAAAAGAGAGTCTGGGCAAGAGGCTACGCCTGCCCCACCTGCCCCGCCCCAAAGGAAGCGGGGCAGTTCTCTCTTGGGGAGGGACCGGCCATTGCCAAGGCTCTGCTTGTGGGGTTTCCCCCTTCCTCAAAGATGGGGCCGGTTGCAGGGGGGCGGGGCCCAATGCAGTTGCTTGTGAGGGCCCCACCCTGGGGCAGTGGGCGATTTGCCTGCTGCCCCAGTGTGGGGAACGTGAGCCCTGGGCCAGGGATATGGGGGGGGGAAGCTGCTGCTCCCGTGGCTTTCTGCTGCCCCACAGGGGCCACGGCCTGGGCACCGTGGTGGGTAGCCCAGGAGGAGGCAGGCAGGAGGAGCCCCTGGTAGGTTCTCCTGAGGGAGGCAGGGACGGCATCGGTCAAATACCTCCTCACCTGCGTGCCTGCCCAGATCTGGAGGTGGGGCTTGCCCAGATTCTGACGGCTCCCTCTCCGTCTCCCCCTGCCCCGTGCAAGAGGGTTTTGCAGATCTGAAGCTCAGTTTGTGCCGCTGACCTTGTGGGGCAGGGAGGCATCTTTTCCAAAGGCCTTTTGTTCCAGGCAGAGGACAAAACACTTGTTTGAGAGGGACAAATGATGCCAGGAAGATGCTCAGGGGCTCAGGGAAAGCAGCACGGAGTCATGTCAAGGAGCACTTCTAAGCCGGAGCCGAATTCTGCCTCCTTAGGAATGTCTCCGTGTCAAATGATTTTTATTTCCCCAAAGAACATTCGATAGAAGGGGATTGGATGGCTGCACAGCCCTTTTCAAAGGCATTGCAAGAACAGGACTTTTTCTTTCACTTTTAAATCAAGAATAAGCCATGACTTCTGCAGAAAAGAAAAACTTTCTTCCCGGAGCCTGTCTTTAATTTCTGCCAAAGTCCTGACCTGAGCTCAGGCACAGCAGAATGTGCTCAGAGATGAGGGCTTAGCTGTAGATTAAACTTTTTCTTTCCACTGTTTCCTTTTTTAATGGATTATGTCCTCAGCCAATGTCTGCCCCAGAGACCCTCTCCAAAGTCATTGTCTTCTTACCTTCAGATCTGCCACAAGGAGCTTCCCAGGGAAAGAAGGAACATTTCATGGGCCAAGACCACAACCCTTCCAGGAAGACGCTGCTCTCAGTCTCTCAAGCATATTTTTTCTGCAGCTTAAAGCAGTAGCCTACCTTTTCTGTAGCCTATTTTAAGGCTGCAATTTGCACACACTCTTCCACTAATACACACAACAGCCCCTTGTGATGATCCCCAAAGGTAGGGTTACCAGATTCAAACTGAGAAACAGTGCCTCTACCTTTAACGCCATTACCACTTCCTATGGCAAGGAGTTCCACACATTAATGACCCGCTGGGTAAAGAAGTATTTCCTTTTAACCGTTCTAACTCTCCCAACGCTCAAGTTCAGTGGATGCCCCCTGGTTCTGGTATTGTGGGAGAGGGAAAAGAACATCCCTTTATCAACTCTATCCCTCCCGTGCATAATTTTGTATGTCTCAATCATGTCCCTCCCTCAGGCCCCTTTTAGTCCCACACCATTTTGTTCCAACAGAGCCCAGCCAGTATTCCAGGCAGCTGACAAATCATCATCAGCCTCCTCCTGCTGACAGGAAGAGAAGTTGAGTCTCAGGACTCAGGTTCGAGTCACAAAAATACATGCTTTTTGATGACTGGTGTGTAGACTTGAGTCCTGCATGTCAAGGACGTGGGCACTGACTTGAGAATGGATCCGAAAGACTCGAGTCTGAAAGCCTGCGAGTCTGGATGTGCTTGCTTCCTTTTTTCATGCTGGAGGGGGGCATCTGAAAGCTGGCAGTTCCAGAAGGCAGGGAGGGGTTAATATTTCACATCAAGCAGGAGTGGGAAGGGAGGCAGAAGCGGGCTCTCTTGTCAATCTCTGAAGGAGCCAATTATCATTGGACAAAAGAGGGCAGAAGCAGGAGCCCAAGGGGTTCTTGCCTTAGGACTGGCTGAGAAGCCCAGGGAAGGGGAGGAGGTGGTTCTTCGTGATCATGCCTTCCTCCAGTCTTGTGGCTCTGACAGGCTCTGGGCTCAGTTGTTAGCCGGGAGGAAGAAGCCTCAGTGCAATGGGACTCTTCTGAGTAGAGCTGCAAAGGATTGGGTCACACTGGTCATAAGCCTCCCTCATGCCACTTCTGCCCCCTCATGCTGTCCGTCCCACCCCCTCCCGCCTTGCCCAGTCTGTGCCATGGCATGCCACCCATGTCTCACTTTGCAAAAGTCTCTTGATGCGAGTCAAAATGACTTGAGTCACAGGTCTGGGCGAGTTGGCAAAGGGCGTCCACTGGGACTCATGCCTGAGTCAAGTCGTGGGGGGGGGGTGGAAACTTGAGATGACTCGAGTCTTGCTGCAGGGCCGGATTGCTATCCCTGCTGATAGGCCCCACATCCAGAACCGGAGAACCTGAGAACATCAGAAAAAGAGCCCCTGTGCTGGCTCAGGCCCCAGGGGCCCACCTGGTCCAGCTTCCACTTGTCGGAGTGGCCCACCAGGTGCCCACTGAGGGAGCCCACGTGCTGTGCCTGTACAGAAGGATCTGGGGCAGCAGGATGAGAACACCCTTCCCCCCCCAGTGGTGAACCTGGAGAGCCGTTGCCAGGCAGAGCGGGGGCCCTGGGCGTGGCTCTGTCCCTCCGTCCCTTCGAAGAAGGGCAACAGGGGTTTCCTTGCCTGCCTTTGGCCCCCGCCAAGAAGGACGCGTTGCTGGGGGGGCTCCTCCTTCCAGTGCCTCTGCAGCCCCTCCGCTGTGCCCGCACCGCACAGCAAGCCCAGCCTGCCCGTTGCGCGGAGCTCATTCGGATGCCTGGCAGGCTCTGACGCCTCCCCTTGCCTCCAGGCCCAAGGTCGACGCGTCCCCTGCCAAATTAAAGCAGAGATGTCGGCGGTAATGAGAAGGGTGGCACTCCGTGACAAGCGCCACTCCCGGCGAAGGGGCTCCGCTTTGTTGAATAGGCAGAGATTGCCATGTCGGTGTAACTTTGCAAATGAGGAGGGCTGTTACACACACACACACACACACACACACACACCACATTTCCACACAACGCTGAAAAAACCCACAGCCTACAGCTTCGTGGGGTTCCCTTCACAGTTTGTTAGCCCCGTGTTTTGCTGAATAAACGCAACCCCATTATTAAGGACAAAAGGGAGCGCAGCCTCCCGTCAGCGACAAGGGAAGGCAGGCAGGGGTGCGCGCACTTGCCACAGAGTCGTCTTCGGAATGGGTCTGGATCCACTCTGTTGTTTCCTCTAATCCCCCGTTTTGTTCTGCTGCCAGAAAAATCAGTTCTGGTCCGCGGAGGGAAGACGCATCTTGCTGGAGAGGCAGCCGAGACGGGCGAGGCGGGTGGACCCCCCAGCGCAGGGGGCAGGAACGTGGGGAGCGGGGCGGGGCGGGGGGGTCACGCAAGGGCCGTCCTTTGTCATGCCGCGCGTGGGCTGACCCCTGAGGGCTCCTCCCGGTGCCTGCTGGGTGACTCCACGGAAGCGCAGGGCGCCTGGGGCCAGAGAGCAGCCACGGAGCCCAGCCCCCGGGGCCAGGCGGGCCGTTCCGCACCCCCCTTTCCTCAGCACGTGGCCCCACAAGGTGCTCCTCTCGGCTGGAAGTGCCGGCAGAGCTGCCCACGGGCGAGGCCCCCACGGCTGCCTGCAGCGCAGCCCCTTCGCCAGCCCACGCCCTCGAAACGGCCTCCGGTCCTTCGCTGGGAGAAGAGGCCAGACAGGGGCTCCCGCCAGCTCCTCCCCCAGGCCCAGGAACCTCCGCAGTGCTTGTCCCGGCTGAGTCGGGGTTCGGCCCCCAGGCTGGGCCGGCTCAGCAAAGGGTGGTGAAGCGGTTTCTGCTGGCAGGCTCGTCTAGTCCTCTTCAGGGCAATCTTGCCTGGGCGGTTGCGAGCCGTGACGGCGCCTCTCCCAGTCCTCGAAGCAGGCTGGCTCTGAGCGATGCCACGGACAGGGGAGTGGCCACAGGATGCGGTCGTCTGTCCTGTCATGCTCCCTGAGGAGCAGTGGTGTCATCCAAATGATTTAGGAACAGGTACTCACTTTTGATTGGCACTTGTCAGGGTCCGCCCACCGGAAGTGACGTCATAAGCCGAAAGTGATGTCGTGGCAGGAAGTGAGGTCATAGCCGGAAGTTATGTCATGATGCCACCACTACCACGCTGCCTGCCTGCCTGCCTGCCTCCTCACAGAAAGTGCAGGCAATGGCTGCGGGCGTGCAGTATATGCATGCACAGCTGCTGAGCCAACCAGCCGACAGGGCCAGCTTCAAGTGGGCGGGGCCAGCTCAACTTCTAGGAACCGGTACTCGCGTAGTGGTGCGTAGTGGGTGCATGACATCACTGCTGAGGAGCCTGCTGGCACACTGTGGGAGGCAGGGAGCTGGACTGGGGGGCCCCTGTGGCCTGATCCAGCAGCCAGGCTCTCAGGATCCTGTGCAAGGCTAGTGGAGACCAGCCTCCTCTTTGCCTTGGAGCAGGAAGGGTGGCTGCAGCCTCAGGGTGCCAAGTCCCAGCTGTGCTGGAACAGGCAGTGCAGTGCCGGTTAGGGGCAGGCGGGGGCACAGCTCGGGGCTTGGACTCCTCTTGCTCTGTGCCATGTGCCCGCTGGCCCTGTGGAGCCACTTGGACCTGCACCTGTGATTTTGCAGGGGCAAATCCAAGGCTCTGCGTGACGCCAGTTGGGTCGGTGCTGGGTAGGGTTGGGGTTAGGACCCAGCCTAGGTCTCCCAGGCCGGCCCCACCCCTCCCCCTCCCGATCTGCCTTCCGTCCTGCCCCCCAACGCCGCTGCTCTGCCCTCCCTCCACCCTCTCCCCCCAGCTGTGCTGGCCTGCCCAGGCCGGCTCACGTTCCCCACCTTCCAGTGCTGCTCTGGTGCTCCTGGGACAGCACATACCTGTGCGCTGGCCCAGCCTGCTCCAGAGTAGCCACAAGCTGCTCCGCGGCACAGTCGGACTGCACTGTCAAGGGCTGAGTTCCTCAGCCCTTATGACAAAGGCAAAGGTTTCCCTGCGACCGAATGGTCTAGTCGTGACCGACTGTAGGGGGCGGTGCTCAGCTCAGTTTCTAAGCCTGTAGAGCCAGCGTTTGTCCTGAGGACAAGCTTCATGTGGCTGGCATGACTATACGCCATAGTGCGCAGAACGCCTTTACCTTCCCACCGAAGGGGTACCTATTTATCTACTCGCATTTTTACATGCTTTTGAACTCCTAGGTTGGCAGGAGCTGGGACGAGCGACGGGAGCTCACTCCGTCACGTGGTCTCAAACTCCCAACCTTTTGGTCAGAAAGCCCAGCAGCAGTGGTTTAACCTGCAGCGCCACCACAGTAGTGTCACCACAAATGACACCACTTTGCTATAAAAAAAGGAAGGTCCCTAATCAGAGGCTTCCCACCTTTCACTGCAGGAGGAGAGTTGGACACAGAGCTACTGCGCATGCCAAGCGCACGAGTTTTGAGGCAAGCAGCTCCTGCCACTTCTGGGGCAGGGATCGGGGTGTGAAGTGCAGTGATGGTGAACCTTAGCATCTTAGCAGTGATGGCGAACCTATGACACACATGCCAAAGGTGGCACTCCACGATGTTTTGGTTGACATACCAGAATTTGCCAACACCCAACAACAACTGAGTTTTTTTGGTAGTGATTTGATTTTTTGTAATGATTTGTAATGATTTATGTAATGATTTGCTGTTTCTTTATACAATGCATACCTCCACAAATGGTTTGACCGTATTTTTTTCAGATAAAGGAACATGTAGATAATTGTTTCTTTTTTGTTGGGGGTGACACAGCAAACCAGAAAGGTTCGCCATCACTGTGGTATAGAAAGTTAACTCCTCCCATGCCACGTACCAGCCTCCCAGCCGGATCGGGGCCCCCGTGCCTAGCGTGCAGAGGCGAAGGGCTGGTCCTTGGTGTGAACTGAGCACGGCAGGCAGCAGGAGACTCCTCTTCCTCCCTCCCCCAGCAAGCCAAGACTGGCACGTGGTGTGGCTTCCTTCCCAAAAGGAGGCCAGTGCTGGAAATGGTGCGGAGCCCGGTGCTGCCATGTGCCAGGATCTGTGCCGCTCCCTCCCTCTCCTGCTAGTTCTCCTGCAGCAGCAGCCCCCCCCCCCGGCCAGGAGTCATTTAAAACCCCGTCACAGCATTACAGTCCTGACACACATACTTGTGTCCATTAACAGTCGCCTGTGGGGAAGACCCATCAGTGCCCCGTGGAAAGGCCGCCTGTGCTCCGTGACGGCAGCCCACCTCCGTCAGCCCAGGCGGGGGCAGAGGGAGCCTCTCCTCTCCTCAGAAGGCTTAATCTGCTTTCCACACACACCCCTCCGGCAAGCCGCCCCCTATCCCGAGGGACGTGCTGTTGCGAAGGGGCAGCTCAGGCCTGCGGGGGGGGGGGGAGGATGAGGATGGGGGGCGTCCAGAGGTGTGCAAATGTCTCTTTGTGAACCCAGGTGTGGGATTTGTGTGCGCCCCAAATGTCTGACGCTCTTCTCTGGGCAGGGACCGAGATAAATCTGTCCTTCATTTTCCTGCTATGCTGAAAATCTCTGATGGTGCACAGATCGGTTTCTGGCCTATTTTCCCTGTGTTCTGCGCCTTCCTCTCCCCTCGGAGGCTTCCGTGATGCCCTGAAGGGGCTGCTGAGTCATTCGCAGACACAGACATCCACGTCCGCCCTGTTGTGGGGCTGTGTGTCTCTGAGCATCTCCCTCTTTCCCAGCAACAGAGGACGGGGCTTTGAGCCAGATTGCCAGACCCAGAGACCCCCAGCCCCCCACAGCAGGAAGCCCAGGCGGCCCCTCAAGTACTGCTGTGCAACGGGGGACACACACACAGCACCTCTTCTGCCCTTGCCCGAGTCAGATGCTGGGTGGTGCTTCACTGCTGCAGCTTCACTGGCCACCTTGCCAAGAGGGGCACGAGGACCGGCTGAGAAGCAGAGTCAGGTTGTTTCGGTTGCTGCCTGCATGTTAACATCCTGCTCAGCCTCCCGCTCCTCTTTTTCATGATTAGTTTCTTGTTTTTCAGCCTTTCCTTCCAGCCCTTGATATTCTGCAGCCTTTTAATGGTCTGATTGTGTTTCGCTGTTCCTCAGTACTCAGTGCCTTTGGGACTCCCCAATTGCCCTGCTGCTGTCTGGCTCTGCTTTGCGGGGTCTCTGTCTCATCGGCGTTTGACAGTGGAATCCTAGCAGGGACAGGCAGGCAGTTGTGGCAGAGCCTCCAATGAGCTCCCAATCGCGGCTGGAACGAGGTCAGAGGCCCAGTTCTGGACCTGGAAGTGCTGCCTCACTTCTGGGCCGCTGGGCCCTGTCGATGCTGTGCATTGCCAGCACACAGCATCGTGGCACCTCCCTGGTCCCCAGTGAGCAGAGCGCTTGGCGGAGGAGCCCTTGTCCTGCGGTGCACTCCGTCACCCAGCTGCCGTCAGCAGAGCCGCGGGAGAGGGGCGGGCCAAGTTTCGAAAGAAACCAAATGAGCACAATTTACAATGGCTTGCAGCTTCTCTCAGAGGTTTCTACAGTCTGGGGGACAGGGTTCCCCAAACGCGGAGACAGGAAGAAGGAAGCTACGTAAAGGACTGGCATCCTACAGGTAGCGCAAAGGACAAGGGAAAGGGTCTCAAGAGTCCGCACAATGCACTGCCTTCCAGCGTCCTGCAGGTGGCGCTGCACCTCTATCCCAGCAACTGGCAGGAGGCTTCCCCAAGGTGGTTTTTGTCTGGAGTCCCAGTTTTGGCCGGTGGCAGTGAATTACCTTTTGCCAGTTAATTCCCAGTTTGCCCACTTAAAAGGGTGAGGGAACCAGTCGCCACTCCTTCAGGGTTGCACCTGCCTTCTTGCCATCTTCTTTTCCCCCTTGCACAAGAAATGAGAGGTGCCCCTGTGGCTGATGCCGGGGGTCTCCAGCTACGGGCCTTGGTGACCCACGGCATCGTCCGTGGTGGATCTGGGGCCCACCAAGGCCAGGGGGCTGCAACCTAAACCGGAGCACGACCCAGGAGGCTTCCAGGGTGCACCGGCGCATTCCAAAACTGTGTGTCGTGAACCACTGGGGGGCACACTGCAGCTGCTGCATCAGGTCGCAACTCAGGAGCACCGTCCGGCTAGTGCACCGCTGAGGTTGCAGCTTCCCGGCTGTGGGGCTGCGAGTGAGCAAACGAGCCGAGGGAGCGTCAGGACGAGAAACAGCGGAGCCGGGAGGGGCGGGCCGCAAGGGACCCCTCCTAGGAAACTGGGCCTGGGGCGGGAGCCATTAGAACGGCATTGTTTTGCCGCCCAGGGTCTCAGGTCTACGCCAACGACCTCTGCTCCCAGCCCCCGTTTCCTGGGCCCCGCAAAGGGCTGCCTTCAACCTTTGGCCTTCTGGAGCTGCCTTATTCAGATGCTGTTGCCGGAGTCGTCGCTCTTCGGGGCTCGGCTCCTGACCTGGGTCTGCCCCCTGAGCTGCGCGTCTGAGGGCTGGGAGGTCGGCCGCGTTTTGTATCCTGCGCACATACTCGGCAATGCAGGCGCATCAGCACGAAGGCAGCCGACACACAGAGCGCAGCTGACAATTTGGCACACTGAGGTTTCTTTTGAACTGTGACACCAGATTGCGAGATGACTCCGCCGCTCCTCATCTTCCCGTCGCTGAATGTACAAGTGTTGCCTTCGTTTGAATCAGTGGAGAGTCGGCCTAGAACAGTCAGCGCGGAGCCTTCAGCAGTGCAGAGAGGCCGGGGTGTGTGTGTGTGTGTGTGTGTGTGACCTTTGCTAAGGGTGAAGGGCGGAGGGCGCCCTCCCTGGGCTCTCTGGCCTGGCGCGGCTGAGTCTGCACTCTCCGGCCTTGCCCTGCCTTGCCCCTCCCTTGCCCTGCGCAGGTCTCCGTCTGCCGGGGTTGGGTCTCCCCCGGGGAGCCTCAGTGTATGGGGCAGAGAGGGGCCAAAAGGACCCCAAGGGGGGGCCTCACCAGGCCACCTTCCCACCCCTGGCAGCTGTTCAGAGAGGCTGCGCGGGGGGGGGGGGGAGGACACAAGGAGGTGAAGTGCGGGGTGTGTGTGTGTGTGGGAGGGTGTCTCGCTGGCCGGGCCCAGCAGCTGGCCAGGCAGGAGGGGAGGCTGCAGAAAGGCTCCTTGCATGCTGGGGGGGCTCCCCTCCCCCCCTCCCCTCTGGCTGGCGTCAGTGGCACCTGTGGCTGCTTGAGCCCAAGGCCAGGATTTTCACTTTGTGCCCCAGAGCACAGGCGCCTGCGGGGTCCGGCCGAGCTGAGGGGCTTTCTGGGGCTCCAGCGCTGCCCAGAGCAGCTCCTCAGCTGGGCCTGGATCCCTTCCCTTCCTTGCCCTCCTCTCCCGGAGTCCTACCTGGAGGGTTTGCCAGCACCGCTGGCTCCTCCTGCCCACCCCAGCACGCTTGCTTGCGGGTCTTGTCCTTCCTGTTCAGCATGGCCTGCTTTGTGCCTCCTCCTCCTCCTCCGCCCCCTCCTGTGGGTCGGGGTCCAGGCTGAGGGTGCCTTTTGGGGTGTGGGGCTGCTGCACATACCTTTGTGCTCCTCCGGTGGGCGGCAGCTGCTTGGATGCAGAGGCGGGACGGGGGGGGCAAGGCTGGAGTGGTCTTTGGGTGTCCCAAGGTAGCCCAGATGGTCACAGGTCAGAAATTATCCCCCGCCCCGTTCCAAGACCCTGATAGGAAAAGATGACACGCGGGTGGACTAGAAGGTTTGTTTGTTTGTTTGTTTGTAATGCAAAATTAAAAGGTGGGACTTGCCGCCTTGAAATACAGAGCACATGTGCCCACCTTACAGGGCTGTTGTGTCATCCACAAGTGTCATCTGGGGAGCATCCACGCAGCCTGATGTCGCAGCTGAAGCCCACCACCTCCGAGCACCAGCGTCCTGTTCCGAGCAGGACAGACCAACGCCTCCCGCGGCCCAGGGGCCAGTCCTCGCTCCTGCCCAGAGAGTCCTCATTATACATTCTCACGGAAACCTTCCCCTCTTCCCGAAACACCCCTTTCAAGAGCTCGATGTGTATCTAGCGCATTGCGAAGAGGCACACGCGCCACCTGCCATTTTAATTTCAGAGAGCCTGCCTGCCGCTCCTTCTCCCCTGGCTCGAGATAACAAAACAGCGAGCCTCTTCCTTTCTTGTTCACTTCGTGCATTTCTGAGCATTGTCAGGGAGCCCAGTCGCCCGGCCTTCAGAGCATCCTCTGTGCTCCTCCCCAGTGGCCTGCAGGAGAGCAGCAGAGACGAGCCTGCAGAAGGACCTCGCGCTCGGCTCAAGGTCCAGAGCGGATACAGCGGATAACATTGCCCAGTCCTGGGAGAAGAGCTGGAGAGTGGGGAGCTTTTCACTTCAGAAAGGCAGGGAGGTTTGGTTAGCAGGGATGGGGGCACCGCGCGGGCTCTGTGGCGTTGTGAAGGGCAGGAAGAGGGGGGCTGGGCACGGCTCTGCCTTCTTCCGTGCAGGACTCGAGATCGCCTCACAGAACTGACTGCCAGGAGAGTGAGCATCTCTGTGTGCAACAGATAGTTCTGGAGTCGCTTGGAAGCTGTTTTAAACAGGGAGGAATTCAGGCAGGAGGAGACACGGACCACCAGGGCTGCAGCCTGTTTCAGCTCAGTGGCAGAGACCCCCCCACCCCGTACAGCCCCAGGAGACTGAAAAAAGGGGCAATTCCAGAATAACTGCTGGAGTGCCAGGCTCCTCCGGTGCTGGAAGAGGAATGCAGAGAATGGGGCTTTGCTTTGCACCTGGACAGGTGTGCTCCCAGCCAAGCAACGCGAGGGGGCGTCAGCACTCTCTGCCCTTCCCACCGCCCCAGCATGCGCCTCAGCCCTGTGGCCACCACACTCCGTTTGCTCTGAGGTGGGCAATGAGCCTGGCGGGGGGCCAAGGAGGGCACCAGCGGCCTCCACACCTGGGTGCCGCCTGCCTGGCTGACGCTGCCCAGGAGCCGAGGCCCAGGCCCCCGTCCCAGACGTCCTGCAGCCTGGCAGGTCAGAGCCCCGCCCGCTGGAGCAGACCCTCCTCCTCCCCAGCAGCCTCGCCTCTCCGGCCCGGCTGGGGTGACCCAGAAACAGGGTCTTCCACCGACACAGTCCCCCTGCAATCAGCAGGTTTCACAGAAGGAAAACAAGGAGGATTGTTTATGGGTTTAATTAAAATCTCGCATATGAAAACTGGCTAATCTGATTTGTGTTGGGACTCCGCTAAAGTGCTAACATCAATATATCTGGTTTTAAATATTTTATCATGGCAAGCCTTAAAATATTCATGATGCAACGAGAAATCAGGATCGACGCAGAGCCCTCTCCGAAGGATCTTCCCCGACGATTAGGAGGGAGGAGGAGGAAGCAAGAAGACAACCCAAAATCCGTTTCCCCAGCCAACCGCCGGCCTCGTCTTCGCAAGCAGCGCGCCCTCGGCTCTGCCCACACGTTGAGCGACAGCGGCTGCCTGACTGCTGCTCCCTCCTGCGGGGCACGTCCAAGGAGGGCTTCGTGGCCTGGGCAGGTCCGTGGAGGCCGCTCTGCCTCTGCCAAAGCATCACTTCGCAGCTCAGCAGCCGCAGGATCCTGAAAGGGCTGCCCGTGTGACAGTGGGGGCCTCCCAGCGTCTTCTCATTCCCCCCGGCCTGCCTCTTCCCCTGCTCCGTTCCTCTCCTTCCCCTTGGCAGAAGCGGCACAGCGGCAAGGGCGGCCCGCCGGATAACTGGGCTCGGCTCACTCCACCTTTTCAGCAGCTCTGCTTCTGCCTGATGGACTGGAGAGAAATTGAGCGCGTGTCTGTCTGCCAGCTGCCAGGAAGGCCAGGACTGTCCCGCTAAGCCTGAGGGAAAGAGGGAAAGCAGTGAGACGTCCTGGCACACCCCGGGAGTCGGAACAGGGAGCCACCGACCCTTCCTTGCCGATAACTGGATGTTCTGTGCTCCTGAATACTTTTGCTGAGTCATCTCTGCCTGCGCTGAGACCTGCGCGTGCCGTGATGAATGACGGCGCGGCTGGTCCCCGCGGGGAAGGGGCTGCCTCTCCATTGTGGCCGCACTTCGGCAAAGAGCTGCTAATTACGGCCTTGCTGGAGTTGCGGCCAGACAATGGGCTCCGGTGGGCGTTTGGTCCCCAACATGCCGACGCGTCTCTTCGCAGCTCAGCAGCTGGGGGTGGGGCCGCCGGGAGAGCCCAGTTACCAGGCAGGCCAAATAAAGAGCCTCCGCAGGCCCGGCCCGGCCCTTGGGCCTCACGCCTGACAGCCTGCGCTAGGCGGTCCAGGCCATGTCAGAGGGCTCACAGTGGCCCAAGTAAGGGCCAAGGGGGGGGGTCTAGGACAAGCCATGCAAGCATTTCACCCTCTTGTGGTGAGGGAGCCAGTCCGTCCGTCCCCCCCAATTAAAAAAAATAACACTGTGCTCTGGACTGACACTGCAAGCCTCCAAAAGGAGGGAGGGAGTCCCTAGTGGGTGGATCAAGAGAGCTGTTTGGGGAGGGGGCCTGAGCTAGATCTCAAACCACCACAGAGAGAGAGAGAGAGAGAGAGAGAGAGAGAGAGAGAGAGAGAGAGTGGTGGACCCAGCCCAGAGGCCACCCTGGGGCAAAGGCTGAGGAGCCCAGCCCCCTCCACTAGTTCCCCACCCCTTGCACTGCTCTGCCGCGCCCCTCCCCCGCCACACCAGGCTCCATTTTGTAGGGTTACCAGGGACAGACAGGGACAGAGCGCCTATTTCTGCAGCCATTGCACAGAAGAGGGAATTTGAGCAGGGGCAGCTCATTACGGAAAGGTTTCAAAAGCTGCACCTGCCCAAATTTCCTCTTCTATGCAATGCTTAAAGGTAGAGGCCCTCTGTCCGCATTTGTATCTGGTGCCCCTACCATTTTGGAGCTGCACAGGGGCAAGGGAGGCTGGTTGGGCCAAACACTGCTCTCCTGGCCTCCCTTCACCGCATGCGCGCACATGCATGTACACACGCAAAACGCAATCCTCACCTGGAGTTAGGCCAGCACAGTTAGGCTAGCAAAGTTTGGCCAGCACAAGGGACATCGCAAATTATGTTTGGACCACTCTTGGAGTCAGACGTGCGCCCTCCTCCCTGACTCCGAGGGTGGTCCAAACGTGCTGTGCGGTGGCCAAGCCGTGCTGGCCTAACTCCAAATGGCGTATACAGGCCATTTGGATTTACGCATGCAAAATTGCAGGCACAGATCCAAGTAGCCCTATCAGTCTGGATGGCACGTGGTAAGGGTAAGGGGACTAAAATCCAGAGATGGGAACTCGAGCCAAGTGACTCAGGTCTGAGTGACAAAAATGTGCAGTTTTTGCTGACTCGTGTTCACTCAAGTCACCTATGCCAATAACATGGGCGTTGACTTGAGACGGGCCACTGACTCGGAAATGAGTCAGCCATCTCAGGAACTCGAGTCAGCAAGTCTGGGCATGCTTCATTATGTTGCTGTGCCCAGACTCATTTCTCTCCTGCCCTCAGAATGCCTCCATGGGGCGCTGGTGGCTTCCCTATGCCCCATCCCGGCTTCATGGGACAGTTGCATAGAAGCCGTGATGTTCGTGCTGGCGGTTCCCCACCCCAGAAGTGACGTCAAAAAAGACTCGACTTGAGTCAAAGGGACTCATGAATTTCTGGGCATGTGCTGGGACTTGTGCGCAAGGCGTGTTGTGACACAGAGACTCGCAATTCGACTGAGGCTCAAAATGAGCGACTTGTTCGCAACTCTGCTAAAATTTCCTTACTCCATGTTGCTCCCAAGCCTGCTCCTCACCTGTCCTGTGTACAGCGCAGGTCGGGACTGCGCTCTAAAGCGTTTATTGAAAGAAAGAGCTACAGTTACCTATCTTCAGAAAGGCATCGAGCAATCACAAGAGACTTAACACACAAGCTGAACAAGCAAAGCAAGGCTGACTAAAACTGACCCTCACACAAGTGAGACAGCAGCGAAGTGCCTCCCGGCTGGGGATCGAGGAGAGTCTCACCCGGTGGTGCCAGATGGCTGCAGCTCTCGAGATGGCGTCAGGGCTGGGCCCCCACCTTCCCTGGCCTTTACAGGGGCGAAGAGTGGGGGCCGGCTGTGGCCTTCCTGTCCTGCTTGGGCCATCCCAGAGGCACCTGACTGGCCCTCGTGGGGGGCAGGATACTGGCCTGGGTGGACGTTTGTTCTGACCCAGCACAGCTGAGCCCCTGGCCATGGAACGCCACTCGGGCAAGGCTCCCGCGCTCTCTGCTGAGCGTCTGCTCTTCTTCACGGGCACCTGAACGCATCACTCAGAATTTGGGGGATGGGCTGTGAGTGTTTTCTCTTTCCCAGAGCAGAAATCCATGACAGCCTCCTGCAAGACCAGAATGCAGGGCAGGTCGTTTGGGGGGGGGGAGGGAAATGTCACGCTGCTGACAGATGAGCACGGAGGGCGGGAGCGATGCCTGCTGCCTGCTGCCTGCTGCCGGGCTGGGCTCCTTGGCCGGCTCCCCTGTCGGAGGCTCATTGACATGCCTCGCAGCCTTCCTTGATGCTTGGCTTGCCATTGAACTAATAAACCTGACTCCATCTCCACCAAGAAATTAGCCTCACTGACTAGCGAAATGTATCAATCTCCTGCAGACAATTTCAGCAGCCAGGCTGCAAATGGAGTCAGGTCCCCTGACCAGGCTGCAGTTCGTGGTGCACAAACCTGGGGTCTGGAGAGTTTTTGTTGCTAAATCTACTGTTGCGGCACCAGAATCCAAACTGCAGGATGAGCAGCCCTGCCAGTGAAGCACATGCTGCATGCTGCAGTGGCGACGGGGCGATCAGACGGCCAGAGAGAGGCACTCCCCTCCCAGTAGGCCGCCTGGTCTCCAACGGGTCTCCTCGGATAGATTTAGAGTGCAAGCCTAACCCGGAGTTGGGCTGGCACAGTTAGGCCAGCAAAGTTTGACTGGCACACCATAGAGTACGTTTGGACCTCCCTGAGTCAGAGAGGCCAGCACACAGACGTGCGCCATCCTCCCCGACTCCGAGAGTGGTCCAAATGGGCTTTACGGTGGCCCTTGTGCTGGCCAAATTTTGCTGGCCTAACTGTGCCGGCCTAACTCCAGGTTAGGATTGCGCCCTGAGTTTATACATCACCCAACGCGGTGTAGAAGGCAAACAAGGCAAATGGATAACCTAAAACATTAAGATAATGAAACCAATTGAAGCCATTCAAATAACTTTTTAAAAAACCCAATATAGCCTATAAAATGAGGCATAATAAAAGAGAAGGGGTCTCTAAGGAGTAGCTCCCTCACCAAAGCCAGATGGAATGGATGGGTTTTCAGACCCCACCGGAAACCACCGGCCGCGGAAGCTGCCCTCAGGTCTTCCGGCAGCTGGTTCCAGAGTTGTGATGCCACAACCGAGAAGGCCCTGCCCTTTGCCGCCATCCCTCTGGTTTCAGATGGTGGCAGAGTCCTGAGAATGGCCCCCTCTGGTGACCTCAGGGGACATTCAGGAGCAGGCTGGGTCCTTGTGGCATCCCAGTCCTGTGCCATACAGAGGGCTTTACAGGTCATCACCAGCAGCCTGGGCTTGGAAAGGGCAGGGCAGGGCAGGGCAGCCAGTGTAGCCGTGGGACAAATGGCGTAGCAGGTTCCGCACCCTGAGCTCCCGGGACCACCTGAGCCACCACACGCTGCACTAACTGCAACTGTTTGGTATGTTTTGCTGACAAAGGTCCAAGGAGAGGAGGGGTGTGGGTGAGGGCTGGGAAAAGTGGGGGGGGGACACCTGGGGTGTGTGATGCCACTGAGGGGTGTGTGATGCCACTGAGCTTCACCTCCCCTGCCCTGGAAACAACGCCGCCCTGTTCCTCCCCCGGACTGCCCCTGCGTTGGCAGAGTGCCTGGGCAGTTCTGGCCTGCACAGAGAGCCTTCAGTCATTTCCACCAGCAGCTCCATAACCCATGACAGTGGCGCAACGTTTGCCCAGTCGCAAACTGACTTGTGGCAGCGGATAAACGGCATGCTGCAAATTAAGTGAAGCAAACGTGACGCCTGCTCTCTGCTCTCAGGCAGTTTGATTTTTGGTGCTGAAACACCAAGATGCCTCTCCCCTCTTTGCTGTCCTTCGTGTGTTCGGTGATGCTCTCCCCACCTGTCTGCTGATGCACTTCATGCGCAGGCCGATTTGTCTGCAAGCAGCCGCCTGCTGCAGGGCAGGGTCCTTCCAGGCGCACCTGTCTGTGGACAAGGGCGGTGATGCTGCAGAGGGCCGGGGGAGGCTGCCCCTGGGGCGTGCCAGAGGAATGTCCCGCCTCAAAGGGACTGTGGCGCTGGTTGGCTGGTGGGGACGGAGGACTGCCTGGCTCCACGGGCAGAAGGGGCACTGCCCTGGCTTGTGCTGCTGTGCAGCCCCTGGCCCCACGGAGAGGCTTCCTGGGCTGGCACTCGGGGCTGGCAGGCTCGGAGGAGGGGCAGGGAGACCAGCCAAGGCTGCCGCTTCCTGCACGTCCCCTGCCCACAACCCCAATCCCGACCGTCTTCTTGGGCGGACCAGAGGGCTGGAGGCAGAGAGGAGGTCCTGCTTCAAACATGCAGAACAACGAGGATGTTCTGCTGCAAACGCCCTGGACGCGCTGCTCTGGGCTTCTGCCACTACCCCCCCCCAATCCCCAGGGACTCCGTCCACTGGGAGACGTCTGCAGTCAGGGCAGAGGCGGGAGTGGCAACGCCTGCCCTGCCCACTCGCTCACCTGCTCCCTCCCTCCCTCCCTCCCTCCCTCGGGGCTTCCTCCTCCCCACTCAGTTCCACCAGCAGGCGCAGAGAAGTTTGCGGAGAAGCTTGCCTGGGCCAGCCGCCCCTTGTCAACCCTCGAAGGACAGACATCAGAGTCCTGCTCTGGGTCCCGAGTGATTAAAGAGCGAAGGGGGGGGGAACGCTCAGCCAGCCTGGCAGTTCAAGGGCACCCGGGGCAGGGGCTGCGTCTGCTGGAGGCGCAGAGGGGAGGACCAGGCCCCGCAGAGCCAGAGTGGCAGGGCCGGGCCGGGCTGTGTCGGGAGGGTGCTGACTCAGCGGTCCCCGGCTGGGATCAATGAGGCTCCGTCACTCGCAGAGACGCCTGCTTGGCAGGTGCAATTTCCAGGCACGTCAGGCAGTGACAAAGATCTTCTGACGGGTTTGGAGCTGTTTTCTCTGGCTGAGGCCCCTTGGCTGGGTCGTGCCCTCCCCGGTGGAAATTTCCTTGCATTTTCGGTCTCCAGATTCCGTGCACCCAGCCCTGTGTATTGTCATCTGGTTAATTAAGAAAGCGTAACTATCTTTGGCTTCGAGCCAAGTTGGCACTCAAATCGATGTTTGCCCCTGTGTGCTGCCTCCCTTCTGTGCCCTTTCCTGGCTCACAGGAGGGTCATTCTGCTGCTCTCCCTTTCCCAGGCAAAAGGTCTCTCTCTCTCTCTCTCTCTCTCTCTCTCTCTCTCTCTCTCTCTCTCACACACACACACACACACACACACACACACACACACACACACACAC
>JAJKFI010000137.1:844765-875294 GCA_029204185.1 Lerista edwardsae | reverse complement strand
ACACACACACACACACACACACACACACACACACACACACACACACAGAGCGAGAGCGAAGTTCTGCCTTTTCAGGTTGATTTGTTGCCCAGCTGGCTTCTGTTGTAGCCAAACTCCATGAGCTGAACATAATGCTGAATTTCTGGAGGGTTTTTGTCCAGGAGGCCTTCGGATGCATCTGGAGTCCTGAGTCAGAGTCCTGAGTCCGGAGTCAGAGGCATCCTGGAGCCCATCCTAAGGGGAGTCCATCCAGCAGTCCAGAGTCCAGTTCCTTGTTGCTCACCTGTCCCTGCTGCCTAACCCTCGAACCCAAGACCAGGTGGTGGCAGAAGTCGATGGCACCTCGAGGAGCTCGTGGAGTCCCCAAGCCCCTTTCAACAGGCCTCGGGACCCCCCCACCCCCCCCAGGACTAACGGCTGTGTTGCCCAGGACTGTTTCTGCTGCTGCTTGGCAGAGGCTTCGGAAGAGCAGCCGTTTGTCCTGATCTCTGAGAAAAGGGGGCGCCTCTTCTCAGGCTTACTGAGTACCAGGCGTGTGACCCATTGTGTGGCGAGTCCTCCTCCTGCCCTGCTGCCCCCCCCACCGTGAAAAGCGCTGGGCTCTGCCTCGAGGTTCAAGTCCTGCAGTTGGTGGCCGGGCGGGGAGTCGTCTGAATGGCCCCTTTCTCTCCCATTCACGGGGGCATGGCTGTCACTAGGCCTGGCAGGCATTTTGAGGCATTTCCCAGGGGCGTTGGCACAGGCCTCGGGGGAGGGGCCGCACACACACACCCCACCATCGTCTTGGGGCCGGCAGTGGCAGAAGTGGCGGAGCAGCCTGCGTCGTCCTGCAGGCCCGAAAGGCTGCTGGTGCCTGAGTTAGACCGAGGGAGCCGTGCCCGCGTGGGGGGTGCCCTTTTCTCCCAATGGACGGTCCATGCGTGAACGACCGACCGTGGGCTGAGCCTCCCCCCTTCCTTCCATGACTAGCCCACCGCGGGATGAGAGGGCTCCGCAGACAGCGACAGCCCCCTCTCGGGACGCCCCACACGGGGGGACGGAAGGTCCTGGGCCCTGCCACTGAGACCCCCCCCCAGGGCCAGACCCTCCAAAACCGCCCCGGGAACTTGGAGGCAGACGTGATGGTGGCGAACCGGCTCCCTTCTGACCACCCAGAGCCTCCCTGGCCTCAGCGCTGCTCGTGAGGAGGGGCTCGGATCCGGCAGACGCTCTGAGTGAGGGTCCTGCTGGGCTCAGCCGGCCCCCCTCTCAGGGCCCCGCTGGAGAGCTCCCCGGCCCTTGCGAAGGGGTCTCTGCCTCCCGGCTCCTCCGGTCTGAGCAGGCGTGTCTCGTGTGCTCCCCGAGGCCCCTGGTGGGCCACGGTGAGAAACGGGAAGCTGGACTAGGTGGGCCGTGGCCTGATCCAGCACAGGGGATGCTCTTGCGTAAGGGAGTCCTGCTTGGTGGGGAGGGAGGCTGCTTGCCAGGGGAAGGGCAGCCCAGGCGAACGCAGGACCAGGGAGCCACCTGCTGGGGCCTCTGCTGAAGGGGGCGCCTGCCCTGGGGTCAGCTCGAGCAGCCGAGCGCCAGCGGGCAGAGCCAGTGCGGCTGACCGCCCCACCCCAGCGCCCGCGAAAGGCGGCTCCAGTTAGAAAGGGGCCGGCTGACCTGGGCTGTGTCTTGCCGGCCCCGGCCTCTGCCCCCTCCCCTTCTCAGGGGCTGCCTGGATCTTCTTGCTGCGCACCCGCCTTGGCTGCCTGGGAAGCGGCTGCGGAGCAGCTGTTAGCATTCGCTGCAGGTCCAAGCGCAGCAGGATCCTGCCTCTCGGCTGAGTCCAGCCTCACTTCTTCTGACAGCTCCCTGTCAAGGAGCGACTCTGTCTGGGTTGTCACGGAACGTGGAAGATCCCCCTGAGAGCCAGCCTCGGCTTGCACATCCCCCTGCCCCGTCTGCAGGCCCCACTTCCAGGAGGGGGCTCTCTCTGTGTGGGGGAGTTTCCTTCTTTTGGCAACAGGGACAATGAGCTGCTTTCGCTCGGAATTCTTCCTGGAGTCCGCTGCAGTCGGAGAAAGCCCTCGAGGAGCACCGGGGCGGGGGGGGGGTGTCCTCTCGCTTGTTCTCCCGAGTTCGCAAATTTCTCCTTGGCCACATCAAAGATACGTGGCAAGCCTCTGTGACAAATCAAATTTGCATATTTTTTTGTTGCATCTAATGAACATAATTTGCGTATGATTTCCACAAGCCCAGCAGATGCCAAACAACAGCTGGTGGATGAGTGACACTTGTTCGGCGTGCTGCATTCCCGTCATTGGTTCTCGGGGTCCTTTGACGGGTTGCCAGGAACCGGGAGCGGAATGGCGCTTTTTATGGCTCATCTGCCACTGCCTAGCTTTGCCATTCTTCTTGCATGTTTCCAGTCCCCTTGGCGATTAACCCTTTCTTCTCAAGTGCTTAGCTCGATGGAGCAAAACCAAGGATGTTGCAGTGCAGCTCTTCGGCAAGCTAAGAAGCACGTCGTGCAGGACCTGAGATGCTCGAGCACAGCCGAGGTCCCTGGCCAGTGGCAAGGCACGAGAAGAACCCTGAGCTGCCAGGGAGCTCAGTGACCACGGAGCCTGTGCCATGCTGGGACACAGGACCAGTCGCAGGCCCTGCACTGCAATGCATTGCACCCCCTCTTGGTCCAAGGTGCAGACCGGCCAGGGACTCACACAGCCCCCCAACTATCGTCCTTGTGTTGTCTCATGTGCAGTCAAACAGACAGTGTGCTCAGTGCTTCTGTCATTTGCCTTACGGTTGTCTTTCACACACTTCTGTGTGCTCTCTCTCTCTCTCTCTCTGTATTTTTGAGGGCGAAATCCTAACCAATGTTCCAGCAACGGGGTAAGGGCAATGCAGCTCTGATATAAGGGAACGAACATTCCTTGAGGAGGCCTCCATTACTGCCCCCCAACTGCAGGATGCAGCCCATGCCCCATGGGCAGTGTCAGTGCTGGGAAGTTGGGAAGGGTTGTGCCCTGGACCTAACTGCTTTATTCTGAGTCCCTCTGCTGATGGTGGAAGTGCGTCTGTCGCCCCTTCCACTCTCGCCTCCCTGCTCATTCCCCACTGAGCTGCTGAGCGTTGCCATTGGCCAGTCCACACAAGGCCGTTTCCCCCTTAAAATACAGAAACAAGGAAAACAGTTGAAAAACACACTAAGCTACTGCTCAGACAGTGCAGCAACCACAACTCCAGAAGCGAACACCGACCACTCCCACCCCACTTTCACCCTCTGCCCCCAGACCTGGCAAGACCTTAAAGGGTGCTCTAAGTGTCTCCCCCACACAAGCCATCCCAGCTCCCCTGAAATGGGTCCTGTCCCACACACATGCCAACGGGCCCCAGTCACTGATGGCTTGGCACGCTCCCGAAGAGCACAAGAGATGCCTTGAGGGGCCCCAAAACAGACGCCAGTGTGCCTAAGAGCATGCTCATTGAGTGTGCAGTGATCGTTCAGATTTGCAAATATGGTTTTGCCTGCTAGCAAGAACTGATTTCTGCATTGGCCCTAGGAGAGCTGGTTGGAGGAAAAGACGGAGATTCAATTTTCTCCCCTGTGCTCTGACATTTCCTTTGCTGACAAAGAGTTTCCCCAGGAATTGTCTTCCTCGTTGTGCCAAGGTGAAGTATTTTTTAATAACTCCCACAATAGATAGCTAATCAATTCTCAGCCTAATGAAGTCACATGAAATACCATCTCAGGAAGCAGAAATGTTGCTCTAGCCGACAGAGACAAATGCAGACCATCCCCATCCCCGATCAAGGAGTCAGTGTGGAAGATTTCTTTCCCATCCGGGCCCTGAATCAAGTTGCCTGTTAGAGCCACCTATAAACCACTTTTATGCAGCATTCAATACTGTAGTTTATGAGGGCTTTAACCAGGGCCGATTCACAGCTTCCCGTTTCTTTTCCAGAAGAGACCAATGATCTTCCTGCCTGCCTGCCTTCCCTCCCACCTGGTGTAGCCCAAGCCATCGGGATAGTTTGGAAACGGCATGGATCGACTGGCCCCCTGGAAAAAATGTTCTGAAGGCTTCAGGAGACCCCAGAAAGCCAGTTGCAAACGGCAAACCACTCTGACACCGAGAGCACAATCACGGCTAGCGCAGGCTGTTAAGTGTGTCAAAATCCGGGCCCGGTGATGGATGGAGTGTCCTAAATGGAGACTGTCTGCCAAGTAATGAGAACGGATGGCCGAGGGCCGCGCTCTAATTGGGAAGGATCGTTCTGTGACGGGCAAGGTTAGTCGCTGCGCGGCAGGCGGAGGGCCGTGGGGCGGGCAGTGCTGCGGCTGGCGATCACAGGCAAGGCCGGGAACGCTCGAGGCTGCTTGGCCTGGCCGGAGGGGGCGGGTCAGGACTCCACGTGTGTTTGTGGGCAGAACCCCCCCCCCGCCCCACGCACCTGGGTTCCTGGGCTGCTGAGCTTGGACTTGAATCCCTGCTCAGGTGGCAAAGCTCACGGGCTTTCCTTGGGTGAGTCACGGGCTCGGAGGCAGAATCCCACCTGTACCAGGAGCCCGCAGAGGAATGAAACGGGTCCGTGGGGGGCCCTCTTTGGATCCTTGCACGCCCCCTTGGCCTGAGAGTAGATGTCACGCCTACACAGGATCCAGCAGTCTTGTTTTCTGTGGCTTACACAGCCTATGCTATGCTGCTAAAATACTATATATATATATATACCGTATATATAAAAGAGGATGTGTGTACGTTTGTGTTTGTACATGTGTACATATGTTCCGCAAAGGCTCCACAACGCCTGGAGCGATCGACACGAAACTCGGCATGCACATACCTTGCGGCCTGGCGACAAACACTGCGGGGGTCAGACCCCCCTAGCGCCCCCGGGGGTGGGGGGTACGCAGGGGTCCCCGCGTGAAAATGGTCGAAAATGGCTGAAATCGGCATCGAATCTGTAGTTTCCGGGGTCGCTGGGATGAGCGGCGACGCTCCTGATGCCGTTGGAGTCTGGGTTTGCCCCCCTCGACATGGGGGGGGGCGAGAAGGGGTGCAAAACAAAACGTTTGCCATGCCCTGCTGGAACATCTGGAGCGACGCACACCAAACTTGGCATGCACATGGCTTGCGGCCTGGCAACAAACACTGAGGGGGTCAGGCCCCCCTAGTGCCCCCAGGGATGGGGGTGTGCAGGGGGTCCCGCGTGAAAACGGCCAAAATCGGCGTCGAATCCGTAGTTTCCAGGGTCGCCGGGACGAGTGCCAACGCTCCTGACACCGTTTGAGTCCCGGCTCGACCCCCCTCGGCGTGGGGGGGGGGGCAAAAGGGGTGCAAAACAAAACGTCCACACTGACCCACTGGAACGCCTGGAGCGATTGCCACCAAACCCATCATGCATATTATATGTGTTACGGCTTGGTGACAAACACTGCGGGGGCACAACCCCCCTGTCAACCCCAGGGGTGGGGGTGAGCAGGGGGCCCCACTTGCAAATGGTCATAATCCACACTTTTCGGGATCGCTAAGCTGATTGGTGACAGTCCCGATGACATTTCTTACCTGGGCAACGCCGGGTAACAAAAAGCTAGTGTAGTATCAATACTAGGGATGTTTTCTTTTAAAAAATGCTGATCTCTCGCAGGTGCCAGAGCGACATGAGCCCTACTCTGAACCCATGCAGGCGACACCAGGCCAGCTCAGCGCTCCCAGGAATGCTGGCCAGCAGCGTGCCGCAAATGGCTGCTGAGGGACCTGTTGCGCACTCACTGCAGAAACCGAGGGTGCAATCCTCACCTGGAGTCAGGCCAGCACAGTTAGGCCAGCAGCGTTTGGCTGGCACAAGGGAAAGTCTGTCTGGACCACTCTTGGAATCAGAGAGGCCAGCACACAGACGTGCGCCATCCTCCCTGACTCCGAGAGTGGTGCAAACGGGCTTTACGGTGGCCCCGGTGCCGTCCTAACTCCAGGTGAGGATTGGGCCCTGAGCTCTCGCTGCCACAGGTCTGCCGCTCTCTCCCTGCATAGTGAGAAGCAGGACCTGTTCCCAGACACTGGGGAGGGCAGTGCCGCGGCAGCAAGACTCAGCCTCCTCTGTGGTTGTTCAGCCACTCAGGCATGGGCGAAATGGGACTCCCTGTGATTGCTCACGTGCCCCGTTCAGCTCTAGCCTTTCCTTGTGTACAGAGCAGAGCTGTGGCAGCAGGAGCTCAGCCCCCCCCCCCCCCCCGCGACTGGGCAGCCCCTCCAGAAGTGGGTGCAGCACGTGTGCGACTGCAGGGGAGGCCGAGGCTGCTCCTCTTGCAGAATTGCAGGTGGGGCTCTGCCGCCTGTGCCTGCTTGTCCCTGATGCTGGCTCGGCCCTCCCAGTAACGGGGGTCCCCAGGATCCCCAACACTGACCGCCACCCACGTAGCAGCACCCTGACGTTAGGGCATGTTCAGTGTGCTGCCTGGGCAATGCCAGCACTGCAGCACTGCGTGAAACTCCATTTTGTGTGCGAAACGCCATCTTAAAGCACTCAGGGGGTTCTCGGGGAAACGGCTGGAGTCTCCCAGTGCGCCGAGAACAGCTGCTAAGTGGCGATGTTCGTAGGAGAGATGCCTGCGCCTCTCGGCTCTCGCTCCGGAGATGGATGTGGCTGCGCACAGTCTCAGCTGGGCCTGACAGGGAAGGGGTGGGAAGGGAAAGGCGGGAGAGGGGCGGCTGGGAGGAAGAGAACTTGCAGTGGGCGCATGCAGAGCCAGTGTGCAGAACGAGGGAAGCCAAAAGTCCTCACAGGAGGCCCAAAGCGAAGCCCCACATTGGGGCAAGGAGTCAACACTTCACCTGTAGGCTGTGAGGGATCAGGAGAGAGATCTTAGGGTGCTGGTGGGGAGCTCAGTGGTGGTGAAGAGGGCCAATTCCGTGCTCTTCAACGCACCACAAAGACGCTGGTGCGGCCATCCTGGCCTTTTGAGGCGTCTCTCCCATTTCTTCTTTCATAGGAATAGCTTTTGACTGTGCCTGAAGAAACTGCCTCTTTAGGAGCTCCCACCCATCGTGGGCTCCCCTTCCCCTAAGTTCATCGCCCTGCCCCTGGGATCCTACCTATCATTTCTCAGAGCTTATGCAAATCAGCCTTCCTTAAATCTAAAGAATAAATGGCCCAATTGTGCAAATTGCCATTGTACAAATTGATGGTAAGGCCTCACCTGGAGTATTGTATGGTTCTGGTCACCACATCTCAAATGATTACTGGGTTGGAGCACCTCCCTTATGAGGAAAGGCAGCAGCACTTGGGGCTCTTCAGTCAGGAAAAAAGGTGCCAGAGGGGGGAACCTGAGTGAGACGTACAAAATTATGCAGGGGATGGATAATGGGATATATTATGGCGAGCCAAACTTAGTGGAAGTCAGGAAGCCAGCAGAGCAGAGAAGCACCCATGAACAGCAGCAACCACATAAGGCAAGAAACAGGCGTGGTACCTTGACTGAGACTTGTATTAAAAATAGTTCCAATGGATTAGGCAGGTAGAGTAGTCAGCAATACAGTCCGGGTCCAAACACGTTAGGAAAACAGATGCATCAAGCAGCAATAAACAATTCCACAGTACTTCTTCACATTACATATTTCACGGACTTAACTCACACTCTAAGTCCATAATACACTGCAACACACAGCTACACAACAGTCGACAGTCATAGAGCACGGCAGACACCGCCAAACAGGTAGCAGACACACGCTAACTCTCACAGGGAGAGAAGCTTCTGGTTACTGCTCATAGTCACAGCAGCGCTAACTCACGTACTTCACAGCACACAGCTGTGCGGTGTTGCCTCAACTGGCAGCTCTTCTCTCCGTATTCCCCAAGCTACAAAATTCCTTAGCCTGTCTCTTTAAGCCTGTTACAGCTTCCCAGTCCAACAGCACGCTCTGTTCCCTCTCTCACAACACCAGAACCAGGGGAGGTCCACTAAAATGGGGTGTTGGGAGAGTTAGAAAAGGAAAAAAGGAAATATTCACTTAGCAGGTAATAAGTCTGTGGGACTTCTTGCCACAGGAGGTGGAGATGGTGCCTTTCCTGGATGCCTTTAAAATGGGATGAGACAGATTTATAGAAGAAAAGCCCATCACAGGTTACAAGCCATTATATATTTGTGCAACCTCCTGGTTTTAGAAATAGGTTACGTCAGAATAGGTTACTCAGGGCACTTCGTATGTTCTTAGGATAGCAAATTCTGTTTTATTGACCTCGTATTTACCTCAGAATTTTACCTCAGAATGCCAGATGCAAGGGAGTGGCCTCCGATGCAGGCAGCCTGTTGTCTCGTGTGCTCCCTGAGGCATCTGGTGGGCCACTGTGAGGTACAGGAAGCTGGACTAGGTGGGCCCCCTTTGGCCTGATCCAGCAGCCGGGCTCTTCATGTGCTATGTTAAGCTGCTCTCAGGTGGGCGGGGGGGGGGAATCCAGGGTTGCAGGTAGCTTGCCCATCTCTGCGATATCCAATGTGGAGTTGCTGCTGGAAGTCAGGGGGGCCGCAGGGGGTGAACGGAGGCTGTCGAGAAAGGAGGACGAGGACCGCACCCTTCTCCAGCATAGTTGGAAGGGGTCTACACCCCTGCCTTTAGCATCCTCCTAGAGCACCTCCAGGCCAGCAGCGGGTGTCTGCCTGCCTGCGGTCCGCCTCTTGTCCCGAGAGTGGGCTCCGGCTCCTCCACCCCGGCCCGCCTCTGGTCAGCAGGAGTGCTTGTATTGATGCGTCTGTCTCCTCAAAAGGAAACGGGCTCTTCTCGGAGAGCCGCCGGCCTGGGCAGCGCAGAGGCACGCGGGGGGCGGGGGGGGGGCTGCAGGCAGGGTGAGCGGGCGGGGCGGGCAGTCCTGGCCTCTTCCCCCTTCGGTGGCGATTCGACCTCCGCGGCCCGCTGGGCATCCCTGCCCGCCCTCGCTCGCTCCCTGCCCGCCACCCGCCCACGCCCTCGGTCGCCCCTCGCGAGGAAGGAAGGGTGCCCGGCTGCGAAGCCCTCGTCCTCAGCCCCCCGCAACTGGGAAGGGGCTCGCCGCAGAGAGGCGGCCGGGCAAGGCCGGCTCCCCTCCTCTGAGCGCCGCGGCTTAAGGATGCAAATGTGGGCTTTGATCTCATTAATGCCGATTACCAGCCGAGCAGAGCTGTCGCGCGGCTGCGGCTTCCCCGTTCCCGGGGAGATCAAACCCGGCCCCGCGACGGGCAATTAAACGCCTTTTTTCTGCGGGAGCGCCAGAGATGGTGGCGCTGCCTTTGAAGCGCAAGTGCTGGGCGCGTGTTCGCGAGGCTTCTGCGGAGCCCCCCGCGGACCCGGCCCTGCTGCGGACGGCGCGCGGAGCCGCGCAGGAGCCTCTTCCGCGGAGCAGGCGCTGCGCCCCCTTCTTCCGCCCAGCCCCCGCCGTCCGCCCGCCGCCCGCCCGCAGCCGGCCCCGCGCGCGTAATTGCGGGTCGTGGGACGGCAGGTTCCGCACGTGGGGCGGGAAGGGAGCGGCGGCGGAGTGGGACGCGCGCGCCCCCCCGCCCGCCCTGCTATTTTCTGCCTGCTCTAATTAGGCACGAGGCGCCGGGAGAAGGAACGGGCGCGTCAGCAGCTTCTGAGAACTCCGCAGCTCGTGCAGAAATCCAAGCGAAGGCAGGGAGCTCGCCGAGAGCCTCGCGCAACTGGGGCGCCGCCCTGGCCTCCCCCGATCGTCTGCGGGGGCTCACCTGCAGGGAGTGTGGCCTCTTCTGGCTCGGCCCCTGTACTGAGCGACCTGGCCACATCCCGTCCATGCAGCGACTTGCTCCTCCTCAGTCTTGCGGGCAGCTCCCTGTACCGAAGGACCATCTCTGGGGAGCCGCCCCTGCAACCTTCTTTGCAAAGTTCAAATCAGGCTCAGCAGGAGGCAAGCTGAGAAATGTGCTTTGGGCACATACTGATGATCTTTCCCAAGTGCTATGGGTGGTGGCTGTGAAGCTCCTGCATTTGAAAGGACACCACTGCATGACTGCCAGCATGAGCAGCAAACAGAAGCTAACCAGAGTGTGCAATGAGACGACAAGATGGAGCGGCCTGATCGGGACTTCAGTCCTGGACGCTGACCGGACCAGCATCACGAAGCCTGGCTGGATGAGGGAAGAGGGGCTGATTGCGCCCAGCTTTGCCCACCAGGCCGCGGCCGGCCAACCCCAGTCTGTCGGCATTTCCATCCCCTGACGGGATGCTCAGCTGGCTTTGAGTGCCTCTGTGGCTGGGTTGGAACTTGGGGGCTGCACTTTGTGGCACTGCTGGGGGAAACCCAGAGTTTGGGGGCATCACCAGTATAAACATATAATTTACATCATCCATTCTGAATACCCAAGATGGCTTCGATCCCTGGCCAGACACCCAGACTGCCGTCTTGGGCGTTCAGAAGGGAGGATACAAATCCTTGCGGAAGATGAATGTGACCTGCCTGGCAGGGCTGCTGCATCGGGACAGAAGAGCCCCCCCCCCCGGCCCAGTATCCGGCTTCCCACAGCAGCCAACTGGAGACCTCCAGAGGGCCGGCCGACCCCCCTCCCAGCAACAGACATCCAGCAATACATTGCCTCAATACTGTGGGGGATCTGAATAGCCCCCCCCCTTGGATTGATCTCGTGCCCTTTGAAAGCCATCTCGGGGGGGGCAGGCAACAGTGGCGTCGTGGTGGAGTTATGCTCAAAACACTTTACTTTGAACTTTCAGAAATGATCCCGCTTCTCTTCAGAAGAAAACAAAGTGAATAACAAGAATAAAATGCAGCAATTCCTCGCACTTTCATCTGGTTAGGAACCAGAGCAGGAATGAAAGTCAAACATGGAAACATGGACAAATGTCAAGGCAGAGCCTTATTTAGCTGGCAAATTTATTTTGACCAATGAAAAACATTCCCCAGTTGTGGGCTGGGACCCATCAGTGGGTTGGAAGCCGTCACACAGCACGTAGCGCAGCCATCATTGAAAATCTGGGAAGGCAAAAAGGGGGAGGGCCGACTGGTTGTTTCGCTTGTGTCCAGGTAGCAAATAGACTTTTTTCTTTCAGATTCACTTTGCTATGGGGAAATGGCTGAAAAATCACCCATCTAATTGCTGCCTTCTCAGGACAGCAGCAGGCTCTGGCGTCACAAGGACAGCACGTCCGGCCACGACATCACTTCTGGTGGGTGCCAGACCGATGGTCATTCTAAAAAGTGGTCCCGGCGCTAAAGATTTGAGAGCCACGATATAACACGTACAATTGTGTGCAAAATCTAACTAGAAATAAAAGAAAAACAAACATAAGAACATTGACAGACATTGTGGAAGGTTGGATGAAATTGGATGAAAGAGGAAGGCATGTGAATGAAATCTGGTTATAACTGGAAGAGCAAAGAGCACCCAAACATCAGGATAAAACAATACTGAGCAGCAGCAGCAGGCAGGCAGGCAGGCAGGCAGGCAACCTGTGGCCCTGCACTCATCGAATCAGTCAGCAGGGCAGAAAGTGACTGTACTGGTGGTGTGGCTCAGTGTGGCCTGCAGGCCAATCGTGGCTGGACAGCTGGGGGGGGGGCTGGAAGCAGAAACAGCACAAACTGCTCCCTGCCAGGGCACCGTCTGAGGCACAGCTCCAGCATCCCCCCCCGTCAGCTCTTCTGTGATGTGTCCGTGGGTCGATCCTGGTCTGCCTTTTGCCCCTCTGAGCAGGATAGAGAAGACCCCTTGCAGGGAAAGGAGTCGCTTTTGTTTTGCCCCTTACAGGCCTTTCGAAACATGATGTTGGTTCCGTCCATTCTGTAGCCTGTTTCCGCACCTGCTCATTGACTCCGCAGGACAGTCATTGGGGAGCCAAACTCTCAGAGCACAATGGCGGCCCCCACCTCTTCTCAACAAACTCCGTGCATTCCTATTTGCCCACTCGAAGTGCGCGTTTGGCTGCCCAGATTCAGGGGGCTGGAAGAGGCGGCTCCAGCCCCCCCTCCTCCCCACGGCCGCATGGCCTGTTTCCATCCTCGGCCACTGAACATGCTGCAGCACTCCCACGTGGCCTGCCTGTGCTCTGGCCGGGGGTCCCTGCTCATTCGCTTTTCTCTGCAGAGAACCCGGTGACGGCCCTTGGAGGGTAACATTTTAGGCAGCCCCAGTGAAGAGCTAAACTGCAGCTCCTCAGTTGCCATGGCAACAGCCTGTAAGCTGGAGTGACCCCCTCCACAGCCCCCACCCGCTGCCGTTCCTGCTCGAGCGTGCGGGCGTGCGTGTGTGCGTGTGTGCCATGGAACAGGTCCTCAGGCCCGGGTCCTGCAGGGAGACCTGGGCGCCAAGGCCGAGCCCCCTGGTGGGGAAAGAGCAGACCCCAGCACGGCTGATGCCATTGGCAGACCCAGCAATGGGGTGGGGCGGGGTGGGGTGTCAACCGCTTTGCGAGGCCTGACCGAGTCGCAACCCCCCTCCCCCCCCACGGGTGGCTTGTCCTGTTCTTTTTTTTTCAATCACCGCCGTCTTGTGCGGGAGGCTGGGCAGGGCTGCCCCCGGCACCTGCGGAGGCTGGACTGAGACAGGTGGGAAGAGGCCTGGGAAGTCCTGCTCCTCCTCCTCTTGGCCAGCCAAACCGAGCTCCCAGGGCTGCTGTGGGGTCCTGGAGGAAGGGCAGTGTGCACAGCTGTCCAGATGCAGTGGAAGGCAGTGGGCGGCCAGCAGGAGCACCTCAGGCCTGAGTCGGAGCTTGCAGCTGCCTCTGCCACTGCGAACTGCCCACTGCGTGGGCTACAGGCCATGATGGGTTGGGCAACCTCCTTACGCTAATAGTAGGCTACTTCAGAGTGCCGGGTGCAGGGGAGTGGCCATGGGATGCAAGCATCTTGTGGTCTCATTCCTTCCTGGGGCACCTGGTGGGCCGCTGTGAGATACAGGAAGCTGGACTAGATGGGCCTTTGGCCTGATCCAGCAATGGGGCTCTGCTTATGTTCTTACGTTCTTATGTCTCCCAGGCCACTCCCAACTGGATCAAGTCAGCCCCAGAACTTAAGTTCAATGAAGGTGTTGACCCAGTGTGCGGCAGCAATTAAGAAGGCCAATTCCATGCTTGGGGTCATTAAAAAAGGGGTTGAGCATAAAACAGCCAATATTATCATACCATTGTACAACTCGATGGTAAGGCCGCACCTGGAATATTGTGTCCAGTTCTGGTCGCCGCATCTCAAAAAGGACATAGTGGAGCTGGAAAAGGTGCAGAAGAGAGCGACGAAAATGATTACGGGGCTGGGGCACCTCCCTTATGAAGAAAGACTGCAGCGTTTGGGGCTCTTCAGTCTAGAAAAAAGGCGCCTGAGGGGGGACATGATTGAGACATACAAAATTATGCATGGAAGGGATAAAGTCGATAGAGGGATGTTCTTTTACCTCTCTCAAAACACCAGAACCAGGGCTCATCCGCTGAAACTGAGGGTTGGGAGAGTTAAAACAGATAAAAGGAAGTACTTTTTTACCCAGCGGGTAGTTAATCTGTGGAACTCCTTGCCACAGGAGGTGGTAATGGCATCTGGTCTTGATGCCTTTAAGAGGGGATTGGACGGATTTCTGGAAGAAAAGTCCATTGTGGGCTATAGGCAATGATGGGTTGTAGCCTCCTTACACTAGTAGTAGGCTACTTCAGAGTACTGGGTGCAAGGGAGTGGCAACAGGATGCAAGCATCTTGTTGTCTCATGCCTCCCTGAGGCACCTGGTGGGCCACTGTGAGATACTATACAGGAAGCTGGACTAGATGGGCCTTTGGCCTGATCCACAGGGGTCTTCTTATGTCCTTATGTTCTTATGTCTCTCAGGCCACTCCCAACTGGACCAAGTCAGCCCCAGAACTTACCTCTTCAGCCAATCAATCAAACCCTCTTCTCTGTGATTCCTGATGCGTCCCAAGCACTGACAATCAGTAGTGGGCACAAGTGTGAGTGAGCTCCAGCCTCAGATCAAGTTCAGCTTGTTCACTTGGCCTTGCCCTGATTTCAGATTTGAACTCAGGGAAGACCAAGTATAATTAGGGCCTTTTGCAGTTCTAAGGGTCCGCATGTTTTCTCAGCAATGTTCTGCTTTACTCTGCATTGGTGCGACCTCACCTGGAGGACTGTGTTCAGTTCTGGGCACCTCAGTTCAAGAAAGATGCAGCCAAACTGGAGCAGGTTCAGAGAAGAGCAACAAAGATGATCAGGGGGCTGGAAAGCAAGTCCTGTGAGGAAAGGTTGAGGGAACTTGGTGTGTTTAGCTTGGAGAAGAGAAGGCTGGGAGGGGATATGATGGCACTCTTCAAATGCCTGAAGGGCTGTCGTAAGGGACAAATTTGTTCTCATCTGCCTGACAGTAGAACAGGGTCCAATGGGAACAAACTGCAAGAGAGGAGATTCCGGCTGGACATCAGGAAGAATTGCTTGACAATAAGGGCAGTTCGACAGTGGAACAGATTGCCCCTGGAGGGAGGTGGCGGATTCTCCCTCACTGGAGACCTTCAAGCAGAGGCTTGACAGGCACCTGCTGGAGATGCTCTAAGGGGATTTTCTGTTACAGGCAGAGGGTTGGACTAGATGACCTTGTAGGTCCCTTCCAACTTGATGACTCTATGATTCTGTGTGTCTCTCCGGCTTCAAAAGAGCTTCCTCCCAAGTAATGGCGCATTTAAATGGATGGCTTAAAGGCCCCCCGCAATGCTATTTTAGCTCTTCAGTTAAATGGTAAATGAGTATAAATAAATAAATAAATAAATATCTATTTCTGGTCATCAACTTGATGATATGAAACTTCCAAACTTTTCCTCCAGATGAGCCCTGTTTTGTCAATCATCCTGTTCCTTTGCTTGATGAAAGCACGTTTTAATTATAGCCCGTTGTGGCAATGAGTTTGAGGAAGCCAGCTGGAAATATTTAAGTGTTATTAGCATCAATACAGAGTGTTGTGATTAAAACAATAAGAAGTTCTCCCCCCCCCCCCACTCGGGGGTCTGATGAGCAGGAAGCAGCACTGAGCGCTAAATCAAATCCCCTGGGGAAAAGTGACAGAAATAATAATGCTGCTTGGCCACAAATTTTTTGATGGGATTTGAAGGAAGGTGTGTGTTTTGCTGATATGACAATATCAATCAGACTAATTAGATTGTGTTTGCATAATTGCACCTAATTTACATGAACAATAGAGTTCAGGCTGGAGGAAGACATGCAGGGGACGGAAGCCAGAACCTCCGGCCACGCCTGGTCCGGCTGGGCGTCTTCCACAGCTGGGCTCCCTTGTCAGAGCTCCTGCTCAACAGCCGCATGGATCGCCCCGTCCATGGCCCAGGAGGACGCAGAAGGGAGAGGAAGACCCTCCCTCTGCTCGTTTCTCCTCCCTGTCCTTAATTCTAGACGTCTCTGTGACGGCCCTCCTCTCCATGCAGTCAGCTCCTCTTTTTCCAAAGCTAGCAAGCCCCAAATGTTGTCGCCTTTCCACACAAGGAGGGCGTTCCACCCCCCCTGGCCATTTTTGCTTGCCCTCCTGTACTCCTGTTCCAGCTTCACAATGTCCTTTTTGAGATGAGGAAGAGCGGACCCCCCCGCCCCACATGAGACTAACAGCGTGGTCCTAACCTGTAGAATATTGTTGTTCAGTCGCTAAGTCGTGTCTGACTCTTCGCGACCCCCTGGACCGCAGCACGCCAGGCCTCCTTGTCCTCCACCAGCTTCCTGAGTTCGCCCAATTTCATGTTCATCGCTTCGGTGACACTATCTAACCATCTCATCCTCTGCCACCCCCTTCTCCTTTGGCCTTCAATCGTTCCCAGCATGAGGGTCTTTTCTAAAGAGTCCTCTCTCCTCATGAGGTGGCCAAAGTACTTGAGCTTCAGCTTCAGGATTTGTCCTTCCAGGGAGCAATCAGGCTTGACTTCTTGGAGGATTGACCGATTGGATCTCCTTGCAGTCCAGGGGACTCTCAAGAGTCTTCTCCAGCACCATAATTCAAAAGCATCTATTCTTCGGCGCTCTGCCTTCCTTATGGTCCAGCTCTCACAGCCATACATTGCTACTGGGAAAACCATCGCTTTGACTATGCGAACCTTTGTTGGCAGGGTGATGTCTCGGCTTTTGATTAAGTTGTCTAGGTTCGCCATAGCTTTCCTCCCAAGAAGTAAATGTCTTTTAATTTCATGGCTGCAGTCACCATCTGCGGTGATCTTGGAGCCCAGGAGCCCTGTAGATAGGCCAGCACAGTTTGGCCGGCACAAGGTGCACCATAAAGTATGTTTGGACCACTCTTGGAGTCAGAGAGGCCAGCACACTGATGGGCACCATTCCCCCTGCCTCCGAGAGTGGTCCAAACGCGCTTTACGGTGTCCCTTGTGCCGGCCAAACTGTGCTAACTGTGCTGGCCTAACTCCAGGTGAGGAGTGCGCCCTAATCCGTTCCCAGAGAGAAGGCAGAATTCAGCAGGGCCCGCTGCGGGCACTCAGGAAGGGGGGCTGCCTGGTGCTCCTGCCTCCACTTTGTGGAGCGGTCCTGTTGCCTGGCGAGGGACACAGGCGTGAGGAGCCCCCCCCCATTCCCCTCCTCTCCTCAGCCCTGCACCACCGGCTGCCCTGCCCTGTCCCCTCTGCCCTTCCTCTCTGCGCTCACAGAGGAGCTCGCTTAGTGCAAAGTGAACCTTATCTTGTTACGGGGCGTCCATCGTAAAGCGAACTGCCTGCATCGAGCGAGGGAGGCAGGTTTTGCCACTGCTGCAATAAAGAGAGTCTTTTGTTCAACAGGAATTTGTGTGTCCACATGGCTGGGTGGGCATTTCATGTGCCACAGGGAGCTCAAACTGGCCCCAAACAATCACTTCTAGTCAGAGCAAAAAAAATTGAGCAAGCTCCTTAAAAATGCAAGCACTTCTGACGAGTGACCTAGATTTTGATTAATGAGCTGGATAATCTATTCTTTGCTAGCTGGGAGATACAAAATTTGGAGATATTTGTGCCTGTCTATTTAATCCTGAAAATAGGTTAGCCTTTGTGTGGCTGCACAAATAAAAAAAAATATCTTTCATCAGGCTGATGGGGTTGTTTTCTCAAGGATGTTGGGCATTTGTGTACATGAATATATGCAAATAGGCTGCAGAAGAGGGATTATCCATGTCAAAAGAATCAGGAGGAAAAGGGAGAAGGGATATTATTAGCAAGACCATTTTCTGATTTTGTGTTTCTCTGCGTGTGGGGAGGGGAGGGGAGGGAGGGGAGGGGAGGGAAGAGGGCGGCTACCCAGGTACGACCAGCCAAGCACAACATATCCCATTGTTTTAGAAGTATATTTCCCAAGCCCCCCATTTATCAAGCACGAAGTTCATGGACTTGGTATAAACTTTACATAACCAAGGCCCTCAAAATGGAAAGGGTTGTGTGCATGCCTGCACACGCATGATTGTGCCAGCCAGCCAGGCTTTTAAAGGCCAGTTGCAAAACTGTTCAGTGGATTGAGATTGGGGGAGGTGGCACCATGGACACCAGCTGTGGGCACCACCATGGCTTGCTTCTCACCATACAAGCTTCAGAACTGTTTTCCCCCCTAAAACTCACCCCAAAGTGTGAGTGAAGGAGTGGCCATATGGTCTGCTGCTCTCTGGAGAAATCTCCTTCACTTGGATTGAATCTCCACATCTCAAAAAGGACATAGTGGAGTTGGAAAAGGTGCAGAAGAGAGCGATAAAAATGATTATGGGGCCTGGGGCACCTCCCTTATGAGGAAAGACTGCAGCGTTTGGGGCTCTTCAGCCTAGAAAGAGGCTGAGTGACAGAGTGAACCTCCACAAATTCATTCAATTCTGTTTTGCATAAAGCCACCCAATCAGTGGCCGTCACCACATCACCACATCTTGTGGCAGCCCCTTCTGAACATGAACAATGTGCTACGTGAAGAGAATTTCCTTTGCCCGGCCCCAGCCTTTTCAGACCTGCTACGGTCCCCCATTATGTGTCCGAAAATGATGCAGAAATGTCCTTCCCCTCCTAATTTGGTCTTTCTGCAGATTTTTTTCACCCTACTTTTTCTCCATCTTTAAAAATTCATCGTTCTCTCACTAGGTGCCACTGTTTGCTATGTCTCTCATCCACAAGGGGTCAATGCTGCATTCACACAAACAGATGCACGCACACACACACACATGCACGTACGCACGCACGCACGCACGCACACGCTCAAAAACTCCAGGGAAAATGCCACCCTGTGCGAGTTCCCATTCTGGGAGGCCAGTGATCCCTTAAACCAAAATCCTTCCTTATCTACTCCAAAATCAAGTAACCTGTTTCTGGCACCTGGTAGCCTTATCTGAATCAGGAGATCTGGGCCTAGAAAGGCTCCTGGGTATGGATCACTTGCTTGCTTTACACTTTGGGTGCTAAAACAGCAATGAAATCGGTGTGGATGACTCCATCAGCAGCATGCAGGGATATGTTTGGCTTCTTTCCTAAATGTGTCGTTGATTTCGGGCCCAGTTTGAAGTGCCCCCCGACCGCCTGGGAATGCAGCGGTAGCCAGGTGACTTTTGCCGCTGCCTCCCACAACAGCCAGGCAGCCCTGGGGGGCTCTGCAGGGGAGGCGCCACGTTCGTCCCCTTTCCCGTGGTAAGGGCACAAGGTGACCAACGGGTCTACTCACTCCTGAGCCAGCTTTTTAGCTGGCACAGAAGTGAGGCCCCCCGAGTACCTTACTTGGAGGTTGGGAACCCGGCGGCAAAAGTCTCCGCCAGTCATGCCCCCACTCCCCCTCCCTCCAAAATGCCTTCCCGACCCGCTTTACGGTGCCTGGGACAACATTTGCCCAGGCAGTACAAGCATACAGCCCACTGTAAGGTCCATTGGATTGGGCCATTAGTTCATTTAAGAAAATCAGAAAATCCCTGCTGGATCAGGTCAATCTGGTCCAGTTTCCTGTATGGCCCACAGATGCCTCAGGAAGCACACAAGACAACCAGATGCCTGCATCCTGTGGCCACTCCCTTGCACCTGGCAGTTTGGGGTACTTCTAGAAATGGGGTTGCACAAACCCATAACAGCTTGTAAACTGTGGTGGATTTTTCTTCTAGAAATCTCTCCAATCCTCTTTTAAAGGCATCCAGGCTACACTTCATCACCACTTCCTGTGGCAAGGAGTTTTTCAGATTAATTACCCACTGGGTAAAAAAAGTATTTACTTTTATATGTTCCAACTCTCTCAACACTCAATTTTGGTGGATGTCCCCAGGTTCTGGTGTTGTGAGAGTGCAAAAAGAGCATCCTTCTATCCTCTTTGTCCATCCCATGCATATTTTGTACGTCTCACTCACGTTCCCCCCCCCCTCAGGCGCCTTATAAGAACATAAGAAGAGCCCTGCTGGATCAAACAATATCCTATCTAGTCCATTTGTTAAAATTATATTTGCTTTTATTGCTTAAATTCATTTTTATTAAGGGGGGGATCTTGCAATACATTAGAAGAAAATTTCTTTTTCCATTTTTTCTTTACATTTTAAACCAATGGGAAACCGGTGTTTTTCTAAACACTTTAAACCAAGAGCTCTTTTCCTGGTCACACTGGCTACTTATTTTCCCGAACGCCCAGAGAGGGTGCTGCTCTAGGGCATTGTAGGGAAAGAATGAGGGTCTCAGGGTGGGCTGCCTGCCAACCTTTCCACCACAATGCCCTGGGATAATATAAAGGGGAACAATAAAAGCTTCTTCAAATACGTTAGAAGCAGGAAACCTGCCAGAGAGGCGGTCGGCCCGCTGGATGGTGAGGGAGGGAAAGAGGAGATAAAAGGGACTTGGAGATTGTAGAGAAATTAAATGGATTCTTTGCGTCCGTCTTCATGGCAGAAGACCTTGGGCAGATACGGCAGCCCGAACAGCCCTTCCTAACTAAGGAATTAAATCAGATAATTGTTAATAGAGAAGATGTTTTAGATCAAATTGATACATATAAATAAGTCACCAGGCCCAGATGGTATACACCCAAAAGTTATTAAGGAGCTAAAGAACGAAGTTGCTGACCTCTTAACCAGAGTATGCAACTTGTCCCTTCAAACAGCCATGGTGCCAGAGGATTGGAGGTTAGCCAACGTCACGCCAATCTTTCAAAAAGGGAGAAGGGGGGACCCTGGAAACTACAGGCCGGTCAGCCTAACGTCTGTTCCAGGTAAGTGGAAAGCCTCATCAAAGATAAAATCCTAAAACACGTAGAGGAACAAGTACTGCTAAAAGAAAGTCAGCATGGCTTCTGTAAGGGTAGGTCTTGCCTCACAAACCTTTAGAATTCTTTGAAAAGGTCAACAGGCACATGGATGTGGATGAACATGTGGATATCATATATCTGGGTTTTCAGAAGGTGTTTGACACAGTTCCAAAGGCTGCTGAGGAAACTTCACAGTCAGGGAATAAGAAGGCAGGTCTCTTATGGATTCAGAATTGGTTGAGGGCCAGGAAACAGAGAGTGGGGGTCAATGGGCAATTTTCACCATGGAGAGAGGTGAAAAGCGGAGAGCCCCAGGGATCTGTCTTGGGGCCGGTGCTTTTCAACTTGTTCATAAATGACCTGGAGACAGGGATAAGTAGCGAGGTGGCCAGGTTTGCGGATGACACAAAACTTTTATTATTTATTTATTTAATTAATTAATTAATTAATTAATTTATATCCCGCCTTTCTGCCCCAAGGCACCCAAGGCGGCTTACAACAATAAAATACAATAAAATCACCGTTTCAATTAAAAACAACATTAAAATAATTAAAATTAAAACAAGCCCCGTGGATCCTAATATATAGTCTAAAAAACCAGCCAGCCAGCCAGCCTGTAAAAATTAAAAGCTTGTTGAAATAAAAAGGTCTTCAGCCCCTGCCAAAATATTACCAAAGAGAGAGCAGTTCTCAGTTCTAAGGGGTGGGTATTCCAAAGTCGGGGGGCTACCACCGAGAAGGCCCTATTCCTGGCCGCCATCCCTCTCACCTCTCCTGGTGGTGGCACAGTCAAAAGGGCCCCCCAGATGATCTAAGGGTATGGGTGGTGAAAACCAGAAGGGATTGTGAAGAGCTCCAGAAGGACCTCTTCAAGTTGGGGGAATGGGCAGCCAAATGGCAGATGCGTTTCAACGTAGACAAGTGTAAAGTGATGCTCACTGGGGCAAGAAATCAAAACTTCACCTATAGGTTTATGGGTTCTGAGCTGTCTGTGACAGCTCAGGAGAGAGGTCTTGGGGGGTGCTGGTGGACAACTCAATGAAGGTGTCGACTCAGTGTGTGGCAGCAATTAAGAGTGCAATCCTAAACTGAGTTAGGCTGGCATAAACTAAGCCAGTAAAGTTTGGCCAGCAGAAGGGCCACCATAAAGCGTGTTTGGACTACTCTTGGAGGATGGCTCACGTCTGAAATCCAGACTATTTCAAAATTCCGACATCTTTATTCAATACTTGAAAAAAACGTTCTGTAGAAAGAACGTCTTGTTCTCATTCCCACGTATAGGCTATAAGTTCTATTCTCTGCTCTGTAGAGTGTGCCTATACAGACATTGAAAAATGTCAAAGAGGCCAGCAGACACCCAAATAGACAACAGTGAAAAGAGCAAGAGGAAGCTGTAGGCCACAAGCTGAACAGAAGCCAGCCAGCAGCGTGGTATGACTGCACAGAAAGTCAACACAATGCTGGGCTGCAGTTCCAGAGGCGCACAGTCCAGATCCCAGTAAGTCATAGCTGCACTCTGTGCTGCATCATCAGACCTCATGTGGAATCCTGCGTCCAGTTTTGGGTACATGAAGGACATTGACAAGCTGGAGTGGGTTCAGAGGAGGGGTCTGGCAATGAAGCACTACATTACTGCAGGCATGCCCTGGTATTCACTGGGATTCTGTTACACACACACGCACGCACCAAGGATACCTGAAACCATGGATACTGGGGACACCTTCTTAAAGATAGGGGAGCATCAGTGGATTTGCTGCAACAAGGTAAAAAAAGAGATTTGTTTAACGTTGCCCTGTCTATTTAATAGGCGTCCCAGTATCCATGGATAACTATAAGAACATAAGAACATAAGAAGAGCCATGCTGGATCAGGCCAAGGGCCCATCTAGTCCAGCTTCCTGAATCTCACAGCGGCCCACCCCAGGTGCCCCAGGGAGGCAGGAGACAACAAGATGCTTGCATCCTGTTGCCACTCCCTTACACCCGGTACCTGTAGCCCACCACCTTTGTAAGGAGGTTGCACAATCCATCATTGCCTATAGCCCACAATGGATCTTTCCTCCAGAAATCGGTCTAATCCTCTCTTAAAGACATCAAGACCAGATGCCATCACCACCTCCTGTGGCAAGGAGTTCCACAGATTAACTACCCGCTGGGTAAAAAAGTACTTCCTTTTATCTGTTTTAACTCTCCCAACCCTCAGTTTTAGCGGATGCCCCCTGGTTCTGGTGTTGTGAGAGAGGGAAAAGAACATCCCTCTATCAACTCTATCCCTTCCATGCATAATTTTGTATGTCTCAATCATGTCCCCCCTCAGGCGCCTTTTTTCTAGACTGAAGAGCCCCAAACGCTGCAGTCTTTCTTCATAAGGGAGGTGCCCCAGCCCCGTAATCATTTTTGTCGCTCTCTTCTGCACCTTTTCCAACTCCACTATGTCCTTTTTGAGATGCGGCGACCAGAACTGGACACAATATTCCAGGTGCGGCCTTACCATTGCTTTGTACAATGGCATGATAATATTGGCTGTTTTATTCTCAACCCCTTTTTTAATTACCCCGAGCATGGAATTGGCTTTCTTAATTGCTGCCGCACACTGGGTCAATACCTTCATGGAATTGTCCACCAGCACCCCAAGATCTCTCTCCTGAGCTGTCACAGACAGCTCAGAACCCATTAGCCTATAGGTGAAGTTTTGGTTTTTGGCCCCAATGTGCATCACTTTACATTTGTTTACGTTGAAACGCATCTGCCATTTGGCTGCCCATTCCCCCAACTTGGAGAGATCCTTCTGGAGCTCTTCACAATCTGGAGCTCTTCACAATCCTTCTGGAGCTCTTCACAATCACAAACTAAACCTGTGGATGTCAAATCAGTGGATATTGGGGCATGTCTGTATCGCTGCTGCTGCTGCTGCTGCTGCTATGGTGATGACTTTTCAAGCAAAGGTCCTTGGCAAGCAGGTGGTGGAGCTGGGCCTGTTCAGCCTGGAGCCGAGAGGATCAGGCGGCACACAGCCAAAGGCACTTGCCCCCTGCAGCCTCCCCTCAGGTGTGCCCGTGTGGCGATGGCTGCCCACTATAGCCCGAAGCACTGCTGGGCTGGAGCGCCCCTGGTCAGGCTCGGCGGAAGGAGATGGGCAAATGCCACCTGCATGGCAGGAAGCTGCAGCCTCTCCCTGGCACGTCCTGTGAGGCCGCCTCCAAGGCCCAGTGGTGGCCCAGTCCTTCTGCCTTCAGGGCAACACTCTGGCGTGAGCCAAGATGGCCCCCAGTGCTCAGGGCTGCATCCACAGGTGTAGCAAAGTTGGCGCATGAAGTGATTGAGTCATTGTGTGTGTGTGTGTGGGGGGGGAGGGCATGTGGGGCCACAGCTTGCCAGCGGCAGTGATGGCAGGACTCTCCTGGCAGCTGGGCACTGCCCTCTTTCTGGCCCGGAGGTCCCTCTGAGCAGTGATGTGCGATGGCATCGCATTGGCCTGGAGTGACTGGGGGGTGGTGGCAATCCCCAGTGTCCCGGGAGAGCACAGCTTCCTCCTCCACCAGGGGGAGCAGTGCCCTGAACCGGGCAGCAGTGGAGAGGTGAGCAGGGGCGGTGGTTTGGGGGCAGCTTCGGGGGCACCGTTCCCAAGGCCCCAGCCCCACTTCAGGCCTCCAAACAGCCTCCCACCCACAGGGGAAAGGCAAGACTCCGTAGCCCCAGGCGGCCAGAGACCCTCCTCCCCCCGCCTCCCCCCCCGCCTCAGCTGCAGCCTCCGCCGTTGTCACCTTCCCTTGCATCTGCAACGTAAATGAGCAGGGCCCAGGAGGGAATCATCCCCACTCTTTCTACTTTCACAGCGGTTCCAATTTGCAAACATTTCCCACAAATTACATTTAAAATGTATGAAATGTCACTGCTCGTTCCGTTAACCAGCACTGAGTGGGCTCCGTGACAGACGGGAGGCGGGCTGCTGCCGCGGAGCCGGCGGAGATGTGATTTTCCTGCTAATAGGGAGTGGCGCTCCTGGGCGTGCGTGCGTGCGCGGGGGTGCGCAGGCGCATGGCTCCCGGTTTCTGGAGCAGAACTGCTGGAGGAGGAAGACCTCCGAGTTCTCAGCAGGGCCACGGGGGGGGGGGCTCACCCGCCACGGGCCCGTCCAGAGCGAGTGGGACCTGCGGCTCCGTCCCCTCCTGACCTGGCCACTCAGGGAGGGCAGTCCTGGGGGCTCCGTCCTGAACGCCTCACATCAGCCAAGACCATTCCAGCCCCCCCTGCCCCCGATCTGCCTTGTCCAGCTGGACTCCTCTGATAGCAAGCCTGGCTGGACACGGCCTGCGCGGATCCGAGAGCAGGCGGGCGACTCCCCAGCCCACGGAAGGGCCTCCCTGGCCGGGCTGGGCCCCTGGAGAGGGCTGCAGGTGGAGGAGCCCCCGCCTGACCCACCCACCGTCCGCCACCCTTTCCAGCCTGCTGCCCCACAGGCACCCCCCAACCCTCCCCCAACGTCCTGGGAGTAGGTCGTAAGAGGACCACAGGAGCAGCAGCCCATGGGGGGGGATGTGTGTGTGGGGGGGAGGAAGGAAAGAGCAGGCTGCTGCAGGCCCGGCTCTCACCCGCCTCACCCCGGAGAATCCGGGAGCAGGCAGGCCACAGGTTGCGGCTCATGAGTCCAGGGCAGGGGGCTGGGCCGCTCCTTTGCTTGCCAGCGCCTGGGCCCCGGATCCCGTTTGAAACAGCCCCGTCCAGACCGGGAGAGGACTGTCCTCACGCCCAGGCCAGGTCGTCGCTCTCCCCACACGGGGGGGGGGGGGGAGTGGCCGGCAGCTCTTCTGGGGACGGGCCTGGCCTGAATCCCCAGGCGAGGGCTGGGTCTGGGAAAGAGGCCCCCAGCAGCCCCCCAGATCTTCCGCCCGGCCTGGATGGAGGCCCAGCCGAGCTGGGATGCAGACGGCTCCATGCCGAGCCTCAGCCACAGCCACGCAGTCCCTCAAGCCACTCCGAGAGGAATTTCACCAGGGGGCACAAAGTTTCTTTTGGGCACCCAGAGAAAGGGGAAGGGGCAGAACAGGTGGAGGGAGGCTGCAATGGGGCGGGTGGAACGGGAGCAAGGAGGAGGCAAAACAAGGCAGGTGACGATGGCAACAGCCAGAAGGGTCTCCGCAGCCCAGGTCTACCTGCCTGGTAGAGTAGACCGGCCTCCCAGGCTAGCCCAGCTCCATCTTTCTCTCCCCGCAAGGCCAGCTGAGATCCCAGGGAATTTCTGAGGCCCCGTTTATCCTGGGCCCCGGATACAATTTAGCCCCTGCACCCCCCTTGTGGGCCCTGCACGCAATGTGGCTGCAATTCCCCCCCCCGCATGGAACAGGGTGGCAGCAGTTGCCCCCCCCTGTCACCCGCATCCCCTGTTAGTCTCCATCCCCTTCACATGCTGCTGCCCTTGTCTGGGCTCTGGTGCGTTTCCTCCCCAAGGGACAGCCTTGGAAGAGGCCCTGAGACGGCCAGAAAGTACTTTATATGCGTCCAATTCAGGGCGGAATCTACGACTCGCCGTGAGTCACTCGAAGTGGGGACGTGCCGGCCTGTGGGGGACTCCAGGAGGAGTCGCGCCCAGGCAGGAGGGTTGCCTTCGCCAAGAGCGGGAGAAGAATTATCCGTTTGTTATAAGCTCGTTGTGTCTCGCCACAATTACAGAAGCTGAAATATATCTGTAATCCACAGCCAGGAGAGAGGTGATTTCCATCTTTATGTGACATGAAAAATACACCAACGACAGGTTTTCCCACACACAAAATTGCATTTTTTCAGCTCCCCCTTTAATGCAAGAGATCCATCACGCCGTGGGTTTTATTACTCAGTTTAGCTTTCTGTTTTGACAGATGCCCTGTGAGCCGCGTGGAGTGAGTGAGGCGCTCGATCGCTCCCATCAAGAGCACCCTCAGTCCCCCAGGCAGGCCTCTTCAGAGCGGGGAAGAAGGACGCCCCAGGAGCAGCAGGCAGGCCCCACTACCGAGGGAGGCTTGAGGGGCAGCAGGGAGGGCCTGTGGGGTGGGGTGAGAGAGCCCTGGAGCCCCTCGGCCGGCCAGCCCCTAGACGTCTTATGGGCCTCCCCGCTCAGGTGCCCACCCGGGGTTGAAAGAGGCCCCTCCGGGAGGCGCTTGGCGATGCCCGCTGTGTGGTCAACGGAGCCAGTCCTCTTTGCCCAGGGCTGTGCCGGGCGCCCCTGGGGAGGGACGAAGCCGAGAACCACCTTGGCCACGACCGGCTCCACAGCCCCCCCCCCCGCTGCTGAGGGGGCCTGGCGGGGAACAGGAACGGCCCACAGAGCAGCTCCAGGCGCAGCTCCAGTCGGGGGGGAGGGAGCAGATGGCGCCCGGAGTGGAGACCGTGGCTGCTGCCAGGCACAAGGGGCTCTGGGCAATGCCTCCTCTGGTGCCCTCCCCGTGGCGGGACCTGCCCTTGGCGGCTGGAGCAGCCTGGAGGCCCCGGAGGCCCCGCGGCTCTTCTCCAGCCCAACTCCCTGCTTGCTCCGGGTGCCACTCCCTGCTCATGCCTGCCCTGGGGGGCCCTGAGTCAGGCTCAGGCAAGGGGCATCAGCTGCTTGGGCTGGCGGTCAGGTCCAGGCACGGGCTGCCAGTCCTCTCTGCAAGGGCTTGGACCTCGCGCTCTCTCTGGCCCGGGCACTGGAAGCCCCCGTGCCTGAAAGGCAGCCTCGGTTCCTGGGCGAGGTGCTGGCATCTGTCGGGCCGGTCTGGGGCCAGTCGGGGGTGTGTGATACCCCACGGCTGCAGGGGGGAGCAGCTGCAGAGCGCTGAGGCCTGTCTGCTGACAGGGGCTCCTGCCGGGGGTGGACTGAACAGCCCCAGAGGGGACAGTGAGCTGAGGAGGATGGCAGGACGCCGGCTTGAGCAGGGGTGGAAACACGGCTCAGAGAGGGGAGGCTGGAGGGCGAGGCTGCACGGAGCAAGGTGGGCACGGAAAGGGCCTGGGGGGAGAAGCGAGTGAGGAGAGGGCGAGGAAAGGAAGGCGGGAGAGAAGAGCCGGAAAGGAGGAGGGGGGAGGCCAGGGAGGGAGGGGGCGAGACCTGCCCTGTGGAAACCCAGAGCGGTCCCTTTGGCTGATGGACCCTCCCTGTGGCTGCCTTGCTCCACCACTCACGGGGCCCCTCCCCACAGTGGCGTAGCTGGGTCACTCTGCACCTGGGGCCCAAACATTTCTGACACCCCCTCCCCCGACAGAATTTGTGGACTCCTCTTGCAGGCCCACAGGCTGCGTGCCTGACACCCCTGCATAGGACACTCGCCTTTTGGGCTGTGTTCTTGTTTTGTTTTCTGGCCATAACATTTACTAGAATAAAGATATTTCACTCCAGGTTTGTTCACCGAATTCCTGGTGAAATTCCGCATCCAACGGTGCACAGCACGATGGTATTATTCCTTAAAATCAGTATTTTTAAAAACGCGGTTTGTACAAAAGAAGTTTTATTTTCAGTTTTTCGTTTTTTAGCCAGACCTTTTGGCAAGGGAGGGTGAAGCCCCCGTCCTTTGGCCTTGAGCTTCCACGGCTGGGTTGTGTTTCTGCGGGCAGGAAGAGCCGGTTGCCGAGAGGACTCTGGACTGCTCTGCTGTTTGGCGCGTCAGCCCTTCTGCGGACCGGGAGTCACCGAACTCCCCCTTGGGACGAGGGGCAGGCGGGCGGGGCACAGGCCCCCCCCCCGTGCACAACCAACAAAGATTTCAGGAACATGCGAGTCACACGTGCTTGATAAGAGGAGACGCTTCCTTGTGCATAATGACAATTAAAGCGAGAGCAGCCACTCAAGCGTCCCTGACGCTGACAGATCCTTTATTGATAAAGAGAATAGTTTATTGCAATTCAGTCCCATTAAGCCGTTCACAGCGTCACCGGCCTCTGTCACGTCCCTCCCATCTTTTCTCGGCTTTTGTTCTAAATTAATGTCTCACATGTTTTTGGAGCTGAGAAGATCTCCAGCTCTGGTGACAGTCAGACAGGCGCACTTCGAAAGAAGGTTAGGTCAGCGTTTCTCAGACTGCCAGTTGCGACCCACTGGCGGGTCGTGAGTGACCCAGTGTTCCCTGCCATGCCACAAAGCATTACTGGGAGCCACTGGAGGTCACGTCAGGTCCGGGACAAACTCAGTTGGCCTCTGCAGGCCAGAATGCCCCGTGGAAGTGACTGGAACAGACTCCTGGAGCGCAACCCGAAACTGGAGTTAGGCCGGCAGGAGCCAAGCCAGCAAAGTGTGGCCAGCACAATGGTGCCAATGCAAAGCGCGTTTGGACCACTCTCGGGGTCAGGGAGGGTGGCGCGCGTCTGTCCGCTGGCCTCTCTGACTCCGAGGGTGGCCCAAACGTACTTTGTGGCGTCCCTTGCACTGGCCAAGCTTTGCTGGCTTGGCTCCTGCCGGCCTAACTCAGTTTAGGACTGCGCCCTCAGTTTGCTTCCTCAAGGCATTAGAACGGCACCTCCTGGGAGGCATTCCGGAGGGCCCAAAGACGCCTCTTTTTAGACTAGCTTTTGGAGACTGGAGTTTTTAATGCTGATGGACCTTATGGGCTTCCCCTTTCTTAGAGCGCAATCTGAAACTGGAGTGAGGCCGGCACAGTGAGGCCAGCACAAGGGGCACCATAAAGCGAGTGTGGACCACTCTCCGAGTCAGGGAGGATGGCGCACGTCTGTGTGCGTGCCAGAGGCGTACCAGGGCGAAACTGCACCCATGGCACGCAACGTCGTGATGTCGTGACGTCGTGACATTGCGGGGTGTGGCTTCAAGCCCTGCCTCCTTGTTTTGCCCAAACAGTGGCCAAGGGAAGCCACGTGCCTCTCAGGCGGCTTTCCTTGGCTGCCAGTCGGGCACTTTAAAATGCTTGCGCGGCAGCCAGGAGGGGGGGCGCAAATTTGCGGGCGGGGATGCCATGCCAACACCTTATGGCGCCCAGGGCTCGTGCCTCCCCCCTTGCCATACCTTAGAAAGGCCTCTGGTGCTGGCCTCTCTGACTCCGAGGGTGGTCCAAATGTACTTTATGGTGGCCAAACCTTGCTGGCTTAGTTTATGCCGGCCTAAATCAGTTTAGGATTGGCCCTCAAGTACCGATGGCTGCAGGTTGTTTGTTCCTGGGGGGAGGGCTTTATGTAATATTTTTGCTTTACTGTTTTTAGAAGATTTTAATGTCTATAGCTTAAAAGGTGTTTTTAGGCCTCAAAGGTGCTTTTAGTGCCTTCGGGGAAATAAAGCCGGCACAAACACAGTAACTAGATGGATTCAGGAATGTGCGTAGAACTGCAGCCTCAGAGGGCCCCACACGAGTCAGTGGTGCTGCCTCATTTGGAGTACCGGGTGCAGTTCTGGCCACCCCATGCGAAAAGGGATAGTGTTGAGCAGGGCAGGCTCCGGGAGTGGTGGGGTCCAATGTCGGGCATTCCTGTGGGGCTCCCTACCCGCCTTGCGAGGCCCCCCCCTCGCCCAGAAGAGCGCTTGCGGTGCTGTATGCAAACCTTGGCAGCTGGAATTGGCTGCTGGTGACATGATGACATCACCGCCAGCTGCTTCCAGGAGGCCCATTTTGGGCAGTGCAGAGGCAGGCGCGGGTGGGAGGACCCAAGGGAAAGCAGCTCTGCTCACCCCTCCGACTTACAGCTCAGAGAGATCCCGGCTGCTGCAGCAGGCAATGTGCTCACTGAGTTGGGCCCAAAGTGAGGGGCCTGATGCGATGACAGTGGTCACATTGGCTTAAGGCCGGTCCTGCTGTTGAGCTGGGAAAGGTGCAAAGGAAGGCATCCACCGTGAGCCGATGGCCGGAGCGGCTTCCTCGTGAGGAGAGGCTTCAATGCTTCAGAGGCTTAGCTTGGAAGAAAAAGTCATTCAGGAGGTGGGGTCTGACCCTTGGGCCTGACCCAGCAGGACTCAGGCACTCGAATCAGGGTCTTGATGTGCTTGGTCAAGGGGGAGCTTCTGAGATATCTCTTTAAGAGCGCAATCCTAACCTGGGGTTAGGCCGGCACAGTCAGGCCAGCAACATTTGGCCGGCCCAACATAAAGTGCGTTTGGACCACTCTCAGAGTCAGAGAGGCCAGCACACAGATGCACGCCATCCTCCCTGACTCCAAGAGTGGTCCAAATATGCTTTACAGTATCCCTTGCGCAGGTCAAACTTTGCTGGCCTAACTGTGCTGGCCTAACTCCAGGTTAGGATTGTGCCCTAAGCCACTTTAGGCTTTACAAGCAGGAACTCTGAGGCTGCAGCTCCTGGCCTTTGTGTACCAGGGAACATTAGTCACTGTCTTTTGCTTTATAAACTAGAGAGACTAAACAAGAATGTAAATTTGCCACGTACAGTCAATGAAAGTATCGACTCCAAGGTCTGGGAAAGGGCTGGAG
>JAJKFI010000137.1:825440-840686 GCA_029204185.1 Lerista edwardsae | reverse complement strand
TAATAATAATAATAATAATAATAATAATAATAATAATAATAATAATACTTAGTATTTATATACCGCCTTTGTAGGTCATTAGATTGCTCTTTTGACTTTATCATTCAAGGCGGTTTACATAGGCAGGCATTTCTAAACCCAAAGGGTTTTTACAATCACGAATAGTTCTAATCTTACAAGAACTGCTACATTCAGGTGACACTTTCAAGTCCAGCCTTCCTTTCTAGCTGCACGACTGACTCCCTGCCGGCTGATAAGCGGCCTCTTGCTCTCCCCAAGGACGGCTGGTCCAACACAACTCCCCTCTCACAGGCCAGACAGGGGACTTTAGACAGGGGCCAGACAGGGGAAGTGGAAATTGGCTGGAATAATTTAACAAACCAGAAAAATAGTGTAATTCCTTAACTCAGTCCTAGGTCAGTACTCCATCGTTGACGCTCGTTGCATTGTCCAAGGGAGCCCAAGTCCTGGGGAGGGGGAGGGGCACTTCTCTCTGGGCTCCCAGCGACTGGCAGAGAAACCACCAGCACTCCCTGGATGTTGGGAAATGCATAACCTTACCTGGGCGATGTCATTGAGTCGCCTGATTGAAGGAGCGGGACCCACCCCGTCCTTCCATCCCACTCCCAGTTTGCTACCCAGCAGGCAAGGATGGGCCTAGCTCTCCTGCCGCATTCCCAGCAGTGCCAGGTTAAGTAGCACGTGCTGCAAGTCCCACCTTCCTGAGGGCCCCGCACTAAACGCTTGCAAGCTGTCTCTGGTGAAGTCGGCACCTCACAGTCTGGCAAACCTGTTGTCTACCTGCCGGAGGAGCTGCAGGGCGTGTAAGCAGTTGTCTAGCCCAGAGGCATCAAACTTGTTTCATGCCCAGAGGCGTTTCTACAGGGATGGCAAAGCTCTAAGTCTTGCAAGGAGCCTCACCCTGTCATGTAAATTCCTCCTCTCCCTTGCTGCTGTAGCCAGTAAGCAACGCCAAGATGTTGCTGTTCCCTGTGAGGATTGGCTAGAACGGTGCAGGAGAGGAGTGATTTCCACTGCAAGGGAAGGCTTCTTGCAACACTTAGAGCTTTGCCATCCCTGTAGAAATGCCACTGTTCATGCCGTGGCCAAACCGCATCTGTGGTGCCGGCTGAGGCCAGAAGTGACGTCACTGACTCAGCATTAAGAAGACGATGGCCAGAAACAGGCACTCCGTCCGCACGTAGGAATTCATCGGCTGCAGATGACAGAAGGGAAAATGTGCAAATCTTGACCGTAGTTTCAAGTTCCGGGAGATCCTGCAGGCCGCCCTTTCAGCAGCACCGCTTCTGCCGCAGCACCACTTGGCAGCTCAGCAGCTGAGAGGTGGTCTGCGAAGTGATGCCCTCGTGCCAGTTGGGCTCTCCCAGCACCTCAGCAGCATGTCCCTCTCTCACCCCTCTTGGCTGACATCTTCCCCTGTAGCGCTCCTTGCCTTCCGAAAGGAATGTCATCTGTCTCCTTCCATCTGACCCTCCCAGAAGCAGCACAGCTGAATGGGTAGAACTGGGAGAGTCCAATTATCAGGGGGTGGTGGTGGTGGAGGAAGAGTTTCCAGGGGCCACCTCCAGGCAGTGGGCCTTGCGTTTGATCCCCCCCCCCCGATCTAGCCCAAGGAATATTCAAAGGCTGGCTGCTCCAACGTGGACTGAGTCAAAAATCTTCAGTGATGGGCAAACTTGAGAACCATTTCCCTGCTCAAGGGCAACTCCTCGGAGCAAATAAGGGAGAAACGTGTCAAACACACTGTTGATCAGCAATGCCCAGTCCACAGTTTCATTATTTAGTAGGGGGGGGGGAGAGAGAGAGTGTCTGCGAGTCTTGTGTGATCCTTCTCAGAAGTTATGTACTGCCTAATTATGATGGCTGTAAACAGAAGCATCTGTGGATCGGTCTCCAAACTCCACCTTCTGTCGCTTCATCCTCTATTTCAGATCGATTTGCAAACAGGAGAAATGCATATTTCAAACTCATTCATTAAAATGTGCACACCTGCCGACATTTAATTGGCAGATGAAAGCCTCTCCCCTCTCTCAGGCACCCGCAGGATTCTCCCGGTTTGAGAGCTCTGAGGCTTTCAGATGCAAAACCAGCCGTGCAACAGACATGCTGACAAACCAACTTCTCAGATGGAGGAGGAACAAGGGAGGGGCTCTCTCTCCCCCCTCAGAAATTATGTAAACTTTCATCATCCTACAGAGCACAAGATGGTTACAAACAGCAGCCGTGGGCCTGGCTAGTCCTTGTCTCCCTCACCTTGTTAACTTGCCCCAGAGCTGCACTAAGCAAGGAAGGTGCCTTGTGTGAGACGCTCTGCAGAGAGGAGAGCGCCCCCAAGAGCATGCAAACCAGATATCTGTGTGTGTGTGTGTGTGTGTGCGATTGTGCATGAGCATGCCTTTGTCCATGCCTGAATGCCAGCACCGGTTGCGCCTGAGTTTTGCTGGCCAGGAGATTGGGAGGAGCAGTGCTGGAATTCAGATTTGGCTGGGGGCCAGACCCCCACGCTCTGAGAAGGAGGCACAGCAATCCTGCCCCCTCTCCTTGCTCCTTCCTTCGCGAGGGCCCTTTAAACAAAATAGGAGGTGCTTTGGGACAGGATTAGGGTGTGTGTGTGTGTGTGTGTGTGTGTGTGTGTGTGTGTGTGTGTGTGTAAAATGCTTGAAGCCTTCCCCTCAGGAGTCAGTCTGCCAAGCAGAGGACCCCGGACATGCTGGGATTTCCTTTTAAAATGCCCTCTGCTGCCCTGTGAGGCTTCTTGAGCAAATATGCAGCAATGGGATTCACAAATTGACAAGGGGAACGCTGGGCGGGACTTAGGCGGGACTTCCGCTTGAGTGGCAGCCCGTCCGCAGCGTTCCGCAGCTGTCCTGGCCTGGGGGGGGGAGCTCCCGCTCACCGCGGGGGACTGGTCAGGGTCGCGCCGGGTGCCTGGGCCTGCAGCAGTGGGGCGCGCTAACCGGGGGCAGCCCCCCCGAGGCCAGGACAGCTGCGGAACACTGCGGACGGGCAGCCAATCACGCAGAAGCCCCACGTTAGTCCCGCCCAGCGTTCCCCTTGTCAATCTGTGAATCCCATCACTGCAAATATGTTTCTATGTGTCAATCACAAGAAGGAAGATTTTGATTACATGTTCTGGAGAACTTCCTGTTCTGGAGAACTGTTTGGCGGTGGGATGATGGAACCATTCAGCTCTGGGACTGGTGGGGCACAATGCGGGGCTTTCCCATGGGGCTTGGGTTAGTGCTGGGGAGGAGGTAGCGGTCGTGATGCATGTTGGCAGCAACGATGTGGGGAAATGTAGCCGGGAGGTCCTGGAAGCCAAATTTAGGTTGCTAGGCAGGACGCTGAAGGCCAGGACCCCCAAGGTAGCATTCTGAGAAGTGCTACCCGTTCCATGTGCAGGGCCGGCTAGGCAGGCGGAGCTCAGGGGTCTCAATGCGTGGATGAGACGGTGGTGTCGGGAGGAGGGGTTTAGATTCCTTAGGCACTGGGGGACGTTCTGGGACAAGCCAGGCCAGTACAAGAGGGACGGGCTTCACTTGAACCAGAATGGAACCAGGCTGCTGGCGCTTAACATTAAAAAGGCGGCAGAGCAGCTTTTAAACTGACTCCTGGGGGAAAGCCGACAGGAGCTGAGTGGAGTCCGGTTCGGAATTCCTATGGGGACAGGAGGGTGGAGGAGTACCACAGAGTAATGGCGGAGAAGGAAATAGAACTGCAAGTGTGAGGGAAAGTGACAGTTGGTCCAGTAGAAAGAGAGGTGGGGAAGGGATCAAATAAGCGTCCCTCTTTAGGGAACCCCATATATAGGTGCTTCTATGCAAATGCCTGAAGTCTCCCAGAAAGGATGGGGGAACCAGAGGCATTTCTACAGGGAGGGCAAAGCTCTAAGTGTTGCAAGAAGCCTTACCCTGTCATGTAAATCCCTCCTCTCCCTTGCTGCTGTAGCCAGTAAGCAACGCCAAGATGTTGCTGTTCCCTGTGAGGATTGGCTAAAACGGTGCAGGAGAGGAGTGATTTCCACTGCAAGGTAAGGCTTCTTGCAAGACTTAGAGCCTTGCCCTCCCTCTAGAAATGCCACTGGGGGGAACTGGAATGTTTGGTGGCTGGGAAAACTGATATAGTGGGCATAACGGAAACCTGGTGGAATGCAGAGAACCAGTGGGATACCGCAATCCCAGGCTATCAACTCTACAGGAGGGATAGGGAAGGGCGTGTTGGCGGTGGGGTGGCCATCTATATCAAAAAAGGGATAGAATCCAGCAGAGTAGAAACTGAAGGTGGGCCTGACTCCACCATAAAGTCACTGTGGGTTAAACTCCCAGGTCAAAAAAGCAATGTAATAGTGGGTGTGTGCTATCGTCCTCCGGATCAAAAGCTTGAAGGGGAGCTTGAAATGAGGAAACAAATCCCCCTGATTTGTGACCAAGAAAGACAGGGTTGTAATCATAGGGGACTTCAATTATCCTCATATCAACTGGGTCAACTGCTGCTCTGGTCAAGAAAGAGAGAACGGATTCCTTGACGTGCTGAATGACTGTGCCTTAGAGCAGCTAGTCATGGAGCCCACCAGAGGACAGGCGACTCTGGATTCAATATTGTGTGGTACTCCGGACCTGGTTAGGGATGTCAACGTTACTGAGCCATTGGGGAACAGTGACCATGCTGCGATTGGTTTCGTCATACATGTCCAGGAAAGAGGGCAGAGCAAATCTGATACAAAAACCCTTGACTTTCGAAGGGCAGACTTCCCTCAGATGAGGAGGCTAGTTAGAAAGAAATTGAAAGGGAAGGTAAAAAGAGTCCAGTCTCTCCAGGCTGCGTGGAGGCTGTTTAAAATAACAGTAGTAGAGGCCCAGCGGAAGTGTATACCGCAAAGAAAGAAGGGTTCAACAAGGTCCAGGAGGGTGCCTGCATGGCTGACAAACGAAGTTAGGGAAGCTGTAAAGAGCAAGGAAGCTTCTTTCTGTAAATGGAAGTCTTGCCCCAGTGAGGAGAATAAAAAAGAACATAAACTCTGGCAAAAGACAAGAAAGAAGGTGATACGGGAGGTCAAGAAAGAGTTTGAGGAACGCATGGCCAGAAACATAAAGGGGAATAATAAAAGCTTCTTCCAAGATGTTAGAAGCAGGAAACCTGCCAGAGAGGCGGTCAGCCCACTGGACCATGAGGGAGGAAAAGAGGAGATAAAAGGGGACTTGGAGATTGCAGTGAAATGAATTCCTTGTGTCCGTCTTCACGGCAGAAGACCTTGGGTAGATACCGCTGCCTGAATGGAACCTCCTGGTTAATCAAGAAGATGTTTTAGATCAAATTGATAAATTAAATATATAGAAGTCACCAGGCCCCAATGGTATCCACCCAAGAATTATCAAGGAACTAAAGAATGAAGTTGGCAACCCCTTAACTAGAGTATTCAACTTGTCCCATAAAACAGCCACTGTGCTAGAAGATTGGAGGATAGCCAATGTCACACCAATCTTTAAAAAAGGGAGGAGGGGGGACCCTGGAAGCTACAGGCCGGTCAGTCTAACTGGTCTGTTCCAGGTAAGATGGTAGCTTTGATAAGCATCAAAGATACTGTAAAATCCTAAAACATGTAGAGGAACAAGTACCGCTGAAGGAAAGTCAGCATGGCTTCTGTAAGGGTAAGTCTTGACTCACAAACCTTTTGGAATTCTTTGAAAAGGTCAACAGGCACGTGGATGTGGGTGAACCTGTGGATATCATATACCTGGATTTTCAGAAGGCGTTTGACACAGTCCCCCACCAAAGGCTGCTGAAGAAACTTCACAGTCAGGGAATAAGAGGGCAGGTCCTCTTCTGGATTCAGAATTGGTTGAGGGCCAGGAAACAGAGAATAAGGGTCAATGGGCAATTTTCACAATGGAGAGAGGTGAAAAGCGGAGTGCCCCAGGCATCTGTCTTGGGGCCAGTGCTTTTCAACTTGTTCATAAATGACCTGGAGACAGGGACAAACAGTGAGGTGGCCAAGTTTGCGGATGACACGAAACCTTTCCGGGTGGTGAAGACCAGAAGGGATTGTGAAGAGCTCCAGAAGGACTTCTCCAAGTTGGGGGATTGGGCAGCCAAATGGCAGATGCTTATCAACATAGACAATTGTAAAATTATGCACATTGGGGCAACCCCCCCCCCAAACTTCACCTATGGGCTAATGGGTTCTGAGCTGCCTGTGATAGCTCAGGAGAAAGATCTTGGGGTGCTGGTAGATAACTCGAGGAAGGTATCGACCCAGTGTGCGGCAGCAATTAATAAGGCCAATTCCATGCTTGGGGTAATTAAAAAAGGGGTTGAGAAAAAAACCTGCCAATATTATCATGCCATTGTACAAAGCTATGGTAAGGCCACATCTGGCTTATTGCATACAGTTCTGGTCGCCATATCTCAAAAAGGACATAATGGAACTGGAAAAGGTGCAGAAGAGAGTGACAAGAATGATTACGGGGCTGGGGCACCTCCCTTATGAAGAAAGACTGCAGCTTTTGGGGCTCTTCAGCCTAGAAAAAAGGCGCCTGAGGGGGGGACACTTGAGTCATAAGAAATTATACACGGGAGGGATAGAGTCGACAGAGGGTTGTTCTTTTCCCTCTCTCACAACACCAGAACCAGGGGACATCCACTGAAATTGAGCGTGGGGAGAGTGTGAACAGAGAAAAGATTTTTAAAAGATAAAAACTATTATAAAAACCAGCGCCTCTGGGCGAAAAGGCGGGGTAAAAATTAAATAAATAAATAAATAAATAAATAAATAAATAATAATAAAAATCCCTGCTAACTGGGCAAGAGGCACTTTTTCAAGTGGTGTTCCTCTTATATTTAGCGGGGGAGAGTAATTGTTCGTATTCACCCCAGCACAGTGTCTTTTCTAGTGGCTGCTGCTGCTGGGGTTCTGCATTTTTTAAATTGTGAGCCCTTTCGGGACAGGGAGGCATTTAACTTTATTATTATTTGCCTGTAAACCACTTTGTGAACCTTGTGTTGAAAAGCAGTATATAAATACTTTTGATTGATTGATAAAAGGAAATACTTTTTTAGCCAGTGGGTAATTAATCTGTGGAACTCCTTGCCACAGGAGGTGGTGATGGAATCTGGCCTAGATGCTGTTAAGAGGGGATTGGACATATTTTTGGAGGAAAAGTCCATGGTGGGCTATATGCCATGATGGGTGGTGCAACAGGATGCAAGGATCTTGTTGTCTACTGAGCTCCCTTAGGCCCCTGGTGGGCCACTGTGGGATACAGGAAGCTGGACTAGATGGGCCTTTGGCCTGATCCAGCATAGGGGCTCTTCTTATGTTCTTATGATCTGCTCACCACCCCAGTGCGGGGCCCCCCGAAGTGCCCCCAAAGTGAAAATATGATGACATTGGCCACATTGTTCTTAAAGCTGGCGTTGCCTTCATTGTTGGAGAATTAACAGAGGCTGGCTTGGTGCCCATCGGGGGTGTTGTGGCTGTGGACGGTCTGCAGTGGCAGGCTGGACTCAGCGATTGTGCGAAGGGCAGGGGTTGGACCCTGGGACGAAGGCGGGCAGACCAGGCACCTAAGCCAGGACGTCCCGTACGGCAGGAGGAACTGCACTCTGTGGAGAGGAAGGCCGTGGACGGCCTCTGCAGTGAACTGGAGGGCGGTGGCAGCTGGTGGGATGACAGGGATGGCCCTGAGGCAAGCTGCTTTCCTGGCTTTGGCCTGGGCTGGTCCTTTTCAAGACGAGGCCACCAGGACATTCCCAGGGGGCTGCCCCACAGAGGGATAGAAAGGCACGCTGGTCCTGGCCGTTCTAGTTCTAGCAGTATATCCACTGCCAAATCCACTTTTTCCATTTGCACCATGCGCAGCTGAAGGGCTGCTGAGCCCACCCATGACGGCCACTCCTGCAGAACTGGAACTGGAAGTGACAGCCGCGCACTGTGCCGAAGGGCCGGCAGCAGGAGGCATTAATTGCAGGCGCTAATGAATCGGAGGGGCGGGAGGGGCCGGTGCTCAGGGTGAGACGGATGGGGGCTGCAGCACTTTGAAGTGCGGGTCATCAAAGTCGCTTTGTTAAGAGGACAGGTTATTTTTAACCAGTCAAATTTATGTGTCGCTGGAATAATTCAGTGGCTGGGGCTGATTGCCCTGGATAGATTCTGCGGGTGGAGACATGAAAAATGGATGATCCTCGCCGGCGACAAGTGCAAATGGAATTCATTGTCTTCCTGTCTCAGCGAGGGGGACAGAAGGGAAACGGGTAAGCAGGGAGTTAGCAGGCAGCTCTGGTGGTCTGCATCCAATGCAATGGCAACGGGTTTTGGGAAAGGTCAGTTTCCTTAGAAGAGGCAGGATTCTCTTCTTGGACGAGTGCGCACACGCAGAAGAGCCCGGCAGCGTCTATGGGCAAGCAGTGGCGGTGTGTGTGTGTGTGTGTGTGTGTGTGTGTGTGTGTGTGTGTGTGTGTGTGTGAGAGAGAGAGAGAGAGAGAGAGAGAGAGAGAGAGAGAGAGAGAGAGAGAGAGAGAGATTCTGGGCATTAATGCAAAGTTAGTGAATTGTCAAGAAATGGACCTGGCCAGAGTGTCAGACGGGGCTGTGCAGGACTCCTTCCTTCTCAGTCCGGAGAGGCTCCTGCCTTGCTCTGACCGGTCGCAGGCAAAGTGACCGTCTCCTCCACGGGCTTCCCCACAAGGCACAGCTCCGTGGAGTGCCTGGGAAGGCCTCCCTCTGCCAGCCCTCCTGGCTTCACTCAGGCCCCAACTGCGGGTGAAGACAGCAGAGCAGAGCAGAGCAGAGCAGAGCCATGCCGTGTGTGTGTGTGTGTGCGCGCGTTTGGGAAGGCAGCAGAGAGCCAAAGGTTGCCCCCCCACCCCCACCCCCCAGGACCGGAGGCCTCAGAGCTGTTCCTTGTGCTCAGGAGGGGGCTGGGAAGCTGGACCCGCCCCAGGAGAATTCCAGCCTGGGCTAAAGCCTTGTGCGGAGAAGCTGGTCACCTGGGCCGGCCCACCCAAGAGGTCAACTGAGGCAGTGGCCTCAGGCAGCAGATTGGTGGAGGTGGGGTGCCCTCTTTGTCCCCTGCCCTGCCCCCACTGCTTACACTCCCTGCATGGGAAACGGGGGGGGCAGGGAGGAAGAAGAAATGTGGAGAGGAGGAGAGTGCTGTGCCCCCGCCAGTCCTGTCTGCCCAGGAATTGGGCAGGAGGCAGAGGAGAGCCCCCCTCGGTGGAAAGGGGGAGCCCAGCTGCCAGGGGTGCCGGCCGCCTCCCCTCTCGTCACCCAGCCAGTGTCCTGCGCCTGGCTCACCACATGGCTTGATGCGGGGGGGGGGGGCGGCTGCTGCTGCGGTGGTCGGAGACTCTGTCAGAAGTCCCCGAGGTTCTGCCCCTCCCCACCCTGGCTGGTCGGGGCTTCTGGTGACTGCAAGGCGAGCCCTGACGAAGCGCAGCGTGGGCAGGTCACGTGAACCGAAGGGGCCCAAGCAGCCTTCCTCAAAAGGCGAGGCCCAAGTTCAGGGGAGCGGCAGAGCAGAGCCAGGAGCGCCCCTGGGCAGCCGCCGCGCCCACTTCCCTGCCCCCAGGCCATTCATGGCAACGCCCGCGTGGGGAGGCGAGAGGGGGGCTGAAGGGCACAGAGGCCCCGTTTCCGGCAACAGCTTTCCCCACAGCAGCATCCAGCGCTGACCCAAGCGCAGCAAAGTCTCCTTTCACACCCCACCCCCCCCAAACACACACACACACCCCACATTCCTGCTTGACGGCAGGAGCTCTGCCCACAGCCTCCAAGTGCCCGCCGGGCCTTTCGGGACAGCCGGCCAAATGGCGGGGGAGGAGCGGCTGCGCCTGGGAAGCTGCCTCTGTGCACGCAGAAGCCATTCCCCGGCCATAAAGTGCACGCGAGGACTTCCATCTCGCGCTGCCTGATGCTCCTGCACATCTGCCGCGGTGACAGCACGGGCCATAAACTGCTCCTCCAGCGGCCTCCTCGCAGCCCGCGGCGACGTGTCAGGGATGCCTCCGCTAAAAGCCTCCACAAGCAGGCCTCGTTGCGAGCAGCGGCTGCAGGGCGGGAGGGGCGGGGGCGGCGTCCTCTCAGCCGGGCCGGCTCTGCCCCCCTCGCCCCCGGGGCCTCGGCGTGCAGACCTGCGCAGAGCCTTGCCGCAGCCGACGGGCCGTAAAGCAGGCCATCAGCCACAGCGTGTGCCTGCGACGAGATATCTGTCAGCCGGGCGCGGCGGTGGAGAGGGAGACGCCACGGTCCATCACGCCCATCGACTCCTGCGCGGTGACGGCCCCGGCAGGCTCTTCAGCATACCTTGTTTTCCAGAACGAGGCGTTTTATTTCCAGGCCATGCAAGGACGGGGATGGGGGTGGGGGGCTGTGCAAGGCCACCTGGGCAGGGCTCTGCCAGCTGCTCCCCAGGAAACCCGCCTGCCGGCCCGCCTGGCCGTCCCTCCCCTTTGCCCCGACCCTCTGCGTTCTGCCCTCCCAGGCTCACCCCATGGCTGAAGGATCCGCCCCACGTGACTTCTCTGCTGGTCTCTTTCCCGGTTCTCGACTCAAGGCGGTGAAAGAGGATTTTGAGGTGCTCACAAGTCGGGGGCTTCTTCATGCTGTGCTTCATGTCCCCTTCTTCGGTTCTCAAAAGTTCTTTGGGAAAAGCCACCTTCCAGGGTGGTCGTGGAGGTGAAGGACTGATCATGGAGCCACTGGCAGGAGCCTTCAGGAGCCCTTGCCTGATCATCTCCCAGGCCACACGTTCCTTTGCTGAAGCTCCTTCCGTGTTTAGGACAGAATGCAGGAGAGGACCTCTGCGGTGTGGGTGGGGCTTTTCTCGAGTGCTCCTCAGAGCCCAGGCCTACCAAGAGTTCCAGCACAGCCTCCCCAGGCCTGAGAATGCCTTGGAGAAACCAGAAGTGACATTTGAAGGCCTTAGAAGGCCTTCTAAGGATCGGCGAAACCTCCCCGGGCCTCAGAACGCCCTCCAGGCACAACGGGAGCGTGGCAGGTCACATTCGGAGGGGGCAGGGGCCAGCGAGGGGGCAGGGCTGCAGCAGGGGTGGCAGGGCTGTCCCCAAAACAGTGCCACCCAGGGTCATGTGACCAGGGTCATGTGTGGAGTGAAAGCCCCCCCACTCTGCATTCTGCGCTAGTGGACAGGATTGAGCCCCCAATCTAGTGTGCAAGTGTGCAAGGCTAAGCATCCTTGCCTATTTGGGGTTGGTTTCTAAGCCTTCAGTTGGGGGGGGGGGGAACCACACATCTGATCACGGAAGCCGATCTCAAGATCCTCACATTCAGCAACGGCCAGCGACCTCACAGCTGCACACAAGGATCCTGCCCCTCTTCTGCCTGTTGTTCGACTGCTGCTGCCGACTCTTGCGATTTGTGTGTGGAGCGGAAGGTGAAGCGTCCAGATGCCCACCTCATCTCCAGTGATGGGCCTGGGCCAGTGTCTGCAAGAAATGGGCTCAAGGAAGAGCATTCAGGGGCTCAATAACGGGACAGCACAGAATCACAGTGACCGTTCACTGGTGCAGCAGCCAGAAGAGCAAAAGATACGTCGTCGTCCTCCTCCTCCTCCTCCTCCTCCTCCTCATATTTATACCCTGCCCTTCTGCCCCGGATGAGGGCACCCAAGGATCTTGCTCTGTCTTTATAAAGTTGCCGGACTAAAGAGTTCCACTTCTAGAAGTCGCTTGGTTGAAAACGTCTTCGTGTTTACAGGCACCATTTAAAGGTCAGAGCCATTAGGTGCAGTACTGCATTTTCTCCAGCTAACCTTTACCTAATTAAGTTGGCAACACAGACCCTCTTTCATGCCAAAGACTCTCTCTCTCTCTCTCTCTCTCTCTTTCATGCCCTCATGTGCACGCACACACACACACACACACACACACGACAGGAGTGGGGGAGGGACAGGCTCCTGGAAGCGCAGTGTCCTCAGAACGACCAGGACTGCAGAATGAGCCCCTCGGGGACTCTGCTCAGAGTGGCCAAGCGAAAGGCCAGTCTGCCTTGCGTGTTGGTGCTGCGTGGAGAAAATTCAGCCGTGCTCAGGGTCCGTCCGGCACACTCGCTGTCCTTCGCCCAGACCTGTTTTTCCCCAAGTTGGAAAAATTCAGTCCTGCTGGTCGGCGCTGTTTTCAGAGGGGCCGCCCTGTAAGCACAACTCATTTTGACTCCTCTCCCTTTAAGCTGCCTGTGGATCTCTTTGGATCCAACACCAGCTATGAACCTCCTCAGGGGGAATGTGGGGTCAGGAAAAGAGGGGCAGCATTTTGGTCCACTTGATCCCCTGCCAGGATTCCTACAGCCACCCTGGGGTTAGCTGAGAGAGAGAGAGAGAGAGAGAGGAGCAATGGGGTGTCACTAGGATGATGGGGCAGGGGGTGTGGGCTACCTTGGGTGACACACTCAGAGCGGGTATCAGCACCACTACTGCCCAAAATTGTAAAATCTTGGGTTTTTTTTTTAAAGAATCAATCCATCATATGTATATATCACTTTTCAACAAAAGTTCACAAAGCAGTTTACAGACAAAAAATAATTATAAAATTAAATGGCTCCTGCCCAGCGCCGACATAATAAGGCCGACACAGCAGGACATACCATATCCTGAGCCCAGCAGGAGGCAGCAGCAGCTCAGAGCAGGGCAAGGGCAAGGGGAGGTTTTCCCCTTGCACCCGGGTAAGCCCCAGTCATCCCTATGGGGCTGCTCGGACCTGCACCTGCTGTTTCGCGAATCGGGGCCGTGGAGGCTGGGGACGAGGTTTAGGGTTCGGCACTGCGGCCATCGTGCCCCCCCCCAAGCACAGCCACTCCCAGATGCTGCCCTCTGTGAGGCAACGCACAGCTCGTCATTGCTGTCGGCTTCCATGCAGTTTGGGCTTCATGCGCTGAGCGTGGAAGGAACCGTCCCGCCACATGTGGGCCTGCCGTACGGCCGCTGGGTGGATGAAGGGCACATGAAGGCGCTGAGTGTCTCTGCCTCCCTCGATGGGCAGAGGTGTGGCTCAAGCTGAAGACACGCAGCTGTGCTCTGGAGGGGCTCTGGAGGTGCCTGTAGTGATGCCCACTGGGAACCTCCCAGCCCACAGCTGCCGGAGAAGTCAGGGCGACGCAAGAATTCCAAGTGGGGCTCCCAGCCGGGCAGTGAAGGTCTCCTTGAAAGTGTGTGCGTGTGCGTGTGCGTGGGGGGGGGGCAGGTGGAGCCCTGCTTGTCCTCGGTGGTGGTGGTGCCGCGGCTCCAAGGCATGGCGTTTTGGGCTCCCTGTGCTCGCGGCAGAGTCCTTGCGCCAGGGCTCCTGGGTGCAGGGTGGTGCCCTGGCACGGGCTGGGGCGGGGGCCAATGTCGGGAGCATGACAAGAATGTCCGTTGCTGCCACCGAGGGAGCAAAGACTGGGGGTGGGACCTCAGGCGGCAGAGGGAGCAGCAGGTCCTTGGCCTGGCCTCGTTTAGACGGCAGGACCCGCCATCCAGTCAGTCGCCCTGATCAGTTCCTGCCCCGTGGCTTTTCCTGGGGAAGAAAAAGAGGAGGAGGAGGAAGACCCCCGGTCTGGAACCGCGCCTGGGCTCCCTGCTGCTCCGGCTTGGAAGCGGTGTCTGGTGCCCCAGTGCGAAGAGGGGGGCTCTGCCAGGGAGGGGGGAACGGCCGCTGGCTGGCTGGAAGGGGGGAGGGGGCCCGGCCGCTCCCCCGGTCTCAGCCCTTCCTCGGATGCCGCCCGGCACATTTCGATGCGCTTTGAGTTCCAGCAGGGTCTCTGCGGGCCCTGCTCGGCTCGGGCGCGTGGAAGAAGCGCGGAGTGCGCGTCTCCGTCCTGAATGCCCTTGATTTGGAATCAGCGCTCCATTGTTCCCCGCCAGCGCAGCCTTCGGCTTCCGCACAAAGGGAGCTCGTTCTTCTGCGGCGCTGGAGGTGGGAGCAGCCGGGGTGACGGCAGGACGAGGAGGTGGGAGAAGAGCCCCGCGGGGCCCACATCTGCGCCGCTCCGCAGCCGCCGCACAAAGATCCCGGTCCCATCGCCATGGCAACAGCCGCGCTGGCACTGCAGAGGCAGCGAGCGGGCAGCCTTCGGCTCCGCTTGCTTCCCGGCGCTGGCGCCAGCGGGGTCTCTCTGCCAGGCCTGCCGAAGCCCGAGGAAAGCGCTGCAGCCGGACCTGCACTCTGTGTGCCACCGGACCCCACGTGGCCACGTCGGTGCTGCACACTCACCTGCATTTGTTTCGGAGAAATTCAGCTCTCCAGACTCCCCACCCCCACCCCCCAACGAAGCTCGGGAACTGCAGCCGTCTCCTGACAACCCTCCTGCCCCGACTCTCAGCCGAAGGCTGGGCTCTGCTCGGGGTGGGTCGGGGAGGAGCGGTGGGCCACCGCAGGGCGGAGGGAGTCTCACCGCAGCCCTCTCCACCATGGTGGCAACCCCTGCATGAGAGCAGCCTGGCCACTGGATCGGGCCAGCCTGGCTCCCTGCAGTCCAGCCGGTGGCCTCTCACACCGCCCGGCAGGGGCCACGTGCAGCAGGTGCAAGAGCCCCCCCTTTGCCCCCGGGCGCAGCGTGGTTGTTAGTGGACAGACACCTGCTCCAGGGGCCCTTGCCTGGGGGGCATCCGTCAGGACCCCCTTTTTAGGTACCAGAGCCTGGGGGGACCCCGCTAAGACCTAGGGGCAGACATGACGTCATTAAGCGGGATGTGACGTTGACGTATCCCCCGCTTTTCCATTTCCGCGGAAACGGCCCCACTCCTGGCTTCTGGGCCATGCTGAAATCGCCCCGATTCCCTTCACCTGGCTGCCGGCACACCGCCCAGCCAAGTCGCGCACAGTCGCACACAAGCCACACATTCCACCTGGCCGCCCCCAATGTTAAAATAACTCTGGAAGATGAACGGGGATGTCTTGTGAAGGGGAACGCTGCTTCTTGGAGCTCTGCTTCTTGGATGCGTACTGTAACTAAAAGACTCAAAATGGCTGCCGACGACCCAAGATGGCTGCCCGCTCCCTCCCTCGAGGGTGTCACGGCCATCCAGTCGGACTCCAGAGTCACGTCTTCAGCAACCGCAAACTCGATCTCCAGCCAGAGTATTAGCATAAGGAAACTGAATGGACTCTTGATGTAGAGAGGAAATTCACTGTGTATCGAAATGTGTGTTTGTCATATGGATTGGTCTTTTGTGCTAGACTAGATATCAATCAATCAATCAATCAATCAATCAATCAATCAATCAATCAATC
>JAJKFI010000137.1:775961-805695 GCA_029204185.1 Lerista edwardsae | reverse complement strand
GCCACCACGTCCCATGTACCACCGGGTTAACCTGCGGTTTGTATCTTTCATCCTGTGTAGCCAGGTCAGGGGTGTGTGATTGGTCACTAGGATGAAGGGTGCCCCCAGGAGGTAGTACTGCAGCGTCTGTAAGGCCCATTTTATAGCGAGGGCCTTTCTCTCGATGACTGCATAGGCCCGCTCGGCCCCGCTGAGTTTGCGGCTTGAGTATAATACTGGGTGCTCATCTGGCCCCTCCCCTTGGGACAGGACGGCCCCTAACCCCACCCCTGATGCGTCCGTCTGAACAACGAAAGGGCGCCTGAAGTCAGGGGCATGCAAGACAGGCTTGCTGCATAAGGCATTCTTGATATCCTGGGGTGCATTCCCATTGCTGACCTTGCGGACCCCGTGTAAGGTTGGTGAGGGGCGCCGCTAAGGATGTGAACCTGGGGATGAAGCTGTGGTAGTACCGTCAGGCCCAGGAATCTCTGCATGTTCCTTCTACACCGGGGCCGTGGCTGGGCCTACAGGGTCCGCACTTTGTCCAGCACAGGCCATGATGTGGCTGAGGTACTGGGTACTAGTCAGTCCGACGGCACACTTGGCGGGGTTGGCCATTAACCGTGCTTGGCGCAGGACCTGTAGCACTGCCCGCAGGTCCTCCATGTGCTTTTCCCAAGAGGGGCTGTAGAAGATGATATGCAGCCATGTACTCTTGGTGGTCCCAAAGGACCCTGTCCATGAGGCGCTGAAAGGTTGCCGCAGCCCCGTGTAGGCCAAAGGGCATGCGGACAAACTGGAACAGGCCTTGGGGGCGGCAAAGGCCATTTTGGATGTGTCAGGGGGATCTGCCAGTATCCCTTCATCAGGTCGAATTTTGACAGATACTGTGCTTGCCCTAGCCGCTCAAGGAGCCCCAGCACGATCAGCATTGGCTAAGCGTTGAAACAGAGACCTTGTTGACTTTCTGGAAGTCAATGCAGACCCTCACTGCCCCATCTGGCTTTGGCACCATCATGGGATGGCTTCTCCATGGGCTCTGGGAGGGTTTGATCACCCCTAGACGGCGCATGTCCTCCACCTCCCTCTGCTGGACTTGCTCCAGATGGTAGGGGGGCCACCGCAGGGGCAGGCAAACCACCCTCCCCTCTTCCATCTCTATGTGGTGGGAAGCCATGTGCGTGATGCCTGGCGTAGGGGAGAAAACATTGGAGAACTCCCACTCGAGGGTTCTTACCTGTGGCCATTGGTCATGTGTGAGACCCTCCCCAAGTGGGACCGGGAGGGCTGTCCACAGCTCATCTAGGGACGGGCCCCACTCCTTGGCTCCTTCCACCATGAGGCAGTTCTGGGCATGCCATGCCTTCAATAAATTTATATGATATATCTGATACTCAGGCCGGTGATTGGAGTGATGGATCTCAGTCGACGGGACCTGTCTGGCGCATCACCTCGTACGGGCCCTGCCACTTAGCCAATAGCTTGGTGTCTGAAGTGGGCAATAACAGGAGCACCCTATCCCCCGGCTGGAAGGACCGGGGCCGGACCTTCCTGTCGTATAACCATTTTTGTGACACCTGTGCCTCTTGCAGCCTCAACCCCGCCCAGTCGGCTAGCTGTGTCAGCCACTCCCTCAACTCGGTTATGTACGCCACCGTAGACTTTTGGGGCCCCTGAGGTTGGGCCCATTCTTCCCTCAAAATGTCCATCAACCCCCCGGGGCGTTCTCCTAAACACCAGCTCAAAGGGGGAGAAGCCAGGCGAGGCGTGGGGGACCTCCCGCACAGCAAAGAGGAGGGGATCGATCAGGCGGGCCCAGTGCACCAGGTTCTCTCCCACGAAGTGCCACAACATCCCCTTCAGGGTTTGGTTGAAGCGCTCTACCAAACCGTTGGTCTGCGGGTGATACACGGAGGTGTGTAGAGGTTGCACTTTGAGGAGCGCCCACAGCTCCCGGAGGACTTTTCCCATAAAGTTGGTGCCCTGGTCTGTAATGTTCTCCTTAGGGAAGCCCACCCGGGAGAACACTTTGACAAGCTCCCTGGCGATCATAGGGGGCCCCGTGCGCCTCCGGGTACCGCCTCTGGGTACTGGGTTGTGTAGTCGACCAGGACGAGAAGATGCATGTAGCCTCCTTGGGCGGGGGGTAGAGGCCTGATGAGGTCGATGCCCATGCACTTGAAGGGCACCCCTGTAATAGGCAAGGGGATTAGCTCCCCTCCCGACAGGCCCCTCGGTTGGGTTTGCTGGCACTCGGGGCAGGAGGCGCAGCAGCGCCACACCTGCTCCCTGATCCCGGGCCAATAGAACCACCGGGTCAGCCATTGCCACGTACTGTCCTCCACAAGGTGTCCGGCCGTGGGCACACTGTGGGCGATTCGCAGGGCTTGGGGCCGTAAGGGGGTGGGGACTACCAGCTGGTCGATCTTCTGCCCACTGTGGGGATCCTGGCCCACCTGATAGAGGACATCTTGTTCGAAAATGAACCGGGGCTTGGCGGCTGCTTCTAGGGCGGCTCATAGGGTCGAATCAGCCCTCTGCTGGGCCTGGATGTCATCTGGGGGTACCCGCTCGTCCTCGTCCTCCCTTTCCTACCCTTCCCCTGGGGCTCCCTCGGTGGCTGTGGCTCGTTGTAGCAGCTGCGCAAAGCCGGGCCAGTCTCTTCCTATCACTACCCTGTAGGTGATGTGGGGGACCACCCCCACCTTTAGGAACTGGCAGTCACCCCCGGCCTGAATTTTGGCCCACCGCAGGTGACACGGGCAGATGTCCCCATGGATACACCAGACGAGCAGGGTGGCATCCAGGGGGTGTCCTCGTGTCCTTTGCACCAACGTCCGAGTGCAGCTGGAGTCGATGAGCGCAGACACCCGCCGCCCGCCGCCCATCGACCCATGCTTCCACCACTGGGTGGGCCTCCTCCCCAGCACCCCCTGCCTGCACCGCCGTCCAGGCTTCGGCGTGGGAGCAGTCCATCAGGGGGCAATCTCTCCAGATATGCCCTGGCTGGCCACAGGTGAAGCAGACGATGTTCGTATTCCACGCTGGTGGGGGTGGTCCTGGTGGGTGCTCTTGGCTTGGTGGAGGACCCAGGCCTTGTAGTCCTGCTGGGGGCAGTGGTAGTTCCATCCTCCGGGGTGTTGCATCCCGCAGGTCTTGCTGCGGTGTCGGTGGCCGCCACACCGATCCTCCCTGTGTACGGGGTCGCTGAGGCCATTGCTCGGGGCATTGTCCTCCCGGAACAAGGGATGGTGGTAAAGGTGGTGTGGGTTGCGAACTCAAAGGTTTCGATGGCTGCTACGGCGGCCTCCAAGGTCTTGGCATTCTGGCACAAGACCCAGTTGCGTGTGGTAGGTGGCAGCATGGCTTAAAACTGCTCCAGCAGTACCAACTCGGCCACCTCGTGTGCAGTACAGCTGGCCGGCTTGAGCCACTTCAATCCTTTGGCCCGGATTCGGTTGCCCACTAGCCGGATGCTGGATCCCCTCGGGAATTCTACTTCTCGTAGTTGCTGCTGGTATGTCTCTTCCGAGACGTTCAATGTCCCGAGTATGGTGGTTCGTACTGTAGTGTAGTCAGCGGCCTCTGCGGGTGTCAAAGTGTCCACTGCCTCTTGGGTGATACCCGTCAAACAAGGGGTGACTATTGTGGCCCACTGCGACCCGCTCAAAAGTGTTCAAATAAGCCTCTGGGTCATCCTCAGGCCCCATCTTATTCATCCTGATCGGTGGTCCTCGATCCACAGGGGTTGTCACGAGCACAGGAGGGGTTGGCGTTGGGGCAGTACCTGCTCCTGTCCACCCCCCATGGTCAAATACCTCACCAGGTTCGCCTGCTGATCCGCGATGGCCGGCAGGAGGCGCTGTTGCCCGTCCAGTGAAGCCACTCAGGCGGGGCACCCCAGCGGTCCCCACTGCTCCAAGGGGGGCACTGCCCGCATTCTCCACCATTGTGAACTCCATGGGTGACTCACTGGCCGCCGGAGACATCTGGGGGCGGTGGAGATCATGGAGGTGCAGGCGCTTCTGGTGATCGCTGCACAGAGAGAGGCAGGAGACGGGGATCGGAACTCGCCTTAAGCTGTTTATTTGGGATCACGATTTAACATTCATGAGTCCGGGGGTGGCCGTGTTCCGTCACGGGCCCCCGTACACAGTCACGGCAGACTTTTGGCTTCCGTTGTCAGGGTCATTGCGAGTGGCTTTGAGGTCGAGTGGCGTGGAGTGGGGTCCTGGGTCTGGCACTGTGCCCCCAGGCCCCTCGTGGGCTAGCCCCTTGTTCTGCTGTGGAGGGGCGGAGGGTGTCATCCCCTAGGGGGTGCTGCCCCTCCCTCAGCCCATCAGCCCTGGGTCCGGGGGTGATTACCAAATAGGGTGGCACCGGCCCCTGCCACCCCCAGCCAAAGGAAGGCAATATGGGGAGGTGGGGCCGTGGGGTCTCCTGAGGTCGCCCCCCGCTGGGCTCAGGCCAGTCCCCAAGCTGGGGTATCCCCCCAAAGGAGGTCGTCCGGGGAAGAGGGTGGCCAACCGCCGTGGAGCCCTTGAGTGCCTTGAGTGCCCTTCACCTGGCCTCCAGGAGCAACCGCTCACTTCCCTGGCCAAGCTCCTTATGAGCTCTGGCCAGGGAAGGCAAAGCTCCACCCCCTCCCGTGGGATCTCGCCCTGAAACCTCGCAGGATTTTGTGCTGGATGGGAGGGGGGCAGGGGCTGCACCTGCGCAGTCCAAGCTCTCCGTCCAGGCCGGCTGGGCCTGCCGCGGCTGCTGCGGTCGCCCCACCATTGGGGTAACTGCCGGCCGGCTCGCCTCCCCCCATGGGTGGCTGGAGCCTGGCCATGGTGAGGCTCCCTGGTGCATTGTCCCAGGGCCGCAGCTGCTCGTTGCTCCCGCCGCCCACGTCCAGTAAGCATCGGTGGCAGGTGGGGGGGTCATGGCGCCCGGCCAGTGCCGACACCCACCCAGGACTGAACCCACCTCCATCCACATGCTGCTCGAGGCTGGCTCTGCCACTGAGGCATTGCTCTTCCCCTGTCCTGGCCCCCGGCCCCCCCCACACACTGCAGCAGGAAGGGGGCTGCTCCCTGTGCCCACGCGCAGGTTCCCAAATATTTGCTCTGCTGCTCTCACTCTCTCTGTCTCCTGCCAAAAGCACTCCGCATCCAGCTGCCTCTCTTGAAATGATTTATTCATTTTAGCAGTTATTTATTAATAACCTCCTTAGCTGGGGAGCTCAAATCCCACCCGGAGTTATCTCGTGTTTTGTTTAGTGATATAAATTACCAGCCCAAACGGCCCCTGTGAGTTCTCATTTGGAGAACCCGTGGCACAAAAGGCTGCTCATTAACTCATCTGCAAAGTCTGAGACCGCAGAGTGCCCCAAAAGCACCAGAACAGCGCATGCCTAGGCAGGCTGTGCATGCAGGAAACAGGAAAGCCCCCTCCCACCTTCATGGCAGTAAAAGATGATGATGATGGTGATGATGATGATGATAGGCTCATCTTCACTGTGGCTCTTTCAGGGCTGGTGGAACAGTTCTCCTGGGCTGGCTTCCTTTGGCAAGGCAAGGCAGTCCAATCTTTCTTCCCTGTAGCCTCCCCCCCGCCTGCCCAGAGGTGGGTGCAGAGACTGCTCTGTTGGCACCTGCGAAGTCCTGTTGAGAGATGCTCTCTGTGGGGAGATTCCCCCCACCATGGCCAAGATTGGTGTCTTTTTGGCACCAGCTGAAGTTCTCTTTCTTCCTCCAAGACTTCATAAGTGTTCAGATATGTAATTTTAATTTTGCTTTGATGCTGACCTGTCAAGAAAGGGGAAAACAAGATCTGGGCAATGATCAATTGGCGGGCTGGATGTCCAAGCCTGGGAAGGTGCTGGCGCAGACAGCAGAAGACGGTGACAGAGACAGCAGGCAGGCAGAGAAAAGAGCGACAAAAATGATGACAGGGCTGGGGCACATCCCAGATGAGGGAACACTGCAGCATTTGGGTTGCTTCAGTGTGGAAAAAAGGCGCCTGAGAAGGGACATGATTGAGATGTACAAAATTATGTATGGGAGGAATAGAGTTTGTCAACTCTAGAGGGATGTTCTTTTCACTCTTTCTCAATACCAGAACCAGGGGATATCCACTAAAATTGAGTGTTGGGAGAGTTAAAACAGATAAAAGGAAATACTTTTTTTCCCCAGTGGGTAATTAAGTTGTGGAACTCCTTGCCACAGGAGGTGGTCATGGCGTCTGGCCTAGATGTCTTGAAAAGGGGATTGGACAGATTTCTGGAGGAATAGTCCATCATGGGCTTCAGGCCATGATAGGTTGGGCAACCTCCTTATGTTAGTAGTAGGCTACCACAGTATGCCAGATACAAGGGAGTAGCTACAGGATGAAGGCATCTTGTTGTCTCATGTGTTCTGTGAGGCATCTGGTGGGCCACTGTGACATACAGGAAGCTGGACTAGATGGGCTTGCTTGCTTGCTCCAACATAATAATGGACTATTCAAGACCATAAGAACATAAGAAGAGCCCTGCTGGATCAGGCCAAAGATCCATCTAGTCCAGCTTCCTGTATCTCACAGTGGCCCACCAGGTGCCCCAGGGAGGCACGAGACAACAAGATGCTTGCATCCTGTTGCCACTCCCTTGCACCCGGTACTCTGAAATAGCCTACAACTAATGTAAGGAGGTTGCACTTTTCTTCCAGAAATCTGTACAATCCCCTCTTAAAGGCATCTAGGCCAGATGTCATCACCACCTCCTGTGGCAAAGAGTTCCACAGATTATCCACTGGGTAAAAAAGTATTTCCTTTTATCTGTTTTAACTCTCCCAACCCTCAGTTTTAGTGTATGCCCCCTGGTTCTGGTGTTCTAAGAGAGGGAAAAGAACATCCCTCTATCGACTCTATCCCTTCCATGCATAATTTTGTATGTCTCAATCATGTCCCCTCTCAGGCGCCTTTTTTCTAGGCTGAAGAGCCCCAAATGCTGCAGTCTTTCTTCATAAGGGAGATGCCCCAGCCCCGTTGTCATTTTCATCGCTCTCTTCTGCACTTTTTCCAGCTCCACTATGTCCTTTTTGAGGTGTGGTGACCAGAACGGTACACAATATTCCAGGTGTGGCCTTACCATTGATTTGTACAATGGCATGATAATATTGGCTGTTTTACTCTCAACCCCTTACCCCAAGCATGGAATTGGCCTTCTTAATTGCTGCCGCACACTGGGTTGATACCTTCACTGAATTGTCCACCAGCACCCCAAGATCTCTCTCTTGAGCTGTCACAGACAGCTCAGAACCCATTAGCCTATAGGTGAAGTTTTGGTTTTTTGTCCCAATGTGCATCACTTTACACTTGCCTACGTTAAAACGCATCTGCCATTTGGCTGCCCACTCCCCCAACTTGGAGAAGTCCTTCTGGAGCTCTTCACAATCCCTTCTGGTTTTCACCACCTGGAAAGGTTTTGTGTCATCCACAAACTTGGCCACCTCACTGCTTATCCCTGTCTCCAGGTCATTTATGAACAAGTTGAAAAGCACGGGCCCCAAGACAGATCCCTGGGGCACTCCGCTTTTCACCTCTCTCCATTGTGAAAATTGCCCTCTGTTTCCTGGCCCTCAAACAATTCTGGATCCAGAAGAGGACCTGCCCTCTTATTCCCTGACTGTGAAGTTTCTTCAGCAGCCTTTGGTGGGGGACTGTGTCAAACGCCTTCTGAAAATCCAGGTATATGATACCCACAGGTTCTCCCACATCCACATGCCTGTTGATCTTTTCAAAGAATTCCAAAAGGTTCGTGAGGCAAGACTTACCCTTACAGAAGCCATGCTGACTTTCCTTCAGGATTTCCAAGTGGATTTTAGGATTTTAGGATTTTATCTTTGATGAGGCTTTCCACCATCTTACCTGGAACAGATGTTGGGCTGACCGGCCTGTAGTTTCCAGGGTCCCCCCTTCTCCCTTTTTTAAAGATTGGTGTGACATTGGCTATCCTCCAATCCTCTGGCACCGTGGCTGTTTGAAGGGACAAGTTGCATACTCTAGTTAAGAGGTCAGCAACTTCGTTCTTTAGTTCCTTAATAACTCTTGGGTGTATACCATCTGGGCCTGGTGACTTATTTATATGTAATTTATCAATTTGAACTAAAACATCTTCTTTATTAACCATTATCTGCCTTAATTCCTTAGTTAGGAAGGGCTGTTCGGGCTGTGGTATCTGCCCAAGTTCTTCTGCTGTGAAGACGGACGCAAATAATTCATTTAATTTCTCTGCGATTTCCAAGTCCCCTTTTATCTCCTCTTTCCCTCCCTCACCATCCAGTGGGCCAATCGCCTCTCTGGCAGGTTTCCTGCTTCTAACATATTTGAAGAAGCTTTTATTATTCCCCTTTATGTTGCTAGCCATGCGTTCCTCAAAGTCTTTCTTGGCCTCCCGTATCACCTTCTTACTTGTCTTTTGCCAGAGTTTATGTTGTTTTTTATTCTCCTGACTGGGGCAAGGCTTCCATTTACTTGATGATTTAATTGATTTAAATCATCATTGATTTAATTAATCATTTAATTGATGATTAAAAGTACGTAATTGACAATTTTGTGCTCTGAAAGTCATTTTGGACTATAGAGCAGGAAAAAAAATATTCCAAGTAAATAAACAACGTGTGGACATCTTCAGTCTGGTGGGCAGCTGAAATTCTGACCGACTCTGTTGAAAAGTCTCATGTTGGCTATGAGAGGAGGAGGAAGCTGTGTGTCTGGTTCCATGTCTCCCCTGGGAAGGTCCACCATGCAGTCACTAGATGGCCTGCAGTCATCAGGTGGTAGCTGTGGGTGTGTGAGCCAGCCCTTGACTGGTCCTATCAGTGCAACTGGGGAATATTCACATTCAAGGGGTTTCTTAGTTCTGCTATTCTGGTGTTAGTCTTTATTTAGGCACGCCATGTCCTCTCTTTCTCACCCTGTTTCTTTATAACCTTGCAGCTTTAACGTAGCACTCGTGTTTCTGCATTATCCTGAATTGCTGGAAGTGAATAATATGCTCTACTGTGTTAGACCGGCCTGGTAATCCAATCCCCCCCTTGGGCTGACACAAGCCGCTTGCATCAGCCGTGCCCCGTCGTGCCGGCACAATAATGCCAGTTTGCGCCAGCAGGCAGCTGTGTTGGCCTTGCTTCTCTGAAGGCAGGACAGGTAAGTCTCCCCTGCACTGGCCGCATTTGGGGCAGGGGAGGGCGTTCCCTGGGTGGGGCAGCCTGGGGAGTGGGGAGGAGTTTGGATGCGGCCTTAAGCTGCTTCCACCCCCCATCCCTGGGCCGCAAAGCCCCTTTTGGGCCACTGACCTGCTCAGATCTGCATCTGCTAAACAGCAGGCGGAGATCTGAGCAGCCCCATAGGGGTGGCTGGTGCCTCCCCTTGGGCAAGGGCCCTTGTCCCATGGAGGCTCCAACAGCCGCCCAACCTGTGCTGGATACGGCACCGGCCCTTTGGCCTGCCTATTCCAGTGCTCCCCACTAAGCAATCCACTTAGGGCTGCTTGCTCCCCAAGTTTCTCAGGTTCCCCAGTTCAATCTGTTCACTCCATCCCTTGGTCTACTTTTGAACCATTCCCTGTGGGCAACTGCCCTGCGTTGGAAACCCAGCCAGGATGCTGCTGTGATGTCCCTCATGCCCTCGGTTCCTCCCTCGATCTCCCACAGGTGCCTCACTGGGCAGCCACTAGCAAAGACCGATTGTCACGCACAGCCCTCTGAAGGGGGAGCTGGGACTCCTCGCCTTGGCAGGTAATGGAATTCTTTGCAGAAATGGAGCCCTCTGGGAAGGGGCCACAGTGAAGCCCCCTGGAGAGGCCCTCCAAAGTGTGATGGAGAACTTCTGGGTGTTCCCTTGCAGCCCAGCCTGCCCCAAATCACCCCCCTCCCACTGATGTTGCAGACGCCCCAAGTAGGCTTGTGCGGCACCCTAGGCTGGAGGTACAGTTGCAGACGCCCCCTGGGGGTGGGCAGCCCCAGGTCATGGTCCACAGACAGGCCTTCACCAGGGCAGTGAAGACACCAGATTTCCTCCCCCCCCCCGCCCTGAGTCCTCACTAGCTGTGCAGGAACTGTGCAGGAGAGCTGCAGGAGGACAACCCAATCAAAATGAGAGAATGGAAGGAGGAGGGTCCTGGTGTGCGACAACACTTACCAAGGGTTGCACAATGACCCGCCAGGGAGCCAACAGCAGTGAACTCCCCCCTGGCTGCAGCAAGTTGTTCTCCAGCGGAAGAGAACTGCAGAGTCACCCGCAGGCTGGACGGAAAGGAGCCTCTGCTCACCCCCTTGCTGCAGAGCTGAATGAGCTGCTGATCTTCCTGGCATGAAAGGAGCCACTGGGAGCTGGCGATGGGCACTTCAGAGGGGAGGCACATTCAAATGCGCTGCTGTGCACTGGAGTCACTGCGATTGCAGAGCTCCCTGTCTTGGCACTTTTGCACCAAGATGCAAAGGGGCCTGGAGTCCGGGGAGGAGCCAGCAGTTCACTCCTGGGCGGCCAGCCTGGGGTGTCCTCTCTTGAACCTGCTTTAGTGGCCGGATCCTGGAAGGCGCCAGGTCCAAGCTACACACTGGGGGCAAATGGATGGTTGGATAAGGTTGGTGCATGAGTGCTTTTGCGCGTGCACGTGCGTGCAGGTCCACGTGAGCATGCACTGAGCCTTTGTCCGCTTTTCTGTCACTTGCCCCCATCCATATCGCTGCCCTCCAGGACACACACACACACACACACACACACACACACACACACACACACACAGAACTCTGAAAGGGAGAATGGACTGGAGGGGAAAACGTCAGAGGGCGAATGTGAGGTGGAGATGGAGCCCCCCCTTCCTGACCCTCATTTTCCCCACATGACACGTGTGGGCTCCATGCGGAAGAGCTGTGGCTGCACAGAGCTGGGAATGTACCCCATTCCCCCAGGGAGAGGGGGGGAGAGAGAGAGACTGAGAGGCCCCATTTTGAGCCGCTCTCCTCCCCCCAAACCTGCTGATCCTCTTAGGTGTGATGAGATTATCAATGGCTTTAATCCGAGCTCATTGTGCTGCGAACCCCCTGCCGCCAGACTGCTCCACCGCAGCCCTTCTTCTCCTTGTGTGCAAGGAGACAAAACCTGCAATTGTGTGGCACATTAATCCATCCTGGAGGAAATTGGAATCCCTTCTGCAATTCAAGCATGCAGGGTAATCAGGTAAAAACAAAACACAGAGACAATCCGGCCAGCAAATCCTTCCTCTGAGAGCCCAGAGAGCCCATCTGCTCCCCTCTGAGACGGGCGGCGTTCAGCACTGCCTGCTTCCAACCCATCCTTCTTGATTTTTTTTCTGTTTTTAATCTTGCTGTGTCTTTTGCCAATTCATCACGAGCCTCTCCCCGGAGGTGCTGGAGGGAAAAGCACCTTCAAAGTGGTGCTGTGGGCCTGCTGGATGGATCCCCTGCTCACTTTGTCCTTTTGCAGGACTCAAACGCTCCGCTAATGAGCTCGGAAAGGCAGGCGCAGGCAGGAGAGGCTCTGGCCAGAGTGGCCGGGATGAGGCTCCTTTGAAGCTCGGCGTTCCTGGAGACGAGGGGTGCCAGCGGGAGCTGCCAGGCCTCAGAGTCGGCTGCAAGCGGCAGGACGTCTCCCGCTGCGCTGCCACTCGGCCGACGGACGGAGCCTGGCCAAAGCGGCTGAGCAGGGCAAGGGCGGGGCGAGGAGGCTTCTCTCCGGGGGTGCGCAGGAGCCCCGCTTGCACAGGCAGGATGTCCCAGACCACCTCGGTGCCTTGGGGGCCGGGGGCCGAACGGGCCCCCCTGGCCCTGGCCCGGCAGCCAGACTCCTCCTCTGTCTTTCTGGCGGCTGGAGGTTCCCAGCTCTGTCAAGGGGGAGGGCCCTTTGGGTGCCCCCTCCTGCTGGGAATCGCTGTGCTCCAGCAAATGAGCCAAGGCACCCTTGGGCTGCGTGAGGCACACGAGCTGCTTCTGCCTGGGGTTCAGGGGAGAGTCCGGCACGTCTCCTGCTTGGGATGCCGCCAGCCGCAGAGGCCAGAGCTGATTGCTGGGTGGCCGTCGGGCGCGAGGCCCGTCCCACGCCTGGGAGAACACCTGCATCTGGACCCGGAGAGAGGGGGGGGCTGCCTGAGATGGGGAAGAGGGGGAAGAGGAAAGGGCTGCTCTTGGTGGCTCGGAAACGCGGCCGGCCCCTTCCGTAATGCATCCGGGCAGGAGAACTCAAGCCCAGCGTTCTTTGGCCAGCCTGCTCCGAGCCCTGGGAGTGGGTGAGCGGAAACTACAAGCCCGTCCATCAATACAGTCGGGAGCAACCTGGAACGGAGTCGAGCAAGAACAGGGCCGGCCCATCCAGGGGACCAGCTGCAATGGGGGGGACCCACCTGCACCCAGCCACTTGCCCCCAGAGCTGCTGCCGCCGCCCCCTGAACTCAAAGAAGAGAACATGGGGGGAGGAGAGCGGTGATCTGGCTCCCTCACACTTCCTATTCCACCTTGCTCCCTCCCTTTTTATTTTGGGGGGAGGGGAGCAGAGGCTGGCCCGTCCCCACTGAAAGGAGGGGGTCTGCTGCCTCAGGCCCCAGAAGGCCTCGGGCCTGGTCCAGAGCAGGAGTGAACAGGGCTTCTCCAGACCCCTCACGTTCGGAGAAATCTCAAGTGCTGTAACACAACCGGGAATTGCAACCAGACCCAGTCATGCACACCTCAACCCCACCCACTCCCCACGTCAACACCAAGCCCTCCACCTCACCCCGCTCGCGATGTACCGGCAGCAGCCTGGACACGCTCTTCTTCGATAACAGCATCGCACACGCACAGATGGGGGCTCCGCCTTCAGGCACTGGGCCCCTGGTGACGGGGAGAGGGAGGGCGAGGGGTCAGGTGCAGCGGCTGCAACGCCGACCTCACCTGATGCGTCATCACACGAGCCTCCTTTGGACCATCCTGTGTACCTCCACTGATTGGACCCAAGCAAGGGCTGAAGGTTCCCCCGCAGGGCAGGGCAGGGCAGGGCAGCTGCCTGGACAACACAATGGCTGCAGGGTCAGAGTGGGGGTCCCGCACCTGGGTGAAGGGAGCCCTGTCAAATTCTTGGGCCATGCGAGGAAGGGGCTGCGAGGGGACGGCAGGATCAGGTTCCAGGTGGACCAGGTTGAGAGGGACTGAGGGCCAAAGCCCCTTTTCTGCTCCAACGTCTTTGGGACACGGCCGAGATCCGCACGAGGCTCTGCTTGTGCAGACCAGAAACAGGTCTCCAGTTGAAGCAGGGAACCAGGATACTGGTCCACACCTGAGCTTCGCCAGGAAATCCAGAAGAGCTCGACCTACATGGCACAGGTGTCTTTTAGAAAAAGAGACAATGATGGTTGCGGCCACTGGAGGGCAGCGGCCCCTACTCACTCCCTGGAAGGCCTCCCCCTCCCGAAAAAAAATAAAGCCTGGATCATCCGGCAGAGAAAACCTAGTCTTGGCCTTCTCACATCGACTGCCGGCTGGCTGGGAAGACCCTTCTCCACTGAGAAGCCCAAGAGGGGCTGCAGTCGGCGGAGACAGTGGCGACAGAAGTCATGTAAGAGGGTGATACGGGAGGCCAAGAAAGACTTTGAGGAACGCATGGCCAGCAACATAAAGTGGAACAATAAAAGCTTCTTTAAATAAGAAGCAGGGAACCTTAGAAGCAGGGAACCTGCCAGAGAGGCGGTTGGCCCGCTGGATGGTGAGGGACGGAAAGAGGAGATAAAAGGGAGATTGCAGAGAAATTAAATGAATTCTATGCGTTCATCTTCATGGCAGAAGAACTTGGGCAGATACTGCAGCCCGAACAGCCCTTCCTAACTAAGGAATTAAAGCAGATAATGGTTAATAAAGAAGATGTTTTAGTTCAAATTGATAAATTACATATAAATAAGTCACCAGGCCCAGATGGTATACACCCAAGAGTTATTAAGGAACTAAAGAATGAAGTTGTTGTTGTTCAGTCGCTAAGTCGTATCCGACTCTTCGCGACCCCATGGACCACAGCACGCCAGGCCTCCCTGTCCTCCACTAGCTTCTGGAGTTCATCCAATTTCATGTTCATCGCTTCGGTGACACTATCTAACCATCTCATCCTCTGCCGCTCCCTTCTCCTTTCGCCTTCCATCTTTCCCAGCATGAGAGTCTTTTCTAAGGAGTCCTCCTTTCTTCTCATGAGGTGGCCAAAGTATTTGAGCTTCAGCTTCAGGATTTGTCCTTCCAGGGAGCCATCAGGCTTGACTTCCTGTAGGATGGACCGATTGGATCTCCTTGCAGTCCAGGGGACTCTCAAGAGTCTTCTCCAGCACCATAATTCAAAAGCATCTCTTCTTCGGCGCTCTGCCTTTCTTATGGTCCAGCTCTCACAGCCATACATTGCTACTGGGAAAACCATCGCTTTGACTATGCGAACCTTTGTTGGCAGGGTGATGTCTCGGCTTTTGATTAAGTTGTCTAGGTTCGCCATAGCTTTCCTCCCAAGAAGTAAATGTCTTTTAATTTCATGGCTGCAGTCACCATCTGTGGTGATGTTGGAGCCCAGGAAAGTAAAGTCTGTCACTGCTTCCATTTCTTCCCCTTCTATTTGCCAGGAAGTGATGGGAGTGGTTGCCATGATCTTAGTTTTTTTAATGTTGAGCTTCAAGCCAATTTTGGCACTCTCCTCTTTCACCCTCATCAGAAGGTTCTTGAGGTCTTCCTCACTTTCTGCCATTAGAGTGGTATCGTCTGCATATCTCAGGTTGTTGATATTTCTCCCAGCAATCTTGATTCCAGCTTGTGAATCATCCAGCCCTTCTGATGAGGTACTCTGCATATAAGTTAAATAAGCAGGGTGACAGTATACAGTCTTGTCGTACTCCTTTCCCAATTTGAAACCAATCAGTTGTCCAGTTCTAACCGTTGCTTCCTGGCCCGCATACAGGTTTCTCTGAAGACAGATAAGGTGGTCTGGTACTCACATCAATTCAAGAACTTGCCACAGTTTGTTGTGATCCACACATCAAAGGCTTTGGCATAGTCAATGAAGCAGAAGTAGATGTTTTTCTGGAACTTTCTTGCTTTCTCCATGATCCAGCGAATGTTGGCAATTTGATCTCTAGTTCTTCTGCCTCTTTGGAAACCAGCTTGTACATCTGGTAGTTCTCGATTCACATACTGCTGAAGCCTAGCTTGTAGGATTTTGAGCATGACCTTGCTAGCATGTGAAATGAGCGCAATGGTGCGGTAGTTTGAACAATCTTTGGCATTGCCCTTCTTTGGTATTGGAATGTAAACTGATATTTTCCAGTCTTGTGGCCACTGCTGGGTTTTCCAAATTTGCTGGCATATGGAGTGCAGCACTTTGACAGCATCATCTTTTAAGATTTTGAGTAACTCAGCTGGAATGCTGTCACCTCCACTCGCTTTGTTGTTAGTGATGCTTTCTAAAGCCCACTTGACTTCACACTCCAGGATGTCAGGTTCGAGCTCAGTGACCGCACCATTCTGGTTATCAGGAAGATCTCTAGTCTCTCCCATTCTGTTGTTTTCCTCTATTTCTTTGCATTGCTCATTTAGGAAGGCCTTCCTATCTCTCCTTGCTGTTCTCTGGAAATCTGCATTCAGTTGGGTATATCTTTCCCTTTCTCCCTTGCTTTTTGCTTCCCTTCTTTCCTCAGCTATTTGTAAAGCCTTGTCAGATAGCCACTTTGCCTTCTTGAATTTCTTTCTCTTTGGGATAGTTCTAGTTGCTGCTTCCTGTACAATGTTATAAACCTCCATCCAAAGTTCTTCAGGCACTCTGTCTACCAAATCTAAGCCCCTAAATCTATTTGTCACCTCCACTGTATATTTGTATGGGATCTGATTTAGGTCATACGGGGGGGGGGGCTAGTGGTTTTCCCTACTTTTTTAAGTTTAAGCATGAATTTTGCAATGAGAAGCTCATGATCTGAGCCACAGTCAGCTCCAGGTCTTGTTTTTACTGCCTGTATAGAACTTCTCCATCTTTGGCTGCAAAGAATGTAATCAATCTGATTTCGGTGTAGACCATCTGGTGAAGTCCATGTGTACAGTCACCGTTTGTATTGCTGGAAAAGGGTGTTTGCTATGACTAATGTGTTCTCCTGACAAAACTCTATCAGTCTTTGCCCTGCTTCATTTGTACTCCAAGACCAAACTTGCCTGTTATCTCTGTTACCTCTTGACTGCCTACTTTAGCATTCCAATCCCCTATGATGAGAAGGACATCTTTTTTGGGTGTTAATTCTAGAAGGTGTTGTAGGTCTTCATAGAAATGGTCAACTTCTTCCGCTTCAGCATCAGTGGTTGGGGCGTAGACTTGGACTACTGTGATGTTGAAAGGTTTGCCTTGGATCCGAATTGAAATCATTCTGTCATTGTTGAGGTTATATCCCAGTACTGCTGTTCCCACTCTCTTGTTCACTATGAAGGCTACTCCATTTCTTCTAAGGGATTCATGCCCAGAGTAGCAGATATAATGGTCATCTGAATTAAATTCTCCCATTCCTGTCCTTTTTAGTTCACTAACTCCCATGATATTGATGTTCAGTCTTGACATCTCGCATTTGACCACATCTCGCTTACCTTGATTCATGGATCTGATGTTCCAGGTTCCTATGCAGTATTGTTCTTTGCAGCATTGCACTTTCCTTTCACTTCCAGACACATCCACACCTGAGCTTCCATTCGGTTTTGGCCCAGCTACTTCACTCTTTCTGGAGCTACTAGTACTCGTGTTCTGCTCTTCCCCAGTAGCATAATGGACCTGAGGGTCTCATCTTCCAGTGTCATATCATTCAGCCTTTTTGTTCTGTAATCCATGGGGTTTTCTTGGCAAGAGTACTGGAGTGGGTTGCCATTTCCTTCTCCAGCGGATCACGTTTAGTCAGAACTCTCTACCATGACCTGTCCATCTTGGGTAACCCTACATGGCATAGCTCACAGCTTCATTGAGCTACTCAAGCCCCTTCGCCACGACAAGGCAGTGATCCATGAAAGGGAGAGAACAAAGTTGCTGACCTCTTAACTAGAGTATGCAACTAGTCCCTTCAAACAGCCATGGTGCCAATGTCACGCCAATCTTTAAAAAAGGGAGGAGGGGGGACCCTAGAAATTACAGGCTGGTTAGCCTAACATCTGTTCCAGGTAAGATGGTGGAAAGCCTCATCAAAGACAAAATTCTAAAACACTTAGAGGAACAAGCGTTGCTGAAGGAAAGTCAGCACAGCTTCTGTAAGGGTATGTCTTGCCTCACAAACCTTTTAGAATTCTTTGAAAAGGTCAGCGGGCATGTGGATATGGAGAACCCGTGGATATCATATATCTGGATTTTCAGAAGGCATTTGACACAGTCCCCCACCAAAGGCTGCTGAAGAAACTTCACAGTCAGGGAATAAGAGGGCAGGTCCTCTTATGGATCCAGAATTGGTTGAGGGCCAGGAAACAGAGAGTGGGGGTCAATGGGCAATGTTCACAATGGAGAGAGGTGAAAAGCGGAATGCCCCAGGGATCTGTCTTGGGGCCGGTGCTTTTCAACCTGTTCATAAATGACCTGGAGATGGGCATAAGCAGCGAGGTGGCCATGTTTGCAGATGACACAAAACTTTCCCAGGTGGTGAAAACCAGAAGGGATTGTGAAGAGCTCCAGAAGGATCTCTCCAAGTTGGAGGAATGGGCAGCAATGTGATGCACATTGGGGCAAAAAATCAAAACTTCACCTATAGGCTAATGGGTTCTGAGTTGTCTGTGACAGCTCAGGAGAGAGATCTTGGGGTGCTGGTAGACAACTCGATGAAGGTGTCGACCCAGTGGCTGAAGCAGTAAAGAAAGCCAATTCCATGCTTGGGGAAATTAAAAAAGGGGTTGAGAAAAGAACATTATCATGTCATTGTACAAATCAATGGTAAGGCCACATCTAGAGTATTGCATACAGTTCTGGTCACCACATCACAAAAAGGACACAGTGGAGCTGGAAAAAGTGCAGAAGAGAGCAATGAAAATGATGACGGGGCTGGGGCACCTCCCTTATGAAGAAAGACTGCAGCGTTTGTGGCTCTTCAGTCTGGAAAAAAGTCGCCTGAGGGAGGCCATGATTGAGACATACAAAATTATGGACGGGAGGAATAGTCGTTAGAGGGATGTTTTTTCACTCTCTCACAATACCAGAACCAGGGCACATCCAGTGAAATTGAGTGTTGGGCAAGTTAAAACAGATAAAAGGAAATACTTTTTTACCCAGTGGGTAATTAATCTGTGGAACTCCTTGCCACAGGAGGTGGTGATGTCATCTAGCCTAGATTCCTTTAAAAGGGGACTGGACAGGTTTCTGGAGGAAAAGTCCGTCATTGGCTACAGGCCATAATGGGTGGTGCAACCTCCTTACGTTAATAGTAGGCTACTTCAGAATGCCAGGGGCAAGTAGTGGCAACAGGATGCAGGCATCTTGCTGTCTCCTGGGCTTCCTCAGGCATCTGGTGGGCCACTGTGAGATACAGGAAGCTGGACTAGATGGGCATTTGGATCCAGCAGGGCTCTTCTGATGTTCTTATGACCTCCACGGAACAGGCTCCAGCTCAGTCACACAAAGTCGTGCCAACTTCAGAAGGTGCATGTGGCAGTGAGGAAGCCGGAGAGACTTCTCTGGGGAGGTGATTTTGGCATCTGGGTTCCACAGTGGAGTCTCTCGGTCTCTCTCTCTGGCCCTTCTGCTGCTCCCCCCATCAAGGGCAGGTTGTGACAGGCCGTAGTAGAGGAGACTGCCTCCTTCCCATCTCAGACCCTGGTCAACGGGACTCATCTTGACCTACTTTGTAAGGCTGCTGGGGAGGTGGATGACAAGCGGAAGGATGCCGCGCGCGGAGCATGCCGTAGGCACCAGCAATGCTGCAGAATGCGCCGTCTGCACTCGATGAGTCACGGCTCCGATCAGGGCCGTTTCCTGGGTGCCAAACAGTGTTTTGCGCATGACAAAGCAGCCCAGCTCTGTGCCCTCCGCCAAAACAGCCTCTTGTATCAGTGAGACCAAGTCGTCATAAACGTCATAAACGGACTAAGGATGACTCATTATATAGCTTTGCATTTTAAGCGGCATAAATTTTAACGACCTCCTCTGCTCAGGCTAATTTAGTATCTTTACAAATGGCTAAAGATAAGCCAACTTTTGTTTCCATCATTGTTGTGTCCCAATGAGTGCTTTGTTGCATTTCAGAGCAGGATCCTGGGGAGCTACCAGTGGCTGACCAAGTGTGGCCTGATGCACGTTCCGAGCGCCCTCTGGAAGGGAGAAAGGAGCATCTCCTGACCAAGTCGAAATAAAATGAATCTGTAAATATGGTAAGTGCATGAAAAGATAAAGGGAAGAGCCCCCCACCCCTGCTGACGGCAAAATCCTCACCTGGAGTGAGGCCGGCACAGTTAGGCCAGCAAAGTCTGTCCAGCACAGGGGCTACCATAAGGTATGTTTGGACCATTATCTGAATCAGAGGCCAGCAGACAGACATGCGCCATCCTCCCTGACTCCGAGAGTGCTCCAAATACTCTTTACGGTGGCCCTTGTGCCACCCAAACTGGGCCGGCCTAACTCCAGGAGAGGATTGTGCCCTGAGTTGTATCTGTCCTGTGTTGTAGGGAATTGACGGTGGCTGAGGCCATGGAGCAAGGGGCTGCGCCAGAAGACAATACTTTCCTGCCATTCTTTCCACCCTCCAGGGAGACCAGGAGTGTGCACATGGTCCCACCCCCATGTTTTCTTCACACCAGCCCTGTGAGCCTGACTGGGCCCTCGGGAAGCATCACGGCCAAGCAAGGAGCCAACTCAGGTCTCCACCACGGAAGCCCAGTCCGCTGGTCTCTTGCAGCTCCTGCGCTTGCAGTTTGTGCTCCTTACGTAAGGTCCCTGCACACTCTGCGACTGACCGCCTGCGACTCAACGAACCCAACCAAGGATACAAGAGAGATGATGCCCCTCTTACTGCTCCTGCGGACTCAGAGATGTGCTTCTGAACCCGCCTTAACATGCACACATGGGGGAAATTTGTGTGCAGGGCTTTTGGTTAGTGACCAATGGTGCAGCTCGGTGCTATGGTGGGGAAGGAAACGGGGGGCAGGCAGGGTGCATGGGCAGCAAAACACACTTTCTCAGGGGGATCATCACTTGTCACAAGGTGGGGTATGAAAATATGTCCGAACAGCTCTTGGCTCTTCACGAGCCTCTGGTCCTAACTGTAAGCAGTGCTATAGGTCAGAGGAAGCAAAAATGGGGAGGAGAACGGAAGACCTAAGACGGAAAAAAGAGGGTGCAGATGGCACAAGCATGTGGGGTGGGAAGGAAGGCCAGGGGGATGTAGGGAAATTATATGGGCTCCCCAGAGAGATCTGGAGTGAGGAAAATGCAGGCTTCATGTGTATGGAAGGAAAATTGGGGAACAGAAGCAAGACGAGTTCATAAGAACATAAGAAGAGCCCTGCTGGGCCAAAGTCCCATCTAGTCCAGCTTCCTGCATCTCGCAGCGGCCCACCAGATAGGCACATGTCTTGTGCATTAGGGAATGCACAAGACATGTGCATCTGTCATTCCCCTGCATCCGGCACTCTGAGGTAGCCTACCACTAAAGTAAGGAGGTTGCACTACCCAGCATGGACTGTAGACTGTGATGGATTTTTCCTCCAGAAATCCATCCTGTCCCCTTTTAAATCCATGTGTCCCTAGGCCAGATGCCATCACCATCTCCTGTGGCAAGGAGTTCCACAGATTAATTACCCCCTTGGTAAAAAAGTATTTCCTTTTATCTGTTCTCCCTCTCCCAACACTCAATTTCAGTGGATGCCCCCTGGTTCTGGTACTGTGAGAGAAGGAAAAGAACCTCCCTCTATTGAATCTATCCCTTCCATGCATAATTTTGTATGTCTCAATCAAGTCCCCCCTCAAGTGCCTTTTTCTAGGCTGAAGAGACTCAAAAGCTATAGCCTTTCCTCATATGGGAGGTGCCCCAGCCCCGTAATCATTTTGGTTGCTCTCTTCTGCCCCTTCTCTAGTTCCCCTTTATCTGTTTTGAGGTGTGGCGACCAGAACTGTACACAATACTCCAGATGTGGCCTGACCATCGATTTGTTCAGTGGCATAATAATGTTGGCCTTTTTAATTCTCAACCCCCTTTTTTAATGACCCCAAGCATGGAAATGGCCTACTTCACCGCTGGCGCACGGGGGGGTCGACACTTCCTTTCAGTTGTGATCCGGAGAGAGCCCCTCAATGGGCCCAGGAGTCACTTCGCCTGCTTGTGGGCGGGCTGGTCTCTTCCACCAAATAACCACCCCTGACCAAGACCTGAGCTGTGTGCGTGTGCATGCATACCCACATCTGTCTCCTGGGGCAGGGGGTGCATTTCCTTCCTCCTCCACTGCTCTGCTGACTGCATCATTCCAAGCACCCCAGAAAGGTCCCTGCACCCAGACCTACCAACCAGGAGTCCCGACCAGAACCCAGCTGACAAATGGCGTCACTGGGCCAGTCATTTCCATGGCTGCTACATATGATAGCAAACGAGAACTATCGCTGGACAAAAGTACATTACCAATTAAATTCTCAGCATCAAATGCTGGCTGTAAAACATTGAACGTGGAATCTTGGACGAACGGTCGCTATCAGAGCGCTCAGCGGTGGATTATGGGCTGGATTTGGAGGTGCTGCAAGTCTGCTTCAGGAGCACCACCCTCACTGGCGCACTCGCTGATCGTGGGATTAGCACCCCAGTGAGCGCACAACCCAGCCACTTCGCCAGGCCTCCGTCTTCCCCTTGGGCTCAAAGTCCGTAATTCCCTCCTTGGCAATTTTGCTCCACCGCAAGCAAGCTGGGGAGGGAACGCAATTCCCCTTCCACTTCCCCACAGACTGAGTTCAGGATCTCATTGGTGGGGGAACTTCAGGCGCTGCCGTCTTACTGAATCTGATTTTTAAATGGTGCTCCTTCTTCAGTGTCACCAGGCAGGAACGCAGTGATTGGACACAGAGGTCCCAATTCTATTACTGCATCTGAACGGGAGACTCTGCAGCGAAGAGGCAGCCGGCAATTCTGTGAGTGGGTCCACGTGGCGGGGGACGTTGGCTCTGCAGGCACAGAGGCAGCACGAGGGGCGGCTGGTCCCCCTAAACGTGCGGGCCAGGAAGTCATGGACAGGAAGTCGTGGCCCTCCCGGCCAGAGGCTCTGCGGTCTCATCCCAGCAGTCCTTCCTGCACTGGTCCTTTGCTGTGGCAGGAGGTGCTCAGCACCAAGTGCCGAAATGCACGTCATCTCCTGAAGGCCTTGCTTCAAACGGGACTAGCCAGAAATGCAGTCATGACCATGCAAGAATCTGCTCCAGGGTCTCTTCCTCTCTCCCTTCTTCCGGCCTTTCCACCACCCCTGTAGACTTTTTCCTCTTTCCCGAGAGTGTCACAGAAAGGAAAGAAGCATGTGTGCAAAGCCCCTCGTGGAACTGGTGTCAGAGAAAGGAAAGGAGTCCGTTTATGAGGAGTGCCTGTGGACGGAGTTCCCCGTGAGCAAGGTTCCCAGCCCCTGGGAGCAAGGCTGCGCCACCCCATTCCAAGGAAGCCGTTTGGGTCGACCTGTCTGCCCAGCCCACAGCTGCCTGTTCCTCCAAGGAAGTGGGGCTTGGGCTGCTGGTGAGGCTTGTGAATGTGGGGAAAGGTCTTGCCAAATGGGAGGAACCTTCCGGAACGCCGGAGGCATCCAGAGACAGGATTTGTGACTGCGCACCAGTGAGGCGGGTCATTGGGTGGCAATAATTCATCTTCCTATTTATTTAGAGGCGCACAAGGCAGGTCCTTTGTGCAAATATTGCCATTTATCTTCTTTTCTTAGACATGTGCAGTAATGAGGCAAGTTCACTGCTCCAGGTTGCCAAATCGACCCCTTTGACTGGCTCATAAAGACCTGGCAAGGCTGTCCATTTTTATTAAGATTTAAGACCGGTGGCACTCTCTTCATTAGCCAGGAGACGGGAGGCTCGCTGCCGGCGCCTCCTCGGGCTGAACCACCTTCCCTCCCCACCTCCCGGCTGCTCCCCTTTTTCAAATTTGCGCCTGACAGGGAGGCTGCCGCGGCTGACATGGAGAATGGCGGCACTGCGACTCTGATGCACTCAGCGGAAATGGGAGTAATGGAGTGGAAAGGAAACGGGGAGGCCCGGACAGCGGCGGACAAATTCTGACAGATCTCATGTCTCAGGGATCAGACCTCTAACTTGCTTCCTTGCTCACAGCGAAGCTGTTTTCCGACACCTGCCATTTCCAAGCAGAAAATACCTGTGGTTGGTGGGGTGGGAATCCCAAACACTTGTGCAAATGCATTCCTGGCAGAAACGAACGGCAATGCAAATGTACGTGAGAAGGAACAGTAAACTTCCAAATTTGGGGAAGGAGGAAAACCTAGCAGGAAGACTAGGTGCAGCAGCAACAGCTTTCAACACTGTCCTTGACTGATATGATGCTTTTTGGTAAACTTCCCAAACACGGAAGAAGAGGGCAGGCCATTTCATGGATTGGTTGGGTAAAATTGCAAGGGGCTTATGGAAAGACATAAACAACACTTCTTACCGTGGTGGGAAATAGGAAGTGGAGCCCCTCAGGGGTGGCTGCTTTTGAACTGGCTCAGAAACGACCTGGAGTTACGGGCGAGAAGTGAAGTGGCCTCGTTAGCAGATGACACCAAGTTGCTCCAGATGTCAAAGACCAAAGCCCTCCACCAGGGCCTCCCCTCTGCAGGATCTGCAGCAAAACGGCCAAGGAGAGCAGGGCAGCGCACAGCGATCTGCACTGGAGCCCCAAGGCCTAAGCGCAGCCGCACTGACGGGGCCTTTATCAGCTGCCCTTGCGTGGCTCAGGGGCCAGAGTGTGGGCAGCCCTGGGGGCAGGGAGGGCCTGGAGGGGGCAAGGCGCAGGGCCATCTGGGAGGCAGCTCTGTGGGGGGCTGGCATGGCCCTGTGAGCCCCCCAGGGTGCCCGGCTGGCTGCCCTCCCAGCTGGGCTGGGAACGATCGAGGCCCCTCTTGTGGGAAAGGCTGAGGACTCGCCTTCTCCCTGCAGCTCATCCATCCTTGTTGTGGGTTTTTTGCCGTGTTCCAGTTCTTATTCTGTGCACGTTACGGGCTGATTCGGCTGCAGCAGTTTCTGCTTTTAAGGGTTTTGTAAACATTTCATTGCTATTGCGGTTATATTTTCATTTGTGTTTGATTTGATTATTGTGGGTATTGAACCACTATTTTAATGTACTTCATGAATCTTTGAAAGCTACCTCGAGAGCCCCAAACATTGCAGGAAAAGTGGGGCATGCGTCTTTTAAAGTCAACCAACCAATCCCTCATGAGGAGCTTCTAGTAGCTAACTTGGAGACTCAGGAATAGGGGCGCCTTAACGGTGGTGGGCCTGGAGGCTGCCCGGGGGGTCGTGGGGGCTGCGGACTTTTGGGCCACGTTGTTTGGGCAAACTTTCCAGGAGGGAGCCCCGGGGTCATTGCTCACACCTGCAATCTTCATGATTGGGTTTTCTTTCTCTGCCTTCACTGCACTGAAGACGGCAGTGATGTCATGCAGGGGGTACGTGGGGGTACGTGAGTACCGGTTTCTAGGATTACAGCTGGCCCCGCCCATTCGCCCGCCCACTCATCGACTCCGCCCTCTGCAACGTTTGAATTTCCTGCATGTTTGAGTTGCCTGCATGTTCTCAGAGCCAAGCAGGCAGCGAGCGGAGCCTTTCCTTTCCTTGCCACTGAAAAATGAGTTGCTCTGGGGTTTTAACATGATGCCAGGCCTCCTTAACATGTTCTGGGGGTGCTGTGGAATACTGCTGCAACTGTTGGGTCAGTTTAAAATCATCTGAGGCCTCAAAAAGGGCTTTTTTCATGTCACTTCCTGCCACGACATCACTTCTGGCTTATGACATCACTTCCGGTGGGCAGGTCCCAACATGTGCCAATCAAAAGTGAGTACCTGTTCTTAAATCATTTAGATGACACCACTGGAAGACGGGGTTGTTTATGGGTTCTAGGGTGATGATAAGGCCCTCCCAGGGCTCGGCTCCTTCTTGCAGCATCCACAGCTGTCACTCGCAGCTGCAGGGTCCGCAGGTGATCGTCGTCACTGGGATTCTCTCTCCTGGGATGGAGCAGAGTGAGGCGGCCTGTCCTGGTAGCTTAAAGCCGCAGTCAGGCTGCAATTCTACGCACATTTTCCTAGGGGTAAGCCACAGTGGGACTTACTTCTGAGTAGACCAGCCTATGTCTGGGCTGCCAGCTCCTGAACCTTTCCTGGCCTAGTGATGATGTGCTGCTGGTTTCAGCCCGGCAGAAGTGTGCTGGCAGCTTCTGGAGAGTTCCGGAACAGAGCAGGCCCTGGTGCCCGTGCACAAAGAGCAAGCCACACGTTTTCTCGCTCTCAGCAGGGGAGCAGTCAAAGGCCTCTCACCGGAGGAGTCTCGAGGAGGAGGCATGCCTGGGACTGTCGCTCTGCTCTGCGCACCAGACGTCTTTGGAGCACTGAGTATCCGACACCTGTTATCGCTCTGTGGGCTTGAGAGTGATTTTGAAAAATCTGCTGCTATGCTTACAACTGGCAGTTCTCTCCAGGCCGCCGGGGTAGTTTGAAAAGCTCGCTTCCTCGGAGGCAAGGCCCGGCTTTCAGGAACGGGGGTGGGGTGGGGGCTCAGGCTCCTTCCCCCACAACACGGAGATGATAAGAGAGGGACCAAGGGGATGCTGGCGTGCGGGAGGCCACAGGCGTCTCGGATCCTGCCTTTTATCCTCACTTATCCAGGCAGAGAAACAACTTAAAAGAGCAGATGCGCTCGATAAATATTTCATTTCCCAAACACGGAGAGATGCTGAAGACGTGGAGCTGCCAGGAAGGGGACGAGGAGGACTCGCCGTGGGGGGCCAGCGGAAGACGCCCTCGGCCACTCTGGGAACTGCATGGGGGTGGGGGGAGGGGGAGGGGGTCCTGTGTGCCAACCCTGGAAGAGTTTCAGTGGAACAAAAGAACTTCAGGGGGACCGCGGGGACTCTCCTGCCAGTGTGTGGGGCCACCTGGGTCTGCTCTGGACTTCCCCCCAGGGGTCTGTTTCAGCCAGGGTGGCACTTCAAGGCTGAGGTGACCTCTGGGAGATGTATTGCAAGAGGCCTTTGTTACGGCCCTTTGCAAAGCATTTCGGAAGCCTGAAAGGAGGGTCTCTGCTACGTCCATTTCACAGACGGGGAGCCAATCTGCGCAAGGCCCTCTGCAGAAGCAGGGGCTCACCCAACCCCAGTCCGGGATGCTAGCCAGGGGGTGGATCTCGGAGCCTGTGAGAGTGGATGTTTCTGGAAGGAGCTGCCTTCAGGGCAATGCCCCCCCTCCTTCTTGACCTTTTGGGTGTCAGGCTCTGTTGCATCGGGGAATTCCTGGCCGGTGCACCTCCCGCTCTGCCCTGCAGGTGGTGCCCTCCTAAAAGGAGAGCAGCTCCTCTTTTGGAAGCGCAGGTAAGGCACCGTGAGACCGCCTGAGGGCTCCTCATCAAGCCACCTGCCGTGTGACAAAGCGGCTGCTTAATGAATGGCACCAAGTTCTTAAAACACCTGCGGAAGCATCGATGAATTGCCCCACCCCCCACGGTGCTTCTGTTTCCAGTAGGCAGTGCTGAAAAGCGTGGTGGTGTGGCCACCCCTGGCCTGTGGTTGGAGTCCAGCAGTCTACAGGCACCATGTGGGCTGCCACCTCCGACCTGCACTCATCCAGAGGGGTGCTGGAACTCGCAGTGCAAAGCAGAGGGAGCCAGTCGGGAAAGCCAGCGCTGGGCACTGCAAACGTGGATGCACCCAAGTCCTTTCATTTATTTTCTGTCCCACCTTTCCCATGGCAAAGCAACTGCTCAGGGAGGCTTACAAAGCTCCATAATAAAACGTGCAACGTACGGCAATAAACATAATAGTTAAAATCAAAAGCAGAACAGAAAAGACAACCACCAAAAAGACCCAACTAACTAACAGCAATCAGGAAGGGAACAAACACCCGTCCAGCAACCGTATGCCAGATGACGCGGGTATCTTTGAGCCCTTGCCGAAAAGCCGTGGGTGTGTGTGTGTAATTCCCCAAGAAGAGAATTCCATAATTGTGGCGCCACTGCAGACAGCCTCATCCTTGTGCCACCGTCCCTTTAACGTGAGACCGAAGCAGCAGGGGTCGGAAAGGGAAAGGCCCTTCTCTGCTTGAGCCCCAGCAGAGCTGCTGCCTGTCCCAGGAGACGCGACTGAGCTTGGCAGCCTGTTGGAGCTGCTGCCTGACTCCCAATCCCCAGATAATGCCCCCTGAGTGCCCCCCCATCACAAAAGGGGGGACGGTTGTGGGCAATGCCCAGCCCTTCTCTGTGGCTTTTCACTATGGAATCTGCCTGGCTGGACCTCAGCTCGGGGGCTGTCTGGCCAGCGTTGTGGCTTGTGAAAACCCTCGGAGAAGCAGCCAGGCCTGCAGGTGATCTTCCTGCAAGAATAATGCCAGCAAACTGTAATGAATACTTCAATATTTACAGTCAGGGGTCTATTAAAGAGGGTGATTATTGCAGGGCTCCCTTTCAGCTGCGAGATGAAGGCTTCCGCACCACTGAAAACTGAACTCTCATTTCCAGGGTAATCAGTCTTTAAATTACTGCAAAATTAAAATGGGGCTCCCCCAGGAACAAAAGTGATTATATGTCAGAATGAAAAGCTTGCGATGAAGAAAGGCCACGTCTGTTTGGCTGAGATCAGCCCATTGTGAAAACAGAGAAGCCAGCGTGTCCCTCAGCCGGCTCTTGTCATTTCCCAACCATCGTTTCTGCCATGAGGGCTTCCCAGAGCGCCGCGGGGGGGGGGGTGATTCAGAAAAGGAGGAAGCCGCTGCTTGCTAACACGTTCTGAGGAGGGGGCTTCTGTGTCTGGAAGCGTCCACAGGTTTGCTCCCAGCGGAGACCGGCCTGCCCAGACAGCTAAGCCCTGCTGCACCGCGGAACACAAAGGGACTTTTACAAGAGCCCCCCCTCTCCAGACGGGACAGCCAGAGCCCTCCTGGCCCCCCCAGCATTGCGCCTCCCTGCCAAGAACCTCACTCCCCAAAACGTGCATGTAAAGGTTACCGAGACCCAGTAGCCGGCCAGCCAGGGCATCACCCCTCCAGCCAGCCACTAATGGTTTTTATGGCCCCAGCCTGATTCACGATGTGACGCTGTTGTAAACCAAGCAGCCGGCGTCCAATTAGTTTCTTACAGTCCACGTGCTGTCTGGGGTTGACTCCTTCCCACAGGGGGCGCATACAGTTCTTGGTAAGTTTACGAGAGTGCAAGTTTCTTTCTGGGGCACCAGTTACCCAGCAACAGAGTAATCAATTGGACCTGGGTTTCCTGTAAGGCAACAGAACTTACTAATTCCAGTTACTGCCAAGTACAACACTGCACCTTCACTAGGGCATTTTGCTCTGGCAAACCCAGGTACCAGCTGTTGGCTTAAGCAAGGCACCCTCTAGTCTTTGGTAGCATTTAAACAGCTAAGGCTGGACTTAGCTCATATCCACAAATCCCTCCTGTACTCCGTCAAACACGTCTGTATTAATCTGTATCTTTTATAACTTTAGCGGGATAATAATAATAAAGACAGGCACTTGTAATAGTTAAGAAAGCACAACAAGACATAGGCACAGCAGCATAAAGCAATAAAAGCCAACTCCTGGTTCCAGCTACCTCACACACGACAGACATGGCTGGCACCTTCTGGATGGTTCTTCACCCTGCCTCGTCATGGCCACCTCAGCAGGTGTCCATATTGAAGAGGAATGGCGAAAGACAGACCCACAAAATGGTGGCCTCGTTATCCCTAGTCACCTCTCTGCAGCCGATCAGAAACTGGAACCAGCCAAACTCTCTAGAAGGCTTCGTGAGGGATGGCAACTAGCTCATGGTGAAGTCTCCCTACCCTAGCTGGAACCCACAGCTGCGGTGCCTTAGCAGTCGACGTGACCTTGGCCAATGAGACAACTGTGTGGAAAGAGGCTTTAGCTGAGAGAAACTAGCACGGCTGTTTCCCAGCTGTCTCAGAGAAAAGCCCTCCTAGCCCAAACAAATGAATATTTATTTATTTACTATTTTTGTTATCCGGCGTTGCCCAGGTAACAAATTATCCCAAGCTTCTATTAGACAGGAAAAGGACTCAAACGGCATCGGGAATGTCGCTGCTTGTCTCGGCGACCCCGGAAACTATGGATTCGACAGCAATATTGGCCATTTTCAATCATTTTTACATGGCACCCCCTTCCCACCCCCACCCCTAGGGGCGGTAGGGGGGCTGTACCCCCGCAGTGTTTGTCTCCAGGCCATAAGGCATACGCGCACTAGGTTTGGTGTTAATCGCTCCAGGCGTTCCAGCAGGACATGGTGGATGTTTTGTTTCACACCCCTTCTCACCCCCCACACCGATAGGGGCCGAACCTGGACTCCAATGGCATCGGGAGCGTCACCGCTCGTCTCGGCAACCCTGGAAACTACGGATTTGATGCAGAGATCGGCCGTTTTTGATCATTTTCATGTGGCACCCCCTTTGCACCCCCACCCCTGGGGGCGCTAGGGGGGTCGTATCCCTGCAGTTTTTGTCACCAGCCCATAAGGCATATGTGTGCCAAGTTTGGTGCACGTCGCTCCAGGTGTTCCGGAGCCTATGCGGAACATATATATATATATA
>JAJKFI010000137.1:750885-765961 GCA_029204185.1 Lerista edwardsae | reverse complement strand
GCGCGGGGCGCGCGAAGATACCGGAAGTGAAACGACGTGCTGTCAATCACTCCTACTCCCGCCCAGCGAACCGTCTACTGGGGAGTAGGTGATATCTCTGCCTTTAACCCTCTGAGTGCTGGCCAACCAAGAAGAAAAGCTCTTTGCCGAGGAATCAGGAGGGGAGAGGAGGGGGGTAGCACCGCGGAGTGAAGTGGGCGGAGTCAGCCCTAATTTTAACAGTGGAACTCAGTTCCCCCGCGTTCCCCCTGGTTGACCTGTTCTGTGTTTTGGAATTCTGATACCTGATACCAAGGTTTGTCAGGGACAGGCTGGGAAGGTCCCAATTCGTGTGCTCTTTAGACATCTGTATTTGTCGTTCGTAGCCATAAATCATCCTTCAGCGAAGCTCTGTTTGGAAACGCAGCCTCGGATCTCGATTTCCTCCTGCAGTTCTGCGTTTCCACCCACCTTGCTATGCAAACCACAAGACCTTTGAATGCGTTTTTAACTATTGAGAAATCAGGAGACGGGGGGGGGTGGAAGAGCAGCACCTCTCCTGTCAGGTCTGTGAACAGGACCAGCCCTGGAGGGATCCAAAGGGCCTGCAGGCGCGGAAGGAAAGTGAGGGGTGGGGGAGGCGAGCGCCAACGGGACTCCTGCCCTGTCAATTAGGTCCAGCAGCAGCCCTGACCTGACCAAGGGAAGGACGGGGAGGCTTTCGCCCCGCAGTGAAAGTGGAGCTCCTTGTTCCGCCACCTGTTTCCAGGGAAGCTCTGACAGCAACAGGATTGGAGACAGCAGTCCTGATCGTGCCCGTTCCTTGGCCAGCCCAGCAATGGCGAGGCCAGCGCCCTCCGGAGCAGGACCTCTGCGAGAGCTCACCCACAGCCGCCTTTGCTCCCGAGTCCGGCTCGCAGCTCCTGTGAGGGCCCAGGGCCTGGCCCTGCGCACCGTGTCCAGCTCCCCCTGCATCGCGGACCTGCTCCTTCTGTCCGTTGTGGTGCTTCTTCCCTGTGATGCTCCCTGCCAGCCTGGCCCCGTTTCCTGCTCCACTTGCTGGGGCCTGGCTGCCGTGCGCATGGGGCAGGGTCCTCTCAGTGGCAGCTGCCGGCTTGGGGAACTCCCACCCGGGGGAGGGTCGTCTTGTGCCTCCCCCTGGCCTTCAAGAGAGCTGTGGAGACTCCTGCTGCCCCCGTGGGCACAAACCAAGGAGGGGGCCCCCTTGACTTCACTGCTGGCCTGTGGGGTCAGGAGCAGCCTTTTAGGGTTGCTCACTGCTGCTTGTATTTGAGAAATGTCTGCTCACTGCAGACTCATCAGGGACGACTCATCCGACCCATCAGCAAAAACTTACTGCAAGTGTTTGCATTTCAATATGCAGACTGAAATGGGGAATGCTCAGTTTTCCGTTGTTTTGAAGCTGGTTGAACAAAGAATGGATTCAGACGAGCTGCAGGAAGGGAGCTCTTCCTCTGGGCATGCACGCGTCTGCCTTGAACTGGGGGGGGGTAACCACCAGGCTCCAGCACCCATCACACCCCCTTTGAAGAGGAGGCACCCCCTGCTGTGTGGGGGAGAGGTGGAGGGTGCCTCTTCTCAGATGGCAGCTGCGGCCTGCTTTGTAGCTCCACAAGCATTATGAATAGGAGGTACTGTCCCTTCCCCCCTTCAGTGGCTCTGGGGAGGGCTGGGCCTGCAGGGCTGGACAGCTCCTGAGCCTCACTGGTGTGGTGGAGGAGATGGCTGAATGAATTGGCTTGGAGCTTGCTTTCCCCCAGTCAAATCCATTTACTGCAGGGAAGCTGCACTGGTGTTGCCTTTCCATGGCCAAGCCTTCCCTGTCATCAGAATGTTTGCAGCTGCTGTGACATCACAGAAGCTCAGCCAGTGGCTTGGAAGCTGGTAGAGAGGAGAGGCAGCTAGCCTGGCTAGCTGAGAAAAAGGCGGCTCTGCTCCTGAAAATACCTCACACGGGTGCTCCTGGAGAGTCCATGGGAAGGTGCTTCAGTATTCAGATCGCGGGCGCCCATGTTCCAAAGCAGTGAGGGCTGCCATGGAAGTCTGGCCCGCCTTTAAACCTGGGCTTGCCTTTGCCTACAGGGAGTGTGTCTCGATGACCTGCTCTGGAACTGTTTATCCGCACTCACTTGCATTTGGATTAGCTCGGTTTATCCTCTTTGCTGCGTAGACCCATGGGGTTATGCGCAGTGACTGTGCAGCATGAGGTTTCCTGCTGCATGCCTAATTAGCTGCACAAACCATGACAGTCCATTTGCGGAAACAACTCGGATCAGAGCGTGAAGCCCCCGCGTGGAGAGATGTCTGTGGCTTTGTGGCATTCCCCCCCCCCCACTTCGGGCCTCCTTCCCATGAGAACACGCATGGCAAACAGACGCGGCCCCTGAGGGAGAGCAGCTGCACTGCTTAAGAACCGAGGGACAGCCAAGCAGACCCTCCACCCATCGTCACCCAGTCCCCAGCAGCCCCCTCCTCCCAGCCGGCCTTCTGCCCAGCCCCGCCCCAGCCGCTTCTGTGCAAATCTTGGTGGTAAATGCTGCAGCTCAGCAAACAGCTAATCCTTTTATGGGGTTTGAATTGTGGATAAAGTGAAGGAGGGCGAGGGAGGAAAAGCCTCTTTGCGGCGCCGCCTAACCGAATCCGGGAGAGCACTGGCTGCACCCCCGACCCCATGCTTGCATTTGGCACCTGGTGTGAGAGAGGCTCCTGCTGGCCTGCCCCCCACCCTTGGGGCTTGGCCCGCTCCTGCAGCATGCTCGAGGGCCCGCGCAGGCCTGCCTGCCGTCCAAGAGGAGCACTTGCATGGTGGAAGAGCTCACGCTCGGTGCAAGGCCTCGGCTGCTGCTGTGCTGCAAATGCTGGCAGCCCGCGCAGGGTGGCCAGGGAGCAGGGCAGCCCCGTGCCAGCAGTGCCAGGCTGCCAGGCGCACCATGGAGCAGGCAGGACGGTGGCAGGGGCGGTTCAGAGGAGGGTGGTGGATGGCTCCGCCCAGGGGGGGAAATCCTCCCTTTCACCAGCCTGACAATCCCCGACTCTCAATCAATCAATCAATCAATCAATCAATCAATCAATCAACAGGTACTTATATACCACTTTTCAACACAAAGTTCACAATAATAATAATAATAATAATAATAATAATAATAATAATAATAATAATAATAATAATAATAATAAAGTTAAATGGCTCCCTGTCTCAAGAGGCTCATAATCTAAAAAAAAAAAAAAAAAAAGGGCAGACCACCAGCAACAGCCACTAGAAAGACTGTGCAGGGGTGAAGAGGGACAATTACTCTCCCCTGCTAAACATAAGAGGAACATCCTTGAAAAAGTGCCTCTTGCCCAGTCAGCAAGACTAAATAGCAAATGTGGGTTTGAGGAGACCCGCTGGGGGCCAGGCAGCGCATGGGAAGGGAAGTCCAAAAATCTGTTCCTGGGCCGTCCGGTCACCCCCCCCCCATCAGCAGCTTTGCCCCCTCTGGGCTGGCAGGGGCAGGTTTGGGCTGCAAGAGGGCTCACTCCTTGCCGCCTTGAGTGCCTTCGGGCAGAATGGCGGGGTAGAAATTTAATAAATAAATAAATAAATAAATAAATAAATAATATAGGAACTCTCGTCTATCCAAGCTGGCCTCGGCAGGGAAAGGAGCCCCTCTCCCCCCCTGCAACCTAGCCCCAATCTGGGTCATTCCCTCCCCTCCTCCGCCCCACTATGGCTGCTATTTGCAGAAGCCATAAGAGGCAGAGACACATTTGTGCATCTCCACTGTCATGCCTAGTCTGGGCTGAAAATGCACCGTTCCCAACAGGCTGCCTTCAACGCCAATTCTCCCTTCCCACATGCATTCAGGGGCATGTGGCTCCTTGCATGGAAATGGCATTCCCTGAGGTGCCACACAGCAACCCACATGTTCAGAAGCATTCAAGGTCCCAGCTCAGGCTGTGGTATAGAGCTAGAGTACCCTGGCATTTAGAGATGCACACCTCCCTCCCCCCGTGCGCATGTGCGCATGTCTGCTGGATGCTTGAGAAAACAGGCTGAGTCCTCATCAAGTGGAGCTGCTTCAGTGTGTGCCAGCAAGTTGCAGGCCTGTATCTGAATGCATGGCTGGTGGCAGGGGGAGTCTGCCCCCTCTATCATGTGCACGCTCATTGTGCGCATGAGCATCATCTCCGTGGTCTGGACGGGGCTTCCGAAATGTGGGCACGTGGCTGTGCTCATTCCAGCAGCATCCGCAAAGCGGCCAAGTGCTTTATGTCCAGAGGTCTGCACATCGGCCGTGAGGCTCCCACCACTGCCTCGGCTGCCCCTGGGTAGGTCCATGGGGGGGGGGGGAGGCCAGCCTTGAGTCAGCCCACTGCTCACCACCCCAAGGTGGGCGCAGCATGTGAGGGCTGTTTCAACAGTGAAAAGTTCCAGACAGAGGCCATGTGTGCAAGGGGGGGGGGAGAGCTGACCTGTAGCAACGTCTGCCGCGGGGGTCAAGAGGAAGGGGGCTCTCTGGTGAGCGGGGGCCTTGGGCTCCCTGCTGCTGGAAAGCGGGTTGCAAACATGCTCAGCTTCTCTCTGAGCTCTAGGACCTGGTTGCCACCGAAGGTACAGCCCGATTCTATGCGCTCTTATCGCTGGTGGAAGTAGCGCTGTGCTAGCAACGACTGCCCTTTGGCTGTCGCCGAAAATACTCTGGAAGTGCGTGAAGGGGTGCGCTGCTGGATGCCAGTGAGAAGGCTGGAGCCTTCCGCATGTGCTGGGGCATTGGAAGAAACCTGTCGAGGGAGACAGTGGCGAGGGAGGCCGGACGAGGTGGTGGAACCGGGTGGCAATGAGGTGGGGGAAGGGCAGATCCCGCCTGCAGAGGGAGGGGGCCTGGCAGCTGTGGTGGTCGCGGAGTCCTTGCCCCCTTCCCGGACCCCGTTCTATGGCAGGAATTTGCTCGCTCAGGTCTGTGCAGACACCCCTGTCCTGTGGATGCCCCCCCCCAGGTAAGGGCATGAATGTTCCCCAGAGAAGACTTCCACACATTCCCCCCCCCCCCCAGGATGCAGCTGTATCATTCTGGCATTGCTGCACCGGTGGAGGATGGAAAGCACCAGATGGGGCAGTTAGCCAAATGCCTGCGCATTGTTTTGTGAAATAGAGAGAGTCTCTGAGAACATGCAGAGGGCCTTTTTCTTGCCCCAGGCAGGGGAGGCTTCCAGGTGGGTCTGAGCCCAGCAGGGCTTAAGAGCTTGTTTCCCTTCCTTCCATGCAGTGCACCCCACTCTAGCCTGGGATTTGCTCTCCGGACTGTGAGCTTTGCGTTGCGACCAGAACAGGTGCAGGCAGGGCCCTTTGCAGCCCCCCCAGTCCCTGAGAGGAGCCTCCCCTCGCCTCCCCTCGCCTCCCCTCCCTCGCTCAGGCCGTTGGGCCTCTGCTGCAGCATCACCAGGCGATGTCTCGAGTGGGGCTTTGCTGGAGACTGACAGCCAGCCCGACGGGCTTGAGAGCCAGCGCTGTTGTGCAGCGAGGGGCCCTGCGTCTGCGCGGCACGTGCGTTGTTTATGTGCCCCCTCCAGTTTGCAGATATTTATGAGATGCAACATCTGCACACCGTGCAACACGCACCGCTTTCCAATGAAGGCAGAGGAAGCCTTGTCACTTCCAATGAGCTCGGCACTCCAAGCAGGCAATTTGTGCGATTGCCGGCAATTGCGGCCTCCTGCGTCTCTTGCTCGTTCCCTTGATGGGATTTTTCTCCCCATTGAGAAGCTTCTTCAGGGGGGACGATGACCCCGGCCCAGAGCAGTCTGTGCTAGCAGGCGCAGGTCCCCAAACCTCCCTTGGCCACAGCCTCCTTGCGCCTCTCATTGTTCTGGGGGGGGGGACGACAAGGACTAGTTTTTCTAGACACGACAATCGCCCCCAATTCCCTGTCGCGAGGTGGGCTGCCCCGTGGGGGCTGTGCAGATCCTGGAAGTGCCGCAGCTGCCTCCCAGTGGCATCGGGGGCGGGGCCTGGCTGGCGGAGGGAGGGGCCCGCCATCGGCAGAAGCAGGGCAGGGGCCTGGCCGGGCGACCTTCGTCAGCGTTCCTCCAGGGGAGACCCCCAGCTCCGCAGCAGAGCACGCTCTTGGCCTGCGGAGCCCCAAGTCCCGCCTCCACCGGCTCCAGCTGAGGGGTCTTGTGAGCTGGGCTGGGGACGGGGCTTCTCCCTGCATGGGGCCCTGGGGAGGGCCAGAGGCCAGAGTCGGGCTGGGGGGGCTCGGCTGCAGGCAGCTGCCTCAGGCCTCCCGGAGCTCCGTGGCTCAGCAATCCCAGCCGCTGCTCTGCGTTCTGCAGTCAGTCCCAGGGAGCCCTGCTCTGGCTCCAGAAGGGGCTGCCTGGCTGGCTGGCTGGCTGGTCCCAGTGAGGACGGGGGCTCCAGGCAGCCCTTGAGACCAAAGGCCGGGGGCACCACAGACCGGGGTCTCCGTCGTGAGGGTGTCGAAAGGGGGGCACTGAACGGTGGCGTCTTTGCCACAGACACGCCCAGTGGTGTCATCCAAATGATTTAGAAACAGGTACTCACTTTTGATTGGCACTTGTCGGGGTCCGCCCTCCGGAAGTGACGTCATAAGCTGGAAGTGATGTCGTGGCAGGAAGTGAGGTCATAGCCGGAAGTGATGTCATGGCAGGAAGTGAGGTCATAGCCGGAAGTGAGGTCATGATTGTTGCCACGGATGTGATCATGTTTGTAATAACTTCAGCTTGTGGTTAGTGTTGATTTAACTTCTATTGCTTTGCTTTCTAGAGATGTGGATAGACATATTTTGCTTCAACTGTTCCCTGGTTAAATAGGAGGCTAGACTGTACTACATTGTGAGCCCTTTTGGGACAGGGAGCCATTTAACTTTAATGTTAAATGCAAGGAGTCGGCAAGGTAGCAGGAGGGGGGACGGGCGACCAAAAAAAGACCGTGTGGGGACTGGGGCTGGGGGGAGGCTGCAGGAGGATCCAGGACGCTGGATCTGCGCGGCTGGAGGGAGCGGGAGCCCCAGGCAGCCTACCTTCTCACACTGGCTGCCTTATTCCCGGGTCTCCCTCGCTGCTGCTGCTGCTGCTGCTGCTGCCGCCGCCGCCTCCGGTCCTCTCACTCTGCTGCTGCCGCTGCTGCCGCCGCCACCACACTGCCTGCCAGCCTGCCTCCTCACAGAAAGTGCAGGCAACGGCTGCTGAGCCAACCAGCTGATGGGGCCAGCTTCGAGTGGGCGGGGCTAGCTCAACTTCTAGGAACCAGTACTCACGTAGTGGTGTGTAGTGGGTGCATGACATCACTGGACACGCATGTGTTTGGCTGGGACTCCCTTGTGAGGATTGGCGCGCACAGTTCGCCCCCCACCCGATCACAGTCCACCAGCCCTTCCGGTCTGCCAAGTGCCTCTCCAGACCGCAAACAGAGTGAGACCAGTTGTGGCGCCTGCTCTCCTCTTCCGGGACGTGGACCAGGCCGAGCTGAGCAGAGCAGAGCCGCGAAGCGCCTTGAGTGTCGACGTGGTTGGCTGTGTGGCTGCGCTTGTGCTTTCAAAATGGGCCTGCTGCTGGGGCTCCCGGCACCAATGGCAAACGGAGGGGTGCATCACTTCCCTCTTGGGTGGGAGTTCACGGGGGGCTCAGGTCTGCCTCAAATCCAGGGTGTCGCTTTGGCTGCTTGAGCTGATCATCCTTGAAGGGATGTTTGATGACTTAAAAAGCACCCTGGGAAATCTGAGTGCTGCTGAAACAGGAGCAGATTGTGAAGGGAAGGACGGCTTCTTCGATCGTGCCCTTGGGGCCTCTCTCTCTCTCTCTCTCTCTCTCTCTGTGTGTGTGTGTGTGTGTGAAACTTGGTGATAAAACCACGAGTGGTTTGGCGGAGAGAAGCACTCATGTTGGCTCCACACACACGTCAGGGGCCACCCACTGAACTGTGGAGTCGGGAGAGGAAGGGCACCGTCAGGCCAAGCGTCCTGGGGCTCAGAAGTGGGCTGGGGAGATTCACAGGTGTGGATCCGGGCAGCAGGTCAGCGCTGGGCCCGGCCGGCCCCCCGCTGGGTCTGGACAGGGTTCTTTTCACGGCTGCTGAGCGGGAGGGTCTGGCCTGTAGGGGCCTCTCCGCCCAGGCCAGGACTCCTTGAGGGTGGCTGATGCTGCCCGAGGCCCCCCCCCGGCTCCTACCCCAGGCTTCAGCTGCTGAGGAATTCCGAAGCGAGGGTCACGCAGCCCGGGCGCCCCTTTTCCCACCCTTGGTCGAATTCCTCCAGGAATGGGCAAAACTCTGCCCCCCCGACACTTTCTTAGGGCCCCCTTGTGGGTGTTGGCTGTCAGGTTGGCAGCTGAAGTCCAGCCACAGCCAGCCCCCCCCCCAGTGGGAAGCCTTCAAGGACCTGCAGTCCAAAGAGTGAGGCCCCCACCCCACCCGCAGTCCAGCTCAGGAGCACCAGCCCACTTGAGGGGAACGCAGGAACAGCCCCCTGGACCAGGCCAAGGGCCCATCACCCGACCCTTGTTCAGCGTGGGGAGGAGCAGTCGGGGACCCCCTTTCAGGAAGGCGCATCGCCCACAGTGCCCCTCCGGCAACAGAAGGCCAGGCGTCGAGGCTGCAAGCGTGGGGCCAGGGGGGCTTGAGAAGTTGCCGCTGCAGTTCCACCACAAGGTCCTCATGGGAAGCGGAGAGGAATTCCGGGCACGCACTGAATGCAAATGGCAGCCGCAACTGGTGTGTCCAGGATGCAACTGCTGCTGGCACAGAAAATGCCAGCATGGGCTGTTTTGGGGGGAGGGGTGGGCCTTCTCCTGCTGTTCCCAGCTGCCCCCCCACCCCCACCCCGCTTGCCAGCCTTGAGGAAATTTGTGCTGCGTCAAGCGGCTTGCTCCGAAATGGCCAGGGTTCAGCTGTCGACGGCACATATGGTGCTCACTCCATTGGTGAAGAAGTTGAGCTCCTCTTAGTGCAGATAATGTGGTAAGCCACATTAATTCCTGAAAGCAAACTCTGTACCCCCCCCCCCCCGCAATCCATTCAGAAACCTGAACGTTGCAGTTCCAGGCTGGCTGGAAGGAAGAAGGAGAACAAAAGGAGGCAGCCCCACTTCAGCCCCCCTCCAAGATGTCTAAAGGTGGGGTTAGCCCCAACAGTGTGCCCCAAAGTGGGCCGGGAGGGGGAGGGAGCAGAACCAACAGGCTTATCCCCCAAGAGCCGCTAGAAGGCCTGGCTGCAAGTCCCATCTCTGTCCGAGGCCAGATTGGGGGTGACCAGAAGTGGGGCTTCTTCTGTGGTGGCCCCACCCATGCAGAAGCCCCTCCCACTGCAGTCAAGACTCACGTCCTCCTTATCAGCCTTTTGGGGCAGGTGAAGAGCCTTCCCTTTAAGCTGGCCTTCCCTCCCTGGCCCTTGTTAGGCCTTGTTAGATCACCCCCACCCACCCCCACCCCACTGCTCTGAGCCAGTAGCAAGGCTCCGTCTGGGCGCTTTCGGAGGTGGCGCTCAGGCTGTGAGAGGGCAGGCGATGCGGTGCAGCGATGGAGAGGGGAGGAAGGCGGCAGGGCTGGCCGGAAGGCAGGAAGTCCTGCCACCGTCCAAGGATGATGCATTCCTGGTAAGTTGCAGCTAGCAGGACCTGGAAATAAATTTGTGCTAATTGGCAACCGCAAAACGGTACTGTAGCTTTATTCTAACAAGAGTTCTCAGTGGGGAGGTTTTAATGAAACAATTATTCTTTCCAATAAAATAACAATTAGTGGTTGGGACTGAACTAATTGTTGCTAACCTGGAGCAGCAACGCGCAGGCACGGCGGCGGCGGCAGCAGCCAGCGGAGGCTCCTTCGCGCGGAGTTCTGTGGCAAGAAGGCGCACCCGCGATGGCCGCAGCCACTGCTTCAGAAGGCAGCGCATGCGTGCGCACACACACACACACACGCACACACACACACACACACACACACAAACACACACACACCCAGCTTCTCTCCGCAGAGTCCTGGTCGTGTTTGGCGCACGGCCCCCAGTCCTGCGTCGGCCTCGGCACTTGGGCTCACCCCGGAAGTGGCCTCTTTGGGTGATGAGCAAATCCGCGTGTCACGGAGGGATCTTCGGCAGCTGCCCAAGGGGAGGGGGGCGACCCCCCAAGCCCCCGGGGCCTGCTGAGCCGAAGGGCAGCCTCCTGCCAGGCATGCCTGCCCGACAGCAGCGGAATGTCAGAGCAGCAGAAGAGCCCCTGTGCGGGGTCAGGCCACGGCCCCCCCTGGTCCAGCTGGGAAGGCTGCTTGCAAGGCGCAGCGCTCTGCTCCCCCTCTGGCCACGCCTCTGGGGCAGCCGTGACCTTCGGTCGGGCCTCGGCTGCCTGCCCTCTGCGCTCCCTCCTGAGCTGGGCCTGGACTGAGGGGCAGGCGACCTCCTGCCTGGGGGCCTGGGGGTGGGTGCAAGCCTCAGGCACGCCGTCCCTTCCAGGAGAATGCGTTCAGCGGAACAGATGCCAGCACAGCTCCACCGGGCAGCCTGCGCAGGGCCACATCAAGGACTCCCGGCTGGCCTTGGCCTGGGGCGCCTCGGCTGGCTGGCTCTGCACAGAGTGCTTGTCCTTCGCCCCGTCCCCGCCATGGGGCATCCCCCCAAGTGGCCACCAGGGTGGCCACGAGGTCCCAAGGTGACCCACTGCTGGGGCCTCAGCATGTGCCAAGGGTGTGGGCCACTGCAAGAGCCCCTCTGAGGCCCCCCCAGTCAGCTCGAGGAGGGAGGGAGGGAGGGAGGAAGCCTGCTGGGGGCAGCTGCAGAGTCCCCCTCCCGCCTCAGCTCCCCGGCTTCAGAGAGGGACGCTCACGGCCTGGCTGTGTGTGGCCTGGACTGCCCCAGCAGCACCTCCCAAGCGACGCTCCCCCTGCTGGAGGGAGGCCAGTGCAGTCGCCCACAAAGGCCCCGAGGCAGCCGGACTGCGAGGAACCGTCTCTCTGTCCAAACTCGCTTCTTGGGGGGGGGGGACAGATTTCCAAAGGGAAGGAGACTTGCCAGCCGTCCCTTATTAGAAGGGACGTCCCATATTTGAGATTTAGAAAGGTCTCCCGTATCCACGTTGAACGGGACTTAAACCGTCCCGGTCTAACACTCTGCTGCTGCTGCTGCTGCTGCCTCGCCACGGCCGACTGCGTGATTTCTACATGACTCCTGGCAACCATGGAGTGGTTGGATGGAAAGCAGGTCCCAGATGCCTGGGGGTCCCTTGCGGTCACTTTGAAAACCCGGCAAGTCTGCATGGAGGGTGATCCGAGACTTCCGATCTGGCTCTTACAGGCCCTGCTGCTCCCAGGGAAAACGGGCCTGGGGGGGGTGAGACTCCGGCCCACCCCGGTCACTGCAGGCGTCTGAGGAGAAACCTTGAGCAGCGGCAGGAGCACCAGCCTGACACCTGCGCGACACCTGCGCCTCCAGGCCCCGGGAGTGTGTGTGTCGGGGCGCAAAAGGCACTGTGCGGGGGGTCTGTGGATGCTGCGAATCTGGCCCCCCTACGGAGTCCCTACGCTGGCATCCTTGCCACCCTGGTCCGCTTGTGCGTCTGTCAGCAGAAGCTGCTCGGCGTCTCCAGGGTGGCTCCTCTGAAGAAATGCAGAACCTTTGCAGAACCCGTCTCCTCCTGCCATGACCTGCGCTGGGCAGGGCTGCCCAAGACCCTGAGGGGGCCTGTCCGCTGCCGCCGCCTCCAACTCCCCTGGCCGTGTGCAGCCTCTCCGCCCCCTACCCCTGGCTGGAAACAGGAGGAGGGGGGTGGAGGCAAGGGGGCGCCAGCTCTCCTCCTTACTTCGGCTCTGCCCCCTCTTCCATTTCTAGCCCTGGGAATGGAAGGAGGAGGGAGGCAGGAGAGCGGGCAGAGAGGGGCGGGTGCCTGAAGCGTCTACCTCAGTCTGCCTCGTGGAAGGGCCGGCCCTATCCCAGGAAGTGGGTCCCTGGGTTTTTTTATCCATATTGAGAAAATGCCACAACTACTTGTTGGCAGTTGATCCTGGCCTTGTGATTTCTTGCGAAAGAAAGTGGGAAATGAGAAATGCCTTTGAGAAATGAATGAAATATTCTGTAATGCTGTGTTTAATTCACCATTATTTGATGAGGGTGAGAAGCAAATCCATTCTGAAGGCAAAGACTTTCAAAGCAGACGTCCCCACACCAAAGCGAGCGCGTCAGGACAGGACTGGCTGGAGGTGGAGAGGAGGCTCCTCCTCTCGTTTCATTTTCCGGTGGATGCTCCGCTGCTCAACAAGTGACCCACACAGCCATTGCCAGAGGCGGGAGAGGAATGCTGAGCAGTGAAGCAGCCGATGCACCGGATTGCAGCGCCAAACCCTTCCCACTTGCAAAAAGGAGAGGAGCCATTTTGCAAGACACGCATGCAGAATGGAAGGAAGGGAGGGAGGGAGGAAGGAAGGAAGATGCTCTGTTTCAACACATTGCAAGCCCCCCTGCAATATTTCTTGTCTGATCAAAGCAGGAATTAGAGGGGGAGTGTTCGTATATTCTTATAACCCCCCACCCTGCCCCCCACTGCTGGCTGGCCTTTGCTGCTGGAGGAAGCCGGGGGGGGCAGGAGCAGTGGCCTCTGGCACTGCGAAATGGTTGCCGGCAGCGCACTGTGCGTGTTCCTGCAGGGCCATCATGTACGAGAGCAGGACTGTGTGTTCCCCTGTCGGAAAGGCAACACAGCCCCAGGGCGGACTGGGAAGGGCTGGAGCAGGCTCCTCTGTGCTGCTTGTGTGACTGCAACATTCGCCTCCCCCCCCCGGTGTGGAATTGTCTGTGCCTGTGTCCCGGCACTCAGGCCCACTCCCTTTGTGAACGACTTTCCCAGCCTTTGAGTAGTTTCAGGGTTTTCCTGCCTGCTCCCCCTTTGTCTGGGAGGGAGGGGCTCACCGTCGGTCTGAGGCTAAGCCCTGGATATTGGGGCTCCCTGTTGATCTTGGGAGGGGACTTGGCCCAGGTGGCCTCTCTGGCCAGGCTCCAGCGTTGGTGTGGCGGTGAGAATGACCCCCCCCCCGAATTCCGATCCCAGGGTGCCGGTCGCTAACCACTGGGCCCTGCTCCTGCCTTGCCTCCCGGCTGACCTTGCAGCGAGGAGGGGCTGAGCAGCCCTGGAGAGTGAGGGGAGCGCCCAGGGAGCACTGCAGGTGGAGCGGGGCAGCCGTGCCGCCCGCCTCGGAGACGGGAAACGGGGCCGAGACGAGAGGTGGCGGCTGCAATTCCGTCCGTGGGACGCGGTAACAGCGTCAAGTGGGAGAGCAATGGCCTGTTGCCTGCGATGATTCATCCTTCCTGTCGGCTTTCAATGATGCACAGATCTGCTTAGTGGGTTTATGGAGATTTAATTTACACTATTGGATGACACAACCCAACAGCCCCATGAAATACACCCCAGCACAATACTCAGCGCTTTAAAGTGCGTCGCTCTTTATGGCTTAAAATGTGTCGCCGAGGGAAAAGGGGAGCATCCATCGTGTTGACAGGCACCCGCCGCCCCCCGCTTTGGCCCCAATCCAGAGTTCTCGGCAGGTGGGGGTCGGCCCCCTGCGTGGCTGCCTGTCTCCAGCACATGGCCTGCCGTCCTGGGCTCCACGCGGGCACCGCCTCCTGCCTGCCGCCCTCTCGTGTGGCTCCAGGGGCTGCACGGAGGGGCTCCCCAGTGGGGGGTGTTGTTGAGAGAGTTGTGACAGCGGGTGGCTCGGCGGGGTCCCTCAGCAGGGGGGCTTGGCTGCTCCTCCGATTCTCCCGCAGCTGCCGGGAGCAACGTCTGCCCCCGAGGCCAGTGGGTGGCGTACCAGGCACTTTGGCGGTCTGAGGCCAAGCCCTGCGTGTCCGGAAGGCCCCCCCCCCGAGCCTGCAGGGCCCTGCCTGCCAGCCGCCGCCTCTCTGGGCCTCGCCTGCTTGCCGGACGCGTGCGGGGCCACTGCCTGGACCTCCGTGGAGGTGGAGGTGGGGCTGGGCCTGCAAACCGACCCTGTGACGGGGCCTGTTCAGCCGGGGGGCAGCCAGAGGGCCCTTGGGGGCTTGCGGTGCTTTCTCAGGGAGCCCCACACAGGCCAGTGGCGCCGAGGGAGGGGAGCGGCAAAGGAGCCGACGTGGCTGAGCGCTGCTGCTCCGGTCCGGACTCCATTGCGAGGGGGGGGGAAGGGGCTCCTGTGAAGGCAGCATCCGGGGGACGTGCAGGGCAGGTCGGAGTCAGGGATCTCTGTGGGGAGCTTCACTCAGGGGTACGAAGCTGGGCTAACCCTTCCCAACAGAGGTAGAACAGAGTGGGGGATGGTGGCCACTGAGGGGAGGATAACAGGGGCTACACAGGGCAGGGGGAGGGTGACCATAGCCAGAATATAGATTCTTTGGAGCCCTGACCTATGGGGCCTCCCAATGGGGAGCCCAGGTCTGCCTGCCTCTGTGGCACTGGCCGCTAGTACAGTAGTAACACGGACAGCCGGGAAGTGTAAAGTAATTGCAGGTCAACATCAGCGTACCGAGGCTGAAGCGAGGAGGGGAAGCGTCCCGTGTGCCCCTGCTGGGCCCCTGAGCCTGATGCCCCCCTTCAGGGTAGGCCCATCCGGAGGCCAAAGAGCTGCGAGAGCCGGCCTGATCCCTCCCAGGCCTGTGAAACCCTGCGGAGTCTCCTGCCTGGATTGCAGCCGCTGCCACCACCGCATGCCTGCCAAGTGCCCACAGCGTCCCCCACAAACTGTGAGAGCAGCAAGGGGGGAGCAGAGAAAGGAAAACCCCAGGACACGGCCGGGCCCTCCACTCGGGTTCCTGGGCCCCCTTTTTGCCTCTCTCTTGGAGGCATGGAGGAAAGCTGTCTCTGTTCGCCCCACACTCTGCGCGCCCCACAGAGCCCTCCTCTGGCTGTGACGGCCACGTGGAGTACTGAGAGCGCAGCCCCCTCCATTTCCCTGCCCCTCCCTTCATTGTGGCTCTTTTCTAGACAGTAAAGCCCACCAGAGCCAGAACTGCTCCCTCATTGTTTGCAAAGCGCCTTAGTGGTGTGTATGTCTGTGTGTGTGTGTGTGTGTGTGTGTGAGAGAGAGAGAGAGAGAGAGAGAGAGAGAGAGAGAGAGAGAGAGA
>JAJKFI010000137.1:736453-750875 GCA_029204185.1 Lerista edwardsae | reverse complement strand
GAGAGAGAGAGAGAGAGAGAGAGAGAGAGAGAGAGAGAGAGAGAGACTAAGCCATTAGTTTACATTTCTGTGCTGGAAAACCCGTGCAGGCCCCCATTTCTGACCACTGGGGAGCCGGAATCATCCCCAGGACCACTCCCAGGGTTCTTCCTCTGTCAGATGAAAGTGTTCTTAATTCATCATCCAATTATAGTCTCTGCTTAATTAAAATCGCAGGAAAGTTCTCCAGAGCCGCTCTTCCAGTGTTGCCAACGGCTTCCCATAAACGGCAGGCAGGAGAGGAGAGGAGTCTCCTGCGCTTTCCGTCTCTGAGACCAGGCGGGGTTTGTGTGTGTGTGTGTGAGGGGTCTGTGTGGGAGTGTGCTGCAGAGTCTGCCGGGAGCAGGGCGGGCCGAGGCGCATGGAGCCCAGTGGGGGCAGTGACACGTGCGGGAGGGCAGCAGCTCTTCATCCCACCCCATAGCCACGGCCGCTGGGACAAGACGCGACCTCTGAGCCTGGCCTTTGAGTACGGCGCGTCCCAACAATAACCGCTGATCCGGTATCCACGCTTTCAGTTACCCACGGATACCACGGATGCTGGGACGCCTATCAAAAAGGCTGGGGAACATGGAGCCAACCTCTTTTTTCACCCTGTTGCTGCAGAACCACTGAAGTTCCCCTACCTTTGAAGAGGCGTCCCCAGGGTCCAGGGTTTCAGGTATCCTCGGGGAGGTCCGGGGCATGCCTTTAGTTCCACTCCCTCTCTCAGGGCGTGATCCGAGCCAGCTTTCCAGCGCAGACACAGCTGTGCCGGAGGGGCACGTGCTGCATTCTGCAGTGGGGTGGTAGTCACGGAGGCCTCCTCCAGGGCAGGGAGTGTTTGTGCTCTTACCTCACAGCTGCATTGACCTTACCCGGGTACCGGAAAGTTGGTCGGGGCTGCACCCTCAGTCAGCAATTCAACCACCTCTGCGGTTGCAGCCCCTCCCCCCCGGCACACTTCTGTGCTCAGAGTTCTAAAGCAAGGCCTGATGTCCAAACACCCCCCCCCCCCGTTTTGCCTTTCCCTACGACAGCTAGCAGCCCGCTCCAAACGGGGCCTTTCATGCAGCAGCTCAGCTGTCGCATGTGGCCGCCTGCGCATGGGCGCAGTGTCCGGCCAGCAGCCCTGTTGGGCCCAGTTACCTCCAGTGCCAAAGGGAAGGCCGCAGTGGGGGGTGGGTGGGGGAGAGGGTGGCGGCCACGGCCTCTGCGGGTGGGCTGGGGTCGGTCACGGCAGCAGTGGCTCCTCTGAGATTGTCCTCCCCCACCCAGCCTCCACACACACACCCTGGCAAAAGAGCTGATGCGGATCTGAGTAGAACCATAGGAGACCATGAAGTGGAAGGGTGTGGCATGTGAAACTTTCCTTTCCTTACTTCTCTGCCACGATATGGTCCCTGCTTGCCTGCAGGTAAATCAGTGAGGTTTTTTTTCCAGGTAAACATGCATAGGGTCTCCTCCTGCATGTTCCTGCCTCTGTTCCCCTCCACCTCTGGACTGTAGGCCCCTCCCTCTCCTTCTGTGTACAGCACTGTGCACGTGGATGGTGTGCAAGACATAAACCAGTAGGTTAGTTACGATTAAAGCTGCTCTTAGTTAGTTTTCACTGAAGAGGGGGTCTTGCTTGTGACAGGGCAGCAGAGGCCTGCTTTTTATGTTTAAACAGCAAGGCAGTGTCGGAGCTCCTTCCTCAGGGCCACCATGTTTTTCCCACAATGCCTTGGACATAGAGCCGTTCCAGGGCATTGTTTGGGACATAATGAATGGCCAGTGCCATTTTTCTCCTACAGGTAGATGATCCCTTATCCGGACATCCAAATTCCAGACTATTCCAAAATCCAGACATCTTTGTCCAACACTTTTAAAAAACTTTCTGTAGAAAGAAGGTCTCGTGCTCATTCCCCTGTACAGGCTGTACGTTCTCTGCTGTCTAGTGTGTGCCTACACAGGCATTGTTGAAAAATGTCAAAGAGGCCAGCAGACACCAAAATGGATAACAGGAAAAAGAGGAAGAGGAAGCATTTCTCATTATATGTATGCAGTTATTCCAAAATCCAGACCCTTCCTGTCCCAAGCAGTCTGGATAAGGGATAATCAACCTGGAATGTCCTGCAATGCCACTACATTCAGGGCATTGTGGGGAAAAATGGCAGCCTTTGGGAAAGCCTCTGGGCCTTGCCAGAGAAACAAGCTGCGGACGAGGGCTGAGTCCTGGCTGAGGGGCAGGTAAAGAGGAGGAGGCAGGAGAGCGGCTCGCCCGGACAGGACAGGTGAGGGGGAGGCCGTGAGTCTTCACGACAGGCCCCGCCTCAGCAAGGCACAGCCTAAAAATAGCAAAAATCGCAATGAAAGGGAGGAAGATTAATGGTTATTGTTGTACACAAATGGGTAATCAGGAGGAAACAGCTCAGGCTGCGTGTCTAAATTTAATTTACGGATATACAAATCTCTGCCTAACGAGAGTCTAGCAAGTATATTACGTGGTGGAAAAAGAAACTCGGTTGCAGAAAAGAAATATTCACTGGTTTTGCCCATTAGCGTGTACTCCCAGCAATCCCGGCCAGGATGGATGGCGAACGGAGGCAGGCATTTGTCAGGTAACCTGCAGCCGGAGCATCCTGGAGACTCAGGTGTCTGCAGAGCAGGGCGGGCCTGCAGTGTGGAACGGCTTCCGTGCAGTGCGGGGAGGTTCTGGGGAGGGCCTCAGTGGCTCCCTGCGAAGGGCGATGGCAGGGGCTCCTCTGCTGCTGTCAAGAGGAGAGCCCCCCCCAGCCATGCCGCACACAGCGCACAGCCAAAGGGAGGCTCCCTTTGCTCAGCACTGTCAGGTCCAAGCTGGAAGGAAGAGGTCGGAGTGGAGGCCCAGCTGGGCAGCGTCCCTCTCGCGCTGGCACCCCCCAGGCAGGCGTGAGCAGCCTGCTGTGGCTGATGCCGCTGGCCAGCCGCTCTCCGCCTTCTCCAGTAGAGAGGGGGCAGGACGGCAGCGCCAGGCATCCCGGTTCCATGCCCACAAGTGCTCCCCAGCACGCACAGCAGGACTGCAGAGCAAACACGGTCGCCCCCCCCGTGGCAATTGGCTCCCCCCCCCAACCTTTCGGGTCACAGAGTCACACTGAACCCTTGCAAAGATTTTGCAAGGTCCGAGATGGTGGTGTCCAGGAGAACAGTTAGGAGTGCCCCAGTGAGCACATTGCCTTTGCCACACACTCTCTGGGAAGCCCTCTGTGCACCGACGCAGTGCATAACATGGTGAGTGCAGTGAATGCAAGCGCCAAGAGTCCGGTGCCTGCCTCCAGGGCTTCCTGGCACTGATGCTTCTCCCGCCTGGGTCCTCGCCCCTCCCTTGCCCTCTGCCTGTCGATCAGTACAGAAGGTCAGGCGTTGCTTAGGTCCGTGCAACCCAGCGGGCGTCATGCAGTGGCACAGCTAAGGCGGTGCAGAGGGGGCAACAAGCTGAGCTTGACACTAGTGGGCAAAATTCCGAGAACCCTGGCGAGTATGAGTAATAGATGTATCACTGGAAAGGTAATTTAATGCAAAATGCAAGGAAACAAACCATGTTGGAACGTCTGTTTTCCATCCAAAGGTATGGCCAGTGAAGCAGAAAACCTTTTATTGACTTAATTAAAGGTGATTTTGTCGTTTGGGGGTGGGCGAGTGCACAACCTCCTTGGATGCCAGGCAGCAGATGCCTTAGCTGTGCCACTGGCGTCCTGCTCACGTTCATGCCGGCAGGTGCTGCTTCCTCCGGTTTGTGGTACGCTGAGCCCCCAGGTCAGATCTGCAGAACTCCTTCTTTGGTGCGGGGGTTAAGTGAAGGGCACAGCCCCAGGTTCCCATTGGGCTGACCCGGGTGCACTGTGCTGGCCCAAGGCTGTGGCAAGTGTGCCCTACGAGACGCCTGGGCCGGCCGAAGAGGTCCTGGCCGACAGCACTTGCCTCGACCCAGGTGTGCCCCCAGAGGCGGCTGACGCGCTGCTCCTGCTCTGCGGGGGCAGGGAGTTCCCGCAGGGGGGGAGCCCCAGTTGGGGCCATGTTGGAGGGCTCAGCAGGCGCAGATCTGAGCAGGCCCCTCGGGGCGCCTGGGGGTTACCCCAGGATAAGGGGACGAATGTCCCACGGTGAGCTCCGGGGGCTGCAAACCTGCACTGGAGACGGCCCAGGCCAGCCGCCCTGCTTGTTCCAGTGCAGGCCAGGATTGTGCCGTAAAAACAAACCCAGACCCCCCCCCGCCTCTCTGTGTGCTCCCCCCGAAGTGCTGCTTGCTTGGATTTCAGCGGCGGACACGTGACTGCATTGTGACGACCGCTTGGGAATGCCGGGGCTTGCTGCCTCGTCCAAGGGCCCCCCCCCGCCCGTTGCTGGTTCAGCCAGCGTCTCGCATGTTTACAAGACTTGTTTACAACACTTGGAGAAAAGGGCAGTGAGGGCAGCGCACACAGCCCGGGGGCGGGAGGGAGTTTGCACAGGCTCTCCTGCGCTCGCCTTCCTCACAGGGCTGGTGAGCAGCTTGGCCAAGAGGTTCCCTGTCTTTGCTAAGCTCACCAGGGGGCATCACATTGGCAGTGCCTGGGCAGTGCCTTCCAAGCAGCTGGGGTCCTACCATTTTCCGGGGGCGGGGGCGGCTGGTTCCTATGGGAAGACCTGGGCTCTGGAGGCTAGCGGAGCCCAGGTCTACCCGCGGCTGGTTCCTAGCCAGTGACGACGTCAGCGACGAGTGGGCGGAGCCAGCCGGTTCTGTACAGCGCCTGGTGCCTACAGAACAGAAAGTGAAGAATTCCCCCCTCCCCAATTGCAGCTCCAATAGCAATGGGGACAGTCTCCCGAAGAAGCCTCATACCCACAGCGCCAGTGAAGCGCTCTGGACTGGAGAGACAGTGGTGAAAGCCTTTCCTTGGTCTTCACGGCTAGGCGAGGTGGAGTTATTCGAAATTGCCAGGGAAGTTGAAAATTGGCACGGGGGCAGCAGCCTCGAAGCCGAGGCTGGCTGAGCAGAATGAGGCAGGAACCTGTGGAAGGGGCTGAGGGGCGGCACCACTCCGGACGGCACCCTTGGGTGCTTCCCCACACCAAAGCCTGCTTATGCCGGGCAGGTCAGGAGGGCAGCTTCAAAAAGTCCCGGCTCCCCTCCATCCCCTCCGGGGCCCCCCTCGATTCGCCACCGTACCTCCAGGACGCCCCTTCTCCCCAGTGGGCTGCAGACTCACCAGAGTGGCTGCTGACTCCACATGTGTGGCTGGAGGGAGCGAGGAAGGGGGCTGTGCAGGACGGGACTTCCCCACTGCAGCCCTTCCCCCTTCGCCCCCCTAGGAATCTGGAGTCGCTCCCTTTAACCCTCTGAGTGCCGGCCAACCAAGAAGAAAAGCTCTTTGCAGAGGAATTGGGAGGGGGGAGGAGGGAGAGTGAAGTGGGCGGAGTCAGCCCTAATTTTAACAAGTGGAACTGAGTTCCCCCGCGTTCCCCCTGCATGACATCACTGCCTCCAAGGTCAGGCACTGAAACTCAAGGTCTGGGTTTTGGCTGTAGGGACCAGGCCCGGGGAGAGGGGGGGAGTGCCAAGGGGGCCCACCTCGGGCCTGGTGTCAGCCGTAAGGCGCCAGAGTTCCATGGTCATGAAGTGGAACCAAAGTGCAGCCATCTTGAGACTTTTGTTTAAAGTTTCTTGTTAAAGTTGCTAAAGTATGTAACTTGTTTCTCTCTTTGCTCTCATTGTTCTCACTCCTTTGTCCCCGTGTAACTTTCTCTATCCAGTGTTGCTAACTCGCACAAGAACTGGCTCAGGCTAGCAGAGCTTCCTTCCTTATCAAAATGGTCACAGCATATTCCCAAGGCCCGATTGGCACAGAGCTTCTCATGCACCAGCCCCTGTGTAGTAATTTTCCACCAAGCAGCAGCTTGGAGGGAGAGGAGGGGGGCGTTATAAAAATGCTTGTAATCTGTATTTTTTTTTGCCTTTTTCTCTGCCTGCCGAGTGGGGCAGGGAGATTGGTCCGCCTGCACAGGTGTAATGAACATGATCCTCATACTCTCTCGTTTGGTTGTTTGCCTTTTAAAATATTTTCCCCACGATAAAAACCGTTTCAAGCCTATTCTCGGCCACTGGGGCATGCACAGCGCACCGCCAGTGGCCATTTTGAGCATGCAAAGGCAAGTCCAGCTGTGGCGGGAGTGGAGTGGGGCAGGGAGGAATAAAGGGGCAGAATGGGGGGCAGGCAGGGAAGCGAATAGGGGCAGGATTGGCTGCACTTGCACGTGCCCGTTTCCTAGTTCTTCCCTCTCCCTTTCCACCACTGTTACAAGTCTTGCAGCATGTGTGTGTGGGGGGAGCTGCTGTGGGGCTGGGGAGGGCAGGAAGAGGGCATTTGTCCGCTAGAACGTCACTCTGCGGCACAAATGCCCGGAATGCCATGGGTCCTTTTCCCTTGTCAAATGCGCCATGTGCTGTGGGCCTATCTGTGCACATGTGTCCATGTGATGTCCTGCAGATGGTGTGACCCAGGAACAGCCAGAGCACCACACGTGCAGGACGGGGGAGGCAGTCAGACTGGCAGCCCCACGGCTGCGATCCTGACCAGCCAGCTTGCTACGGGCACAGGCTGGGCTGCCAGGCGAGAGAGGCAGGCAGGTCTTTCCCACCCTGCTGGGCTCATTTTCCAACACCACAAATCAAGCTAGTTGCGCTCTCACAACCACACCTCTTGCCACACCATCGCAGCCTCAAATTTGCAAAGCTATTCAGGAAGAAAAATTGTCTTCTGCCTGTAGAAGTGATGAGTTTTTCTGCTCCAGCGCATTTAAGGCAACTTGAAAGAAATGGAACCTGTCGCAGGTGAACTTCAGTCGGCCCATTTCCACCCCCATCCCCCAGTTTCTGGATACACTTTTAGACATGCGTCAATTTATTACTATAGTTGTGTTTGCAAAATGTTTGTAAAAAGTTGGGGTTGAGAAAAAACCTGCCCCCACCAAGCTGTCAGATTTTTTCTGGGTAAAGTGGAGAGATGAAGAATTTTTCTGCATGTTTTGCGGAGTGCCAGTGTCACCCACTCTCCTGTACCAGGACGGCAAAGATCACCGCTTTAGGGACAGTGGGGTGATGGAGTTCCCTCTTGGTACACTTTTCATCATAAAAGATACGCTTCAGAATCCACTTGGTTTGCAGCCCCTCAGTGCCAGCTAAGTACCTGTAATCAGTTGTTTACCGATGTTGCGCAAACGCAACACCAGCAATACCTGTTTAGAGAATCTGCCCGATGGGAGCCCCACCCTAAGCCTGGTCCCGCTCCTGCTCTGCCCCTCCACCCCACCCCCAGCCAGGCAGTAGACCCCGGTGTTGGGCCACTGCCTGCAGTAAGGGCTGACCACGCATGCTGGATGGCAGGCCTGTGACGCCAGGGCCTGTGGCGCGCTTGTGCTGCGGGCGCTGGAGGGCTCGGGATTGGGCCCTCAGTCATATTTTTGGCTTTTCAATAGCTGAGTTGCAGGCTCAGTAAAACCACGTTTCTGTTTGGGTGTGGTCAGCTTTTTTTGCATGATTTGCATAGGAATTGATAGTTGGCTTCCAGAGTGCGCTGCAACAACACTGAACACTTTGTACCAGAATTGCAAAAAATGCCGCATTCTGCCTCGGGGTAGGGGAACATCTGGAAGTTTTTCTGAGAGTTTCTCTTTCTGGGTTCCCCTGAAAATGCTGCAGATATGCATCGTAAGGAAGAAGCAAATGCCACTGTTACAGGCACACATGAGGGGAATCTATGTTGTGTGCTGGGTCGTTCTTGTGAACGTTCTTGTGTGGATAATCCTACATTTGCGGGGAATGGAATCAAAAATCAAAATCCATGCGCTATTCCTTTGCCATTCACACAGCCAGGCACCTCCTGATCAGCAGCTGCTGTGCACAGAGAAAGGAGAGAGAGAGAGAGAGAGAGAGAGAGAGAGAGGAGCTCCTTGAAGGGAAAAGCGGTGCAAGATCAGGCATGAGCAAGGAAGGGAGAAAGGACGGAAAGGGAGGTCAGGGAAGGTCGGGGAAGGTCAGGGTTGGGCGTTGGGGCTGAAGAGCTGGAGGTGTTGAAGGAGCAGGAAGAAAGGTGGAGAGAAGGAAACGAAGCGAGGCAGTTCTCAAGGCTGTGGCTGTGGCAAAGGTCCGTGGCTGAATTACAGTTCTCTATACAGAAGAAGAGCCCTGTTGGACCAGGTCAAACCCTGTTGGATCAAGAGCTTGTCTCACTGTATCTCGCAGTGGCCCACCAGATGCCTCGTGAAGAACAGATTAATTCCATGCTGGGTAATGAAATATTTCCTTTCGTCTGTTCTAACTCTCCCGGCGCTCAATTTTAGTGTCTATGCACCCCATGGATAACTGTATACATCTCAATCATGTCCCTCCTCAGGCGCCTTCTTTCTAGGCTGAAGAGCCCCAAACGCTGCCGTCTTTCTTCATCAGGGAGGCGCCCCAGTCCACAAATCGTGTTTGTCGCTCTTTTCTGCACCTTTTCCAGCTCCACTCTGTCCTTTCTGAGATGTGGTGACCGGAACTGTACACAATACTCCAGGTGATTTGTACAATGGTTTGTACTCCAGGCGATTTGATACTCAGTTGATTTGTAAGAACATCAGAACATAAGAAGAGCCCTGCTGGATTAGGCCAAAGGCCCATCTAGTCCAGCTTCCTGCATCTCGTAGCGGCCCCACCAGATGCCCCTGGGAGGCACGAGACACAAGACGCTTGCATCTTGTTGCCACTCCCTTGCCCCGGTACTCTGAAGTAGCCCACTACTAATGTAAAAGGGTTGCACAATCCATCATTGCCTATAGCCCACAATGGACTTTTCTTCCAGAAATCCACCCAATCCCCTCTTAAAGGCATTTAGGCCAGATGCCATCACCACCTCCTGTGGCAAAGAGTTCCACACATTAACTACCCGCTGGGTAAAAAAGTATTTCCTTTTATCTGTTTTAACTCTCCCAACCCTCAGTTTTAGCAGATGCCCCCTGGTTCTGGTGTTTTGAGAGAGGGAAAAGAACATCCCTCTATCAACTCTATCCCTTCCGTACATAATTTTGTATGTCACAATCATGTCTCCCCTCAGGCACCTTTTTTCTAGACTGAAGAGCCCCCAACGCTGCAGTCTTTCTTCATAGTACACCCCCACTATTATATATGATGGCCACCCCACCACCCCACATTATATATGATGGCCACCCCACCGCCAACACGCCTTCCCTGTTCCTCCTATAGAGTTTATAGCCTGGGATGGCAGTATCCCACTGGTTCTCTGCATTCCACCAGGTTTCCGTTATGCCTACTATATCAATCTTTTCCCAGCCACCAAACATTCCAGTTCCCCCATCTTTGCTTGGAGACTTCGGGCATTTACATAATAACACCTATACAGGGGGTTCCCTAAGGAGGGACCCTTTTTTGATCCCTTTTCCCCACCTCTCTTTCTACTGGACGAATTGTCACTTACACTCACGTTTGAAGTTCTATTTCCTACTCCTCCATTACTCTGTGATACTCCTCCACCCTCCTCTTCCCGTAGAGATGAGGAGTTCCGAACCGGACGCCACTCAGCTCCTGTCGGCTTTCCCCCAGGGATCAGTTTAAAAGCTGCTCTGCCACTTTTTTAATGTTAAGTGCCAGCAGCCTGGTTCCATTCTGGTTCAAATGAAGCCCGTCCCTCTTGTACAGGCCTGGCTTGTCCCAGAACGTCCCCCAGTGCCTAACAAATCTAAACCCCTCCTCCTGACACCACCGTCTCATGCATGCATTGAGACCCCTGAACTCTGCCTTGTACAATGACATAATAATATTGGCCCTTTTTAATCCCCCCTTTCCAATCCCCCTTTTAATGAACCCGAGCATGGAATTGGCTGCCTTCACCACTGCCGCACACTGGTTTGGCACTTCCATTGAGCTTCCACCAGCAGCCCGAGTTCTCTGTCTTGATCTGCAAGAGAGAGCTCAGAACCTATCAGCGTACATGTGAGGTTTTGATTCTTGCCCCAGTGGGCATCGTTAATTCCATTGATGCTCACCTGCCAGTTTACTGCCCATTCTTCCGTTTTTGGAGCTCTTCACAATCCCTTCTGGATTGTGGACCTCACAACCCAGAGCTGCTTTAAGCCAATGAGACCAACTGGACCGTGCCTGGGGGGGGGGGGGGCTCATGCTAGGGAAATCTCATCTTGTCTGTAGTTTTCTATTAACATGTGCTGAGATCCATTTGGTCCATTAACTCAGGTGCACTTTTGAGTGCCCGTTTCAATTGCTTTCCATTCCACCATAGAGATAGAAAACCTCTGGTTTAATGCATTTTATTTATATCGCTAAGACCCTACAGACCTTGGCTGTGAACATGGGGGCAAAAAATGTTTCCAGTTGGGCCCCACAACTCCGAAGGCCGGCCCTGTCACTACCTGGAAAAGTTTAGTGTCACCTGCAAACTGGGCCCCTCGCTGCTCATCCCCGACTGCGAGTCCATAAAGATGAACCGGATGAAAAGCAGCAGTCCCAGGACCAATTCTCGGGGTGCCTGCTTTAGCCTGAAGCCAAGGCTGGAGGTGAGGAGTGGGTCCTCCGCAGGCCACTACTAACCCTCTTCACTCAGCTGCAGTGGGAGAGCAGACGTCTGACCCCGAAGGGTCCTTCCAGACGGGCCCAGCAGCTGCCAAAAGAGGCCAGGAGAGCTGGACTTGCGTGGCTGGGTTTGCGTGGCCACTCAAGGGCTCTGCCTCACGAGGAGGTCTGAGGCCACCCTTCGGACCACTTGCACCGTGCAGGCAGTGCTGGAAGTGATGGATCCTCCTTGAGTGCTGTGGGCACGGTCTTCGCACACGGTGTTCTGCGTATGGCAGTGTGACGGGAGGAGGGACGCGTCATGGAGCGCTCCGTATTCTTATTCAGGGGCTGCTTTTGGTGTTCTGGGCGGGGGTCAGGGTGGCTCCTTTTCGTAGCCGGAGGGGACAGTCGTAAGTTCATTGACACCCGTTTGCAAGCAGCTGATCTCCCACCTCAGTCCTCCCGTCCCCTCTCTCACGACCGGCCTCAGAGCATGGCCAGGCGATGGCTTCAAGACAGCGGATTCTGCTCCCCCCGACACCCACCCACCTTGCTTCTCCTGCTTGCCAGGAGTCCAGACCACAGCCCCGACAGCAGCTGGGGAGCCCTGTGCCCCTGTGCAGCAGCCGGCCCCCCCTCCTCGCCCAGGTCTCCCTTTACTTGGCCCAGCCTGCAGGCTGAACTCTGGCGGAAATACGAGCCAACAGCGCAGACACTCTTTGGGACAACACCAACTGATTTCCACAACTGAGCCCCATCACGACTGGGGCTTGTACACAACAAAACATGTTGAATGAAGAAATGCCACTTTTTTCCCCCCTTGGCACAGTTCTACCGTTGGACTAAAAAGGGGGTGCTGGTGACACAGAACTGCCAAAATCCTCTCGGCGTTTGGAGAGTCTGAAAGGTGAAGATGGATGGCAGAGGCAGGCTGGAGAGTTGGGCTTTTATCAGCACGCCTGGGGGGCCTCATGAAAGGCTGTCCCTGAAAGTCGTTCCTGGATGAAAGGCCCCCAGTGCACCTCTCTCCATTCCGTCCTGTCTGTCCCCTGCCAGAACAAAAGACCTTCTTCTAGGCTAGTGGAGGCGGGAGGCAGGGGGGGAGTCTCAGGTGGTCTGAAAAGAACAGAGTTCCTCCTTTTTCTATTGGGGGGGGGAAGCATTGCTGCAGAGTCATCTTGGTTTACTCAGGGACGGTCCCAGACCATCCGGCCCCATGAGGTAGCATGCCAGGCGCTGCCCCCTGCCCGCCGATATGCCCACCTCTGCTCCTCCCTCTCTCCCCAGTCCTAGCTCAGCATGCCCCTCCCCTCCTTCCTGGTCTAACCCAGGGAGTCAAGCAGGCAGAAATGTCCCCCCACCAACCTGCTGCCTGAGGCGAGCACTTCAGCTGGCCTTGTGGCTGGGCCGGCCCAGGGGGGGCCGGCCACAGCTGCCCCTGCCCAACGCTCTGCCCGTGGCGGGGTGCAGCCTCCGCCTGGCCTTCAGACGCGCTCGCGGTTTCAGAGTGCTGCTGTGGCCACGTTGGTGGCGTCTGCATTGCGGGGGCCCCACTGAGGCGCAGCTACGTCCCGGGTGCCGGGGGTCTCCTGTCCAATGCCGCACGGCCTGGGAGGTGGCCTTCTGGAGGACCAGCCCTCCCCCCCCTGTCCCAGGATCTGACACAGGGCACAGCCCCAACCCGGAGTTTGGCCGGCACAGTCAGGCCAGCACAGTTTGGTCGGCACACCATGAAGTGTGTCGGGGCCGCCCTCGGAGTCAGAGAGGCCCTGGGGCGGGAGACGCACACCGTCAGGGAAGTGCCTGGAACGGCAGCGCTGGGCGAGGCCACTCGATGATGAGCACAGCTCCACTGCGGCTGCTTCGGCCAACGCTCAGCAGTTATTCTGCAATCAGACGCTAATTGCCAACTGTGCCGCCTGCCCCAGCGGAGCCTCCTTCTCTTTGACGGCGTCAGCTGAAAGAGGGGGTGTGCTTGGGGTGGCCTGTCCCTCCCCCGTCCCACTGCAGCGTCTCTGCCGTGTCCTAATTAAAAAGCCATTCCCAGGGCCGGTTGCTTACTCACAATTAACAGGCGAGTCTCTTTGGCTGATCCCTGGTAGAAGCAACGCACGATCTCAAGTCCATTGTGGAAGTTGCAGAAAATTTGTAATTAGAAGTGGAGCCTGTTGGTTAAAAGCCACGGAGCTGCCCTCTCTATCCGACGCCCAAACAGCACGTCTGAGAAAGGAAGTGGCCCCCTGGGCAGGCACACGAGAGATTCCGCCCAGCGGTCATTTGGCTGCAGGAGGTTTGGCCACAAGGTGTGGAGGTGGCTGCAGTTTGGATTGCCTGAAGGGGGACTGGACAGACGCCTGCAGGACCAGAACTCCTTCCTGTCGCCCAGGCTCTGCGCCGGTTTCAGGGGCACGTTGCCTCTGAATCCCCGTTGCAGAGGGGAGAGAGTGGGAGAGGGGTCTGCCTTCCACTCCTGCTTGTGGGCCTCCCAGAGGAAAGTGGGGGAGCAGTAAGTGCTGTGAGCGCCAGAACATGCTGGGTCAACAGCCCTTCCCCCTCGCTGTCAGAGCCATTCTGGGCAGCGATGGTAACATGCAGGAGACACTGTTGGGTTTGGCAGGTGCCTGCACATGGCCATCGGGCCCAAAATGGCTCTGGCGCCTGCAGTACTTAAACTTTTGCCCCCTCTAGCTACACTCCTGGGCCACTGGGGAAGCAGAATTTTGGACTGTTCTGGTCACCGCACCTCAAAAAGGACAGAGTGGAGCTGGAAAAGGTGCAGAAGAGAGTGACGAAAATGATGACGGGGCTGGGGCACCTCCCTCATGAAGAAAGACTGCAGCGTTTGGGGCTCTTCAGTCTAGAAAAAAGGCGCCTGAGGGGGGACATGATTGAGACATACAAGATTATGCACGGAAGGGATAGACTCGATAAAGGGATGTTCTTTTCCCTCTCTCAGAACACCAGAACCAGGGGGCATCCACTAAAGCTGAGGGTTGGGAAAGTTAAAACAGATAAAAGGAAGTACTTTTTTACCCACCGGGTAGTTAATCTGTGGAACTCTTTGTCACAGGAGGTGGTGATGGCATCTGGTCTTGATGCCATTAAGAGGGGATTGGATGGATTTCTGGAGGAAAGGTCCATCGTGGGCTATAGGCAATGATGGATTGTGCAACCTCCTTACAAAGGTGGTGGGTTACTGGTACCGGGTGCAAGGGAGTGGCAACAGGATGCAAGCATCTTGTTGTCTACAGAACTCCCTGGGGCACCTGGTGGGCTGCTGTGAGATACAGGAAGCTGGACTAGATGGGCCTTTGGCCTGTTCCAGCAGAGCTCTTCTTATGTTCTTATGTTCTTATGGACCAGATGGGCCCCCTTGGGCCTGATCCAGCAGGGAACTGGCAAATCTTCCACGGGTGCAAACAGCTCCCCCCAGGCGCACATGGCACCCCGGGCTTCATTCTGGAGCAATGGGGGGAGCAATGGGGGGCTGCCAAGGGAGGGAGGGAGGGGGGAAGCCGCCCGGGGAACCAAACACACCCAGCTCCACCTGCAGCCCAGGACCGCAGCCCCCCTCGCTTCCACGCAGAAACACAAACAACCCCCACACGCACACGGGGCACAAGGTCTACCTGCCGACGGTCTACCATCGACGGGGGCTGTGGGGAGGCGTTGTTCCTGGTGCCCCATGTGCGTGTGGGGGTTGTTGTGTGTTTCTGCGTGGAAGCGAGGGGGGCTGCAGTCCTGGGCTGCAGGTGGAGCCGGGTGTGTTTGGTTCCCCGGGCGGCTTCCCCCTTCCTTCCTTCCTTCCTTCCTTCCTTCCTTCCTTCCTTCCTTCCT
>JAJKFI010000137.1:719050-736443 GCA_029204185.1 Lerista edwardsae | reverse complement strand
CCTTCCTTCCTTCCTTCCTTCCTTCCTTCCTTCCTTCCTTCCTTCCTTCCTTCCTTCCATTCTTCCTTCCTTCCTTGGCAGCCCCCCATTGCTCCAGAATGAGGCCCGGGGTGCCGTGTGCGCATGGGGGGAGCTGTCTGCGCCCATAGAAAATTTGCTGGTTCCCTGGCCGGGCAAAAAAAGGGCCAGCGTAGGTGGCTACATACCGGGTTAATACCGACTAGTCTTACGGCCTCCAGTCCTCAGGCTGCCAGACGTGTGGCTTCCCGACGGCAGCTGGAAAAAAAGCAAATTCCTAAATGCTAAAGATCCGAAGGAAACAACAAAACTGACAGGATCGTAATGTCACTGCACAAATCAATGGTGCAGCCACAGTCCAAATATTTATTGATGCACACGCATTAAAATATTTATATGCTACTTTCAGGAGACAAAATCCACCTGGCTTCCCACCAAGTGCCCCATTTAGAAGCTCAGATACAAACGAGAGCAGCAGGCGAGCCAAAGGGACCGGCCAGCAGCCTAGCAGAACTGGGGGGGGGCTCCCTCCCTCCCCCCCGGTGGCCGCTCTGCTCCCTTCTGCAGGAAGGAGGGTCCTCAGATCTGATGGGCCTGCCAGAAAGGCCCCGTTTCGGGGGGGGGTCGCTCCCTGTCCCTCCCGGCTGCAGGGCACGAAGGCCTGGCTGGGCACGAGACGCCAGAGGCTTCCAGCGCCCGGCCAGCAGCTGGGAAGGGCCCCGAGGCAAGCTGGGGACGCAGCGCAGGGACTGCACAGGAGGCACCGGAGGAGGCAGCGGGTTCGGCACCCGCTGGAGCTTCTTCAAAGGCAGCTCTGGCTGCCCCCCCTTCGGGGGACTGTGCCCCCGGACGGAGCTGCCTCCTGGCCTTCACTGCCCCCTTCTCCCGCCTGTGCGGAAGAGGAAACGGGGAGGGGAGTGCTGGGCGAGAGCCCTGGCGTGGGGAGGAGCAGGAGGCCCACGTCCAGCACAGGCGCACAGGCACTGGAGGAGGCGCTTCCTGCGTGGGGCTGAGCCGACTGCAGCCGCCCACCGACGCATCCACTGGGGCAGGGGCCACCTGGGCTGCTGCGAGGCTTCCTGGGTCTCCGCGGGAACCGGCTGCGGTGCTCGTTTCCTGCCCAACGCTGGGTGCGGATATGCCTGCCTGCAGCCGCGGAGTCGCAGCTCAGCAGCGGGCCTCTGCCTGACAGATGTGCCACCAATCTCCCCGCTCAGCAAGGCTCATTCCTGGGCCGCTCATGTCGTGGGTGGGTTTTGTGGCCGGCCTCTCTCCCCTCCCGCCAAGAAGACACACGGTGCAATTCAGGGGCCTGCCTGACTCGCACGCCTGTGAAGGGGGAGCCCACGAGCCGGCCTTGAGTCAGGGAACCATAGTGTGGGAAGTGACCAGTCATAGAACCATAGAGTTGGAAGGGCCTACAAGGTCACCTAGTCGGTTGTGGTCGGTCCCACACTATGGCATCTCCAGCAGGTGCCTTTGCTTGAAGGTCTCCAGTGAGGGAGAATCCACCACCTCCCTCGGAAATTGATTCAACTGTCAACCCTTATTGTCGAATTCTTCCTGATGTCCAGCTGGAATCTCCTCTCTTGCAGTTTGTACCATTGGACCCAGTTCTACTGTCAGAGGCAGGTGAGAATAAATTTGTCCCTTCGTCCATATGACAGCCCTTTAGATATTTGAAGGGTGCCATCATATCCCCTCTCAGCCTTCTCTAAGCTAAACACACCAAGTTCCCTCAGCCTTTCCTCGTGGGACTTTTCAGATCCCTGATCACCTTCGTTGCTCTTCTCTGAACCTGCTCCAACTTGGCTGCATCTTTCTGGAACGGAGGTGCCCAGAACTGAACACAGGCCTCCAGGTGAGGTTGCACCAATGCAGAACCAAAGCTTCTTGCGGCTTGGACGCTACGGTTCTATTCACGCAGGCTAAAATGGCGTTAGCCTTCTTTGCAGCTATATCACACTGCTGACTCGTGTTCATCTTGAGATCCACTGCAACTCCAAGATCCCTCTCACGTGTTGTGCTGCCAAGCCAGGTTTCTCCCATTGTATACCTGCGTCTATACCTGCGTCTGCTTCCCCCTTCTGTCCCTCCCATGGGCCCAAGCGAGTGCCCCGTGTGACGCGCTCCAGCTTGCCTTGCCTGCTGGTGGAGCTTGAGTCCAGCCGACCTTCTCCATGGAGCCCGGACCGGCCGAGGTGCTGGGGTGCCGCAATGCTTTGTTTCCCCCCCGCACCGTGTTCCCCCGGCGTCGTCAGGCCTGCAGTGGAAAGACAAGTTAATCAAAGGCAAGATTCAGATCACTCGCTACCCAACTGTGCAGAAAAACAAAAATCAATCACAGGGCACTCGAATGGCTCCTGCCCACACGTTTTACACTCCACTGAGCTGGAGAGGAGCAGGGGCCTCCCTGCTAATTGCCGCTTGCCTGCGCACCGGTCAGCAGGACGCGGTGCCTGAGCCCCCTTGGAGCTTGGCTGCTGCACGGAGCCCTTCCTGGGGTGGAGAGGGCTGCTTGGAGACCCGCTCGCTCCCACGGGCCGCAGGCGCTGCAACCTCTGCCCCGCTGAAGAGGCCCTACTTGTTTGCGTTCAGCCTTCCACTGCTCCAGGGCAGCTCTGCCAGTCCCCCTTCCTGGCGCCAGCTGATTCTGAGTGCCTCAACAGCGGCTGCGGCAGTGTGAGCCAGCGGCCAAAACCTGACTCTGGACACAGGCCTCTGGCTGAGCCCAGGTGAGAAGAATGTAGGAACATCAGAAGAGCCCCTGTGCTGGGTCAGGCCAAAGGGGGCCCACCTAGTCCAGCTTCCTGCATCTCGCAGTGCCCACCAGATGCCTCAGAGACCACACAAGACAACTAGATACGTGCATCGCGTTGCTACTCCCCTGCAGCCGGCATTCCGAGGTAGCCTACCTCTGAAATACAGAGGTCGCACCACCCACCATGGCTGTAGCCTGTGACGGACTTTCCCTCCAGAAATCTATCCAGTCCCCTTTTAGAGGCATCTCTTTGGAGACTTGGGTCTCTCCCACTCAGCACTGCTTACCTGGAGTAGCAGCGGCCTCTCCGAGGGGCATCCACCAGGGGTCTTTCCCAGCCCTCCCTGTTGGCAGGGGCTGAAGCTGGGAGGATCTTCTGCGTGCCCAGCAGGGGGCTCCACCCCCTGCCGAAGAGCCTCGAGTGCCCTTTCTGAGGCGGCTGAGGCTTGGGAGCTGGGCGTCACTGATGTGTGGGTGAGGCCTGGCTCTCCCCCTCTGGCCCACGATGTACTGGGGAAGCTGTGGAAGTCCATGATGGATGACTGAGGCCCGTGGGGGACAAATTACACCTAAGCCGAACAGGGGTCCTCTCGCTTGGAACTGCTCAAGGCAGGTACCAGATCGGCCACCTGTTCAGTGGAGTCCCCCCGCCACAGGAGGTGCAGGGCTGGAGCTTGGGGGCACTCCCGGACCGGTTGCATCCCTGGCCCATGCGCCACCTGGGGTCAGGACCACAGGCTGTCCTCCCCCCTACTCACCTGGAGCCTCCAGAGCCTCTGTCAGCGTCCGCAGGCCCTCCCAAAGTGCTCTGAAGCCTTTGATTCTGGAAGTGCCGTTGAATGAACTGGCTGGAAGAGGCTGGAAGGGCCTCTGTGGGGGCCCCCCGGATGCTGCGTGCGGCTGACCTGGCCCCCCAGGGGGTTCTAGCGGGAGGGCAGCAGCAGTTGGCAGGCACCTCCCTCTCTGGGGCCTGGGATCGCAGGACCCGCTGCCAGGCAGGCCGCTGTCCTGGACTCTTCCCTGCTCCTGGACGGCCTGGAGCCGGGAGCGGCCAGCAGTGAGGGCGTCACCCAGCTCAGGTGGCGACCCCAGGCAGGGACACTGTTGGGCGGATGTGCCAGTGGCATCCATTCACAACTGGCGACCTCAGGACTCGCGGCATCATCAGTCAATCAAGAGGTGCTTATATACCGCTTTTCAACACGAAGCTCACAAAGTGGTTTACAGGCAAATAGTAATAACAATAAAGTCAAATGGCTCCCTGTCCCAAAGGGGCTCACAATCTAAAAAAAAAAAAAGGCAGAACCCCACCAGCAACAGCCATTAGAAAGACCCTGCGCAGGGGTGAAGAGGGACAGTTGCTCTCCCCCTGCTCAATATAAGAGGAGCCCCCCTTGGAAAAGTGCCTCTTGCCCAGTTAGCAGGGGAGTTGGAAGTTGCCTACAGGGCCATCTACCCAACCCGCTGCCTGTAGCAGGAAATCCTCCTGGAGCGTTGGCAGAAGGTGCCGGTCGAGCCTCTGCTTCCAGTGAGCAGGAACCCACCACCTTCCTCGGCAGTCTGTTCCACTGTCAAACTTGCAGTCAGGAAGTTCTTCCTGATGTCCAGCCGGAATCTCCCCTCTTGCAGTTTGCACCCCTTGGACCTCGTTCTGCTGTCAGAGGCAGGTGAGAACAAACTCGATTGCGTTCTTTGTGGGTCCTGAGAGGATTGCGCTCAGTCTCTGATTTCACTTCTCCATGTTGGAACTTAATAGAGAATCTATTCTAGATTATCTACAATCTAGAATATTCTAGATTCTAGGCTGCGTTTCCACCACAGCTTTAACCCTATGCACTTCTACTCTGCCAGTGCATTCTGGGGGGACTGTAGTTTGTTAAGGTATTGGAGCTATTCTTAACAAACTGCAGTTTCCAGAATGCACTGGGGGAATAGAAGTACACTGAAAGTGGAGTACAGGTCTAGTGCAGTGTTTCTCAAACTGGGGGTCAGGACCCACTAGGTGGGTTGCAAGCTATTTCAGATGAGTCACATAGCACCTAGCACCTGAAAATATGGGAAGATGGGACCTTGGAAAGGGGGAGGTTCTGTGAGGTTATGTTGCTTGTGTCAATGCTTTTCTTCTTTCTAATTCATGTTGCTATTGGAAAATGGCTGAGAAATAACACAGTTGCTGCATTCTCAGGAAAGCAGCAGGCTCTGGCATCACAATAATGGCACTTCCAGCCATGACATCATTTCCAGGTGAATGACATCACGTCCGGTGGGTCCTGGGCGGATGGTCAGTCTAAAAAGTGGGTCCTGGTGCTAAAAGGTCTGAGAACCGTGGAGCTAGTGGAACTGCAACCCTGGGGAGGCTGAGACTGAAATGCCCACATTTGTTTTGTCCAGTGCTGTGTGTTGGCTTTGCCTGGGCCTCTCATGGGATTTTGCCCCCTGTCCGCTCCTCAGGCCTGGAGAGGGCAACGTCCGTCCACAGTCCACTGGGCCAGGCCAGGACAAAGGGCTCTGATGCTTCTGCTGCTGTCTTGATGAAGGCCTGACCCCGCAGAGTCTTCGCAGCAGGGCAGGATAAAAATCAGGCACATAAACAGAAGGATTGCGCACACGCCGAGGTCAGCTCCTTCCCGAGATTTCCATTGTGCATCTGGGTGTTTTTGTAATCCAATAAAAGCGTTCGTGGATGCTCTAATTACATGATGCGTTACAGTCCAAAGGCTTGGCACATTCCAAGTGGGAGGCTCTGGTGCGGTCTGTTGTCTGGCGGACCCCTCGGAGTTCAGAGTTAATTAATTCAAAAAGGGTTTTTCTCCTGCAGTTCTTGAAGCCTAATTAAGCCAATCTCGGGCCAAATGCCCTGCAAACGAGGCCCTGCGGATTAGGGCGTAATTATCTACCTGTCTGTCCATCCAGCCAACCATCCGTCCATCCATCTGACTTTTGGATTGTACACTAATTGCGGGCCGGGCCCCCCGCTGACTTCCAAATGGCATCTGCGTTGCTTGCATGTTCATCCCTTGCAGGAACAAGCCTCGCTGGCGGCAGCTACGTGTCCTCTGAAAAGAAACACCCCCCACTTGCTCCTTCTGTCGGACTAACGCACAGAATTTTGGCACTGGAAGGAGCCAGGAGGGCCTTTCGCCTGACTCCCACTTCGGGATCTGTGGCAGACGGCGGTCCAGCCTCTGCCTGGGAACCTCCAATCAGAAAAAGCCCCAATTGCTGAGTGTTTTCGTATGATAAGGCAGTTTTTATACAGCCCCAAATTAATAAACAATATACATACAAATCTGAGACCCAGTCCTGTCCTGTCCTCTTCCCCTGCTGATGTAGCTGCACCCAAAGGGCACACACTGCATCCAGCAGTGTGTGTGTGTGTGTGTGTGTGTGTGTGTGTGTGGCCTGAGGGCAAATGGCAGGTAAGTGTAAAACATTTATACCTCCCTGTTATGGGAGGAAATCAAGCCCTTCTCCACCATGACCCAAAGCGCCCTTGGCCAGCTTGTCCTCAGCTACCCAGACCCATCAGTTTATGCGCAGGCTGAGATGTTTGCCCCAAAGTGGATCGCGAGAGGTGGCCTCCAAGATTTTCATTTTCCCCCCAAAGAGATGTTGTCGGAGGAAATCAAGCCCGGGAGGCGATTTCCTTGAGCCCTGTTTCTTCAATTCGCAGGACCGGGCTCCCTAGGTTGAGTGATCCGTTTTTCCGGCGTGCGTCCCCCTTTCTTGCCAAAGTGGAGTCCGCAAACCCGCTCTGGTCTCCCTCGATCCCCCCTGGTGGGATCCTGCTATAGCTTACCCAAAGGTTTAGCGTCGACGAAAGAAAGAATTGCCAGCTGGACTTGGATGGAGATTCCGGAAAAGGTTTATTGCAATAAGACGCAAACAGGTCGCAAAACGTGCGTGCAAAGAGGCACCCTAATTTGCATGTCAAGGTACACGAGTCAGGATATTTTATACATTCTTACATGCAGATGAAGAATAATAAAGCATCCAATCGAAATCAGTTGTCTAATCCCACCTTTATCATTGGGGCACCGGGGTTTTTGGGACCTCTGATTGGTTTGAGGCTGGTATGAGGAACTCCCCAAGACATGCCCATGTGCTCCCTGCATGCTTGGGGGTGACTGGCATCTCGGAAGAATGGTTAATCTTGACATGACAAAGAGTTGGGAAAGACATGACAAAAGATTGGGAAGCGTTAATCGTTGGGGTATTTCGAAGGAAAAAGGTGCAGCATCAAGGGGGAGGCAGAGATAGACATATATCATTTTAAATACAAGGGACATCTTGATATGCAAAGACACTTATATAAAACACAAAAGAACAATTTATACATTTCGATATGCAAAGGAATCTAGTTTATCAAAAGGTTCATCTACACTTATCATGTAAATGTCTTTGGCGGGAATCGGAGATGTTGGCGCCAAAGACGTGACCAGGGGCTCGACTTGATGGCTGTGGCCCACTCCCAGAGGAGCCGGCATCCATTTTGTCCATTGGCAGCCATTTTGCGTTGCCCTTACACAGTTCACACAAGCACAGAGTCTAACATGGCTGTTTTTCACTCACAAAGCCCGCATCCCATTCACAAAGTATGTTCCCCATTCATAAAAACACAGTGTTCGTTCATAAAACCCCATTCACGTAGGGAGCTTTGACAGCTCGCTCAAACCATGTGGTCGGGGGTTCCAGGGAACGGCCTGGCTATCCCTGGCTTTGACAGCCGGCATTTGCGGTGCTTTCTAGGAATCGGCTCAGGACTTTGACAGCCGGCTTGTTGGCTTGCGGTTAACAGTTTATTCAAGGCATCTGGGTGAAACCGCAGGTCAAGGGGTGCGATAATCCCATCATCGTCCGCTCGCGCTTGTTCTAATCCTATCAGCGCTGTCTCGTTGGGGCTTCGGCAGTGATGGCGGTGGCGCGGGTTCAAATCCCCGAGTCCCCGCTTTTTTTAGCCAGTCTAGTGAAGGGTCTGTGAGGAAATGAAGTTCGATTCCCGCCAAGGTCTTAATTTCGTTTATTGGTTGCACATGGCTGTGAGGCCAGGGAAAAGCATGGTGGGTGCAAAAACATGGCTGGGCTGTGTGCTTGCAGCCAGGAGAGGAGCGAGATGGTGGCAACGTGGCTGGGGCTATGTGCCTTCCAGCCAGGAAAGGAGTTCATGGCGGTTTCTGAGAGAATTGCCAGGGGGGTACTCCTGCATCAGAGAAAAAGCGCAGAAAGCAATGCTATGCATTCGTACTATAATTTTTATAAATGATAATTGTAAATTATAATCGCTTTAAAAGTGTACTAGGTGGGTGTTATATGTGGCATAGCATCAACAGATGCAGCCACAATCATCACCCATGCACCACCACTCCCGGTCCAGCCCAGTGTCCAGTGTCCACCACTCCCGGTCCAGTGTGTGTGTGTGTGTGTGTGTGTGTGTGTGCGCGTGTGTGTGGTTATCATAAGAAAATCACACCTGTTTGTACCTCTTGCCACAAACTGGCATTGAACCTCCTTCAACTGTCTTTGGCTTGCCCAGCTGAGAGAAGCTGGTAGGGAGCCCTTCACGGTCTGCTTTTGTTGTTACCACCCTGAACAGTTCAGTGTCGCCTGCAAATTTGGCCACTGGCTGATGAGCCAGGACTCCGTTTCATTTCTGAGCATGTTAAAAAGCTTGTCTCCTTTTAATTGACAGGCTGGATTTTCATAGATATGAACTGGTCATGCAGAAACAGCTCAAAAATTAGCTGTAAATATTCATCGAATTAAAAAAACAAACAAACCAGTGTATAGCCTTTGGTAAATTAGCCTTGTGGACTATTCCCTCATGTCCAGAACAACTTCTTTTTTTTTAAGGTCTGCGGCTTGGTCCAGCTAACTTGGCTGAAAAATTGCTCGAATTTTCAGGGGCCTGAATGCACCTGCGGTGATGAAAATTGCACATACAAACAAAAGCATCCCCCAGCGAAAGTCTTGATAAAATGTACTCGCCCCCCCCCTCATGCTGGGGAATTCTATATTGGGCTGCTCCAGTCTCTCTTCAAATCAATGCACCAGTCCCTTAATCCCGGACGTTTAATTTTAAGTGAGGCTAATAAAGTGTTTCAGGAGATCTCCTCACTGTGGCTGTTGGTTTTTATTGGGCCTCTGGTTTGAAACATTCCTAATGGAGCAGTTCTTTGCTCTCACTTTCTGTTCGTTTTTCACACCTTTGGCAAAGGACAGAAGTTGGGGCCAAGAACTGCCCTGGCTGGCGCAAGCCCCCCCCCCCCCCAAAAAAAAATGGAGGGAGCAGGCCTGGTCTCAACCAGCCATCTATATCAAAGAAGGGATAGAATCCAGCAGAGTAGAAACTGAAGGTGGGCCGGACTCCACCATAGAGTCACTGTAAGTTAAACTACCAGGACATAAGAGCGATATAATAGTGGGGGGGGGGGTTGCTATCGTCCTCCGGATCAAAAACTTGAAGGTGACCTTGAAATGAGGAAACAAATCAGGGCATTGACCAAGAGAGACAGGATTGTAATCATGGGGGACTTCAATTATCCTCATATCATATTGACTGGGTCAACTGCTGCTCTGGTCAAGAAAGAGAGACCGGATTCCTTGACGTGCTGAATGACTGTGCCTTAGAGCAGCTAGTCATGGAGCCCACCAGAGGACAGGTGACTCTGGATTTAATATTGTGTGGTACTCGGGACCTAGTTAGGGATGTCAACGTTACTGAACCATTGGGGAACAGCGACCATGCTGCGATTGGTTTTGCCATGCATGTCTAGGAAAGAGGGCAGGGCAAATCTAACACAAGAACTCTTGACCTTCGAAGGGCAGAGTTCCCTCAGATGAGGAGGCTAGTTAGAAAGAAATTGAAAGGGAAGGTAAAAAGAGTCCAGTCTCGCCAGGCTGCGTGGAGGCTGTTTAAAATAACAGTAGTAGAGGCCCAGCAGAAGTGTATACCGCAAAGAAAGAAGGGCTTGACAAGGTCCAGGAGGGTGCCTGCATGGCTGATGAACAAAGTTAGAGAAGCTGTAAGGAGCAAGGAAGCTTCTTTCTGTAAATGGAAGTCTTGCCCCAGTGAGGAGAATAAAAAAGAACATAAACTCTGGCAAAAGACAAGTAAGAAGGTGATACGGGAAGCCAAGAAAGCATTTGAGGAACGCACGGCTAGCAACATAAAGGGAAATAATAAAAGCTTCTTCAAATATGTTAGAAGCAGGAAACCTGCCAGAGAGGTGGTTGGCCCTCTGGATGGTGAGGGAGGGAAAGATGAGATAAAAGGGGACTTGGAAATCGCAGAGAAATTAAATGAATTCTTTGCGCCCATCTTCACAGCAGAAGACCTTGGGCAGATACCACAGCCCGAACAGCCGTTTCTAACTAAGGAACTAAATCAGATAATGGTTAATAAAGAAGATGTTTTAGATCAAATTGATAAATTGCATATAAATAAGTCACCAGGCCCAGATGGTATACACCCAAGAGTTATTAAGGAACTAAAGAACGAAGTTGCTGACCTCTTAACTAGAGTATGCAACTTGTCCCTTCAAATGGCCACGGTGCCAGAGGATTGGAGGATAGCCAATGTCATGCCAATCTTTAAGAAAGGGAGAAGGGGGGACCCTGGAAACTACAGGCCGGTCAGCCTAACATCTGTTCTGGGTAAGATGGTGGAAAGCCTCATCAAAGACAAAATCCTAAAACACGTAGAGGAACAAGTACTGCTGAAGGAAAGTCAGCATGGCTTCTGTAAGGGTAAGTCTTGCCTCACAAACCTTTTGAAATTTTTTGAAAAGGTCAACAGGCACATGGATGTGGGTGAACCTGTGGATATCATATACCTGGATATTCAGAAGGCGTTTGACACAGTCCCCCACCAAAGGCTCCTGAAGAAACTTCACAGTCAGGGAATAAGAGGGCAGGTCCTCTTATGGATTCAGAATTGGTTGAGGGCCAGGAAACAGAGAGTGGGGGTCAATGGGCAATTTTCACCATGGAGAGAGGTGAAAAGTGGAGTGCCCCAGGGATCTGTCTTGGGGCCCGTGCTTTTCAACTTGTTCATAAATGACCTGGAGACAGGGATAAGCAGCGAGGTGGCCAAGTTTGCGGATGACACAAAACTTTTCTGGGTGGTAAAAACCAGAAAGGATTGTGAAGAGCTCCAGAAGGATCTCTCCAAGTTGGGGGAATGGGCAGCTAAATGGCAGATGCGTTTCAACATAGACAAATGTAAAGTGATGCACATTGGGGTAAAAAACCAAAACTTCACCTATAGGCTAATGGGTTCTGAGCTGTCTGTAACAGCTCAGGAGAGAGATCTTGGGGTGCTGGTGGACAATTCAATGAAGGTGTCGACCCAGTGTGCGGCAGCAATTAAGAAGGCCAATTCCATGCTTGGGGTATTTAAAAAAGGGGTTGAGAATAGAACAGCCAATATTATCATGCCATTGTACAAATCGATGGTAAGGCCGCACCTGGAATATTGTGTCCAGTTCTGGTCGCCGCATCTCAAAAAGGACATAGTGGAGTTGGAAAAGGTGCAGAAGAGAGCGACAAAAATGATTACGGGGCTGGGGCACCTCCCTTATGAAGAAAGACTGCAGCGTTTGGGGCTCTTCAGCCTAGAAAAAAGGCACCTGAGGGGGGACATGATTGAGACATACAAAATTATGCATGGAAAGGATAAAGTCGATAGAGGGATGTTCTTTTCCCTCTCTCAAAACACCAGAACCAGGGGGCATCCACTAAAGCTGAGGGTTGGGAGAGTTAAAACAGATAAAAGGAAGTATTTTTTACCCAGCGGGTAGTTAATCTGTGGAACTCTTTGCCACAGGAGGTGGTGACGGCATCGGGTCTGGGTGCCTTTAAGAGGGGATTGGACAGATTTCTGGAGGAAAGGTCCATCGTGGGCTATAGGCAATGATGGATTGTGCAACCTCCATACAAAGGTGGTGGGCTACTTCAGAGTACTGGGTGCAAGGGAGTGGCAACAGGATGCAAGCGTCTTGTTGTCTCATGCCTCCCTGGGGCACCTGGTGGGCCGCTGTGAGATACAGGAAGCTGGACTAGATGGGCCTTTGGCCTGATCCAGCAGGGCTCTTCTTATGTTCTTATGTAATAGGCTCTGACGTGCACCGGGGCTGCTGACCCCACCCCCTCCTGGGCCCAATCCGCCTCCATAAAAGGAGCGTCCCCAAGCCCAGCTGCCTCACCACCTCCGGGACCAGAGTCCAGCAAGCAGTTGGTGCTCCTGGAGTGGCCTCCTGACACACCCGCCAAGGTCCAGGAGAAGGAGCCGAGGTGTGTCCTGCCCGCCAGCTCTCTGCACAGGGCTGGGTGTGAAGGAGCATCTCCTCACCTGCGCCCAGGTGCCGTTTCCCAAGCCCAGGGAGCCCGGCCTGCCCAGGAGCCAGAGCGAGTGCCAGACTGCGGCAGGCTGCTTTTGAGTGCGCTTGGAAAGGCTCTTCCTTGCCATTGAACGGCATTTTTTCCACAGAGAACCCACAGGAAAAAAAAATGTGAGCCTGATTGTGTTTGAAGCCTGTGATGTCAGATACAAGCAGAGCAGCAAAGTGGTTGAAATTAGAGCCAGACAAGTTCAGGGATTTTTCCCCCCACAGTTTCATAAATTAAAGTTGTAGAGAAAGCCTTTGATGCTAAATTCAGTCTCAGAAATAAATCGTGCAGCAGCTCGCCTGAGAGGACTTTGAAGCGCCACGCGAGGGCTGGGATGGAGCGGAGGCTGCAAGTGGCTTCAGCCCCTCCTCCCACTCAGGTGCGTCCGGCTCTCCAGGCCCCCGGCCCCCTCCCGCCGCCCAGCCCCCGGCATTCCAGCCCCATCGCAAGGACAGAGGTGGGGCTCTCGCCCGTGTTCTGGCCAGCTGGCAGGTCCCAAGTGCCCGGGAGGGGTGTCCTTCGGGGCTGGCGGGGGCAGGAGGTGGCTGGGGGGAGCTGCCCGGAGGAGGGCGGGGGCTCTGGATGGGGAGGGAAGCAGCGGGAAAGGGAGCACAGATGAGACGAGGGAAGGGGGAGCAAACCACGGCTGCAAGCGGGGGGCTGAAGGAGGGGAGGGAGCCCCAGAGCGCCAGGGCTTGGGCCAGAGGAGGAGACCAGGCTGCCTGTTCCACATGTGCTGGGCCGCCCTGGGTGCCCTTTGGGGAAGAGGATTGGGCGAGGGGCTGCCAGGGGCACCAGGACTTAGGCGGGGCCTGGTGACGGGGGCACTGACGGCTGCTGGAGGGGCGGGGGTCAGCCTGGCAGTGACTGCTCAGGGGCCGGGGGCCGGCCACCGCTCGTGTCTGTCTCAGAGCTGCTCTGGCCATTCGGGGTGGGGCTGGGTGAGCTGTGGGGTTTGGCTCCCGTGTCACCGCCCAACTGCTGCCCCCTGGATTGCAGGTGGAGCTGCTGGGGCTTCCATGGGCTCTGGTGGAGCCCCCGCGAGGGCTCTGCCTCCTGCTCCCCCTCCCGCAGCTCACGGTCATCCCGTCTCTCGTCAGAAGAGCTGCTTGGGTGGACTGAGGCTCTGTCTCGTCCAGCCACCAGGGGCTGAACAGTGGCCCGAAGAAGCACCGGGGAAGTGCACTGGCAGGGCAGGCAGCCCACCCCCACCCCACCCCCAGCCTTGCCTGCCCCTCTTCGTGGCAGCCTGGCAGCTCCCGGGCTCTGTCCAGAGCCATCGAGAGTCTCGTTTTTCACAAGCAGCCACAGTGTGTCAAGAAGCAATCTGGCCCGTGGCGACCCCCCACCAGGCCTCCCGCCAGGCCTTCCTTGGTCGGTCCTGGACCCACTGCAGAGGATACGGGGTGGTGCTGCTGCTGCTGCTGCTGCTGTCGTCAAGGCAAGAGCTGGCAGTCACCCTGCTGCAAGGCAGGATCCATCTGCCCAGGAGCCTCCTCAAGGGGGATACCCCCAGCAAGAAGGAGGGCATGGCTAGCAGGAGGGAGGTGTGTTCTTTGTCCTCCTGCAGGGATCCTTTCCAAGCCTCAGGCGCAGGCCTGCGTCCGCAACCCCAGTGCCAGCCGTTCTCAGAATTCTCCACCCCTTGTCTCGCAGCCACACAAAGGAAACAGGAATAAACAAAAACGAGGTTTCAACGGCCCTTCCTTGGCGCAGCCGTCAGAACCGCTTTCAGCTGTTTCACCTTCAGGTGTTCTGGCTATTAAAACACGCCTTCCCCAGCCAATGCTCTTCGGTAGAATCAAAACAGGTTTTACACAAACCATGTTAAGCTCCAACAGAAGGAAAAGGAGCCGAAGAGCTGATCCAGCCTGGTTCTAACGGAGCGGAAAGCGGAGGCTGTTTTTCAGCACTGCAAAGCTCAGGATTATTTCTCTCCAAGAAGGTTGGGAAAAGGGCCATTTTCGGGCTGTCATTTGGATGGAGGGCTGAGTGGAAGGGAAGGGAAGGGAAGGGAAGGGGCCTTCCTGGGGCTGTAGCCAGTTCCTGCTCTCAGGAGAGCCCGTGCGACGCAGGGGCTGAGCAGGACGGGGTTCCAACCCCTCTGTGTGGCCTCGGGCTGGTGACTCCCTGAACCTCCTTAGAGGGCTACCATGAGGATCAGAAGTTGGAGGGGCGGGGCCAAGTTTGGAACGGGGTGCTAGAGAGATCTGACACGAAGCTTTCTTTTGGGGGGGATCTACTCTTGAGAACAGCCACAGAAGATTTGGAAAAGAAATTGCAACTTAAATTCAAGAACTACGATCTAAGAACTACAACAACAAAATTAAATCGAGGCCAGACGTATGTGATTCTACTATCCGAAACTGAAGGAGATTAAAGACACTGGACTGAATAGCTTGAAAGTGACGAGACGAGAGGGAGAAGAGAGGGGAGTTCCTCCTCCCTCCTCCACGTCGAGAGCAGCAACTGAGGTCCTTGGGACTGCATCTTGGGACTATATACCTTGGGACTATATCAAGCCCAGGGAGCCATTTCCCAAGCCCTGTCTCTTTAAGCCGCGAGTCCCCGTTTTTCCCGGCGTGCGTTCCTCGTTCCTGCTGAAGTCCACAGACCCTCCAAGCCCATCGATCCCCTCCACGGGACCCCTGCTGTAGCTTACCCAAAGACGTATTCCCAGGGATATAGTCCCAAGGTATGTAGGGCGTGGCAGAAGCATCAGCCCAGGCCTCAGCAGTGGCGAAGAGGCCGAATCCAGGCGAGGCTCATTGGGGAAGGGTAACAGCCCAGCGCTTCCTCCCCTCCAACGGGGTGGTGCCGGCACAGCCTCTGCCGCATCGTGCAGGGAGTTTGGGCTGGTGGGACGTGTCTCCCCTTGCCCCAGGGTAGGGCACAGCAGCCTCCATGGGGCAACCTGTAGCTGTACCGCATTTATTGCTGGTGCATATGCGGGCGGATCAGACCTGGGAAGAGGTCTGGAGTGGATTCAGTTGGCACCACCACTGCCAAAGCTGCCCCCGCCCACCCCGCCCTCCTCCTGCCCTCCTCCCTTTCTGCTCCACCCCTGTGCTGGACCTGCCTGCTCCAGCGGGCTTCCTGGCGTCTACTAGCTCAGCCAGGCAACACCATCTTGGCTCTCGCAAGAGCCAAGGTGGCAGAGCCGAAATCTCAAGAGATCCAACATGGCAGCATCCAGAGGGGCCACTGGTGGCTACTGGGGGCATTCTGCAGCACCTCTGGGAGTGTGCCACGATGCCCTAAGGCCGTGGTTTCCAAACCCTGAGCCGTGGCTCCTTGGGGAGCTGTGGAAGCCAGCTGGGAGCCCCAGAATTCTAGGAAAACTGCTGCCCCCTCCCATGCGTTGGACTGTAGCCCTATTGAGGAGCTGCGGCCAGTGACCCCGTAGGTCAACGGAGCTGCCAGTCAAAACTGTTTGGGGGACCACGGCCAAAGGCATTGCTGCGCACCCTGGGGACTCCTGCTATAAGCCCATTGTAAAGGTGCACGACTTACCATTCAGGGAAGCAGATTTTCTGACGGTGCATCCATTGTGATCATCTGCTGAAGCAATTCTAAAGTGGGGGGGGGGTCCTCCGCAGTGGTGAAATTCAGCCAGTTCTCACCAGTTCTGCAGAACCGGTTGCTAATTTTAGGCTGGGAGAGGGAAGAAAGGCAGCGGATGGCCCTGAAGGCTGCCCTGAAGGACACAGAACCAGTTGTTAATGTATTTGAGTCCCACCACTGGTCCTCCGTATCCAGTTTTTCTGGCCCCTGGAGAGTCCCCAGTTTGTTCTGAGTTCTCAATGATCGCACGATCACCGATCAAGACCAGGTCTCTCCTAGGCATGAAGGGATCCTGCAAGAGTGGCAGGTTTTGTGGACGAAAACATTAAAATAGGCCAAGAGCCCCAGTGAGGTGTGTTGGTGAACAGTCAGCCATCGGCTTGGCCTGGGGAAGTCAACGGGTGTTGCAGAGGCCGGCGTGGAGCCTGAAGGGACTTCACACAGGCAGAGAGAGGTTGCTCCGAGGAGCAACGTCCCCTTCAGGCCCAACCCGCAGCAGGGCTTCGTAGAACTTCTACTCACCCACGTTTCAGGAACGCCTCCAAACCCGGCCGGCTCCTGCTGTCCTCAGTTGCCTCTCGTGCGGAGTGCAGACAACCGCGGCTCCCCTTTGAGAAGGCGCTTTTTGTCCTCAGGCTGCTGCGTCTTCAAACGCCCACTGAAGCGGTTCTCGGCTCAGGAACCTTGTCCGGGGCCTGGTCGTGGCTGGCGCGAAGGCTTGAAAGCTGCAACGCTTCCTGAGGAGCACTGCTGGCTGGTGCTGCTCCAAGCCCTGGGCCCCGCACTCCTCTCCGCCACAGGCTCCTGAGTGCCAGGCTCTGCTCTCCCCAGAGCTGGACTGGAAGCGGGGGGAAGAGCGGAGCAGCTCACCCCGACCCTCCACCCCACACACATCCTTTCCCCCTCTGCCCCCTTCGCTGTCTAATCTGCGGTGCAGCAGCAGCAGCAGTGCAGGGGGTGGGTACATGGAACCCCCTGCCAAACTGTTGCCTGAGGCAAGAGCCTCAGCTGGCCTCATGCAGGGGCTGGCCCTGCCTGGAATGTTTCCCCGGCAGGCATGCCGGGCTGGCTGGCCCTTTGCTCCAATCCCGCAGGACTTTTCTGGTGCTCTTGAAGCGACAGGGACGCTACCCAGCCTCCAAGCCGGAGGAGCCGAGACCATCCCCCGCATCCTGTGGGGGTCATTGCTCAAGGGACTGAGCTGTCGGGCGTGAAAGCTCAGGGATCCCACACAGGCGCCTGCTGTCCGGCTGTCACGCTTTGGGGCTTGGACGTCTGCGTTGCCGTGTTCAAAGCCTGCGTGGTCCTGCCGGGCACCGACAGGGCCCTCCGCGAGATCAAAGCCCCCGTTCAGCACTGACGGAGGAAGCAGCAGGAGGAGACCTTTTGGGCGTGCAGCCGTCTGACGCCTCCCCTTGATGGGACGTGGCTCCCTTGTGTCGCTGGGATCCGAGACGGCTTTGCAGACTCTGGTCAGAAGAGATAAAGCCCCAAAGGCACGTTCTGGGGGAGGGTCCAGGGAGGAAGCTTTGCGCAAGGCTGCGCTCAAAAGTCAACTCTGACTTTGTTCCAGGAAAATGCACCTTTGTCAGAGGAGATGGAAACGGATTCTGAGAGAGAGAGAGAGAGAGAGAGAGAGAGAGAGAGAGAGAGAGAGAGAGAG
>JAJKFI010000137.1:680035-719040 GCA_029204185.1 Lerista edwardsae | reverse complement strand
GAGAGAGAGAGAGAGAGAGAGAGAGAGAGAGAGAGAGAGAGAGAGAGGCAAGCAAGCAAGCAAGCAAGCAAGCAAGGCCTGACCTATGGGTAATCAAAGTGTCTGCATTACTTGATGATGATGATGATGATGATGATGATGATGATGAGGAGGAGGAGGAGGAGGAGGAGGAGAGAGAGAGCACCTCATTCCCCCCTCACTGTCCACTTGGCCTTACTGCCCCCTGCTGGCACAGGTGCAGTGGCACCTGCAGTCGTTGCGTGGAGTTGCACCATCAACAGCATGCAGACAAGCGGGGAAGGGAAGAGGCCGCGAGGGCGTCTCAGGGCCACGGCAAATGTGTGGTCAGTTTCCTGTGGTCTGGGCAGAACAGTCAGGATCCCGAGGACTCCGGTTTCGCTTGGAAAATTCAGAGACGTACATTGCGATTGTAGCTTCTGAGGGGGCGCAACCCTGAGCTGTGCTGGAACAGGCCGGCCGGCAGGAACAGCGCAGCTGGGGAGCGGGCTGGAGCCTCCTCTGGGCAAGGGCACGTTTGTCCCCTTGCCCCGGGGTAGGGGCCATTGTGGGCCGTTGGATCTGTGCCGGCTGTATAGAGGGTGCAGGTGAGGTTCCAGCACACTGCACGGCCCAAATTGGGGCCTGGCCAGGGGTCGGGGTGCAGCCCCACAGCCACGCCCAAGCTCCACCCCTCTCGCTGGGCCAGCCCGCCTCCCAGAAAGCCCCGCCCCACCCCGATCCACCCTCCCTCCCGCCTCCCTCCCGCCCAGAACTGCCCCTGCAGCAGCCAGACTCGGCTGGCGCAGACAGGAGCGGGGCCCCGGGGGCTGGTGCCGGCGCTGCAGCACTGACGGAGGTGCTTGTGTTGGCGGCACCATGCCAGGAGTGCTGCTGCGCACGTGGTTTGTGGCACACGCACGAGCGCACTCAGTGTGAGAGGCCTGCGCCAGCTGTGGGGGCGGGTTGGATTGCGCTGCCCATGTGAGGAGAACCCGTCCAACGAGCATCCCAGCAGGGCGTGGACTCTACGGTGGTGCAAAAGCCGAGCCACGGTTGCACACTGCTGGGCCACTGCCACAAACGGGGAGGGGCGTGGCGGGCGTGCCGGCAGCTGGAAGAGGCTCTGCAGGCGCCAGCAAGGTGGCAGAAGAACAGGCTGTGAGTGGGGAGGGGGAGGGAAGGGGCCTGCTTGCAAGAGGCATTTTTCCAAGGGGGGCTCCTCCTCTTACATTGAGCAGGGGGAGAGCAACTGTCCCTCCTCACCCCTGCGCAGGGTCTCTTCTAGGGGCTGTTGCTGGGGGTGGTCTGCCTTTTTTTAAGATTGTGAGCCCTTTGGGACAGGGAACCATGTAACTTTATTATTGCTATTTGCCTGTAAACTGCTTTGTGAACTTGGTGTTGAAAAGCGGTATCTAAGTACATAAGAACACAAGAAGAGCCCTGCTGGATCAGGCCAAAGACCCATCTAGTCCAGCTTCCTGTATCTCACAGCGGCCCCACCAGGTGCCCCAGGGAGGCATGAGACAACAAGATGCTTGCATCCTGTTGCCACTCCTTTGCAAGTACCTGTTGGTTGATTGATTGATTGTGGGAGGAACTGGGGGGTGTACCAGGGGAGTGAGTGGGTGGACCTGGCCGCAATCAAGTGCACCAGATCTCATCCCCCATTTTTCAGTCCACTCTACCCCCCGGCTCTCCTCAAACACACACCAGCAAAATGGCTGATGAAGGTCTGTGGAGACCCATAGTAACATAATTTGCTTACTGCTGCAGCCTGCCCAGATCACCACCACCCCCCATCACAGCATGCAGTGTAGCCCCCATTGATACAACGTTAATTAGCCACCCAGTGAGACGTTTTGTCAGCTTAGGCTGTTTGTTCTGGAGCATCTTGGGACACAGCTTATTCTTAACATAAGAACATGAGCAGAGCCCCTGTGCTGGATCAGGCCAAAGGCCCACCTAGCCCAGCTTCCTGCATCTCACAGTGGCTCACCAGGTGCCTCAGGGAGCACACGAGACAACCAGATGCCTGCATCCTGTGGCCACGCCCTTGCACCTGGCATTCCAGGGAGCCTAGTCACCCTTGCACCCCACCCCCACCCCCAGTGAAGACGCCAGACTGCGGCTTGAGTTTAACTTGGGCCACTTTATTACACACAAGTGACATTTTTTTGTTCAACATGAAACCTACAGAACCCACCGTTCCACCCTCGCCAGTCTGGGGTCCAATCCGTGGAGGTTTTTGCTTTTAAAACTCCCGAACACATGGAATGCGCTGCCCCCTGTCCTCCCTTTGCCCACGCTCCCCCTTCCCCCTTGAAAGTGGCCTTGGTCCTCAAGTGTGGGTCAGAGCACGGGGGCCTGCTTGGCCCCCCACCCTTCAGCTGCAGTAAACGTGATCAGTCGACGGTCCTGCGGCGCCAGCAGCCCTTTCCTCCCTGGCTCTGTCCTGCGCTGCTCTCCCTCCTGGACTCTCCGGACGCCCAGTTTTTGGCTGGAAAGCGGAAGTGACGATCTGAGGGATTTCCAAACCTTCAAAGGCATCCTGAGGGTTGCGGGGGGGGGGGGCTGCCTGCAGCTTCTCTGACCCTCAGAATACCAGAGCACAGTTCTGGCTGAGAGCGAGGGGGGCAGGACTGTGGCAACTGGATCAGTCCCGGAAGGGGGCCGGCCAGTGTCTTGTGATGTTGGTGACTCCCTTCAGCTATGCAACTGCTGTACAGCCTTATCGATTTACAGAAGCACCTCTGCTTGCAGGAGGCAGGAAACTAAAGTATTCTGTAAGATTTCCTACTATTTCCTGTCTTGAAGTCAAAAGGGAGCATTCATATTCTAGCAGTCGCTGAAGCGTTTTGATCTGGATTAAATCAAGAGACCTTCTCACCTACCTGTGTGTGTGTGTGTGTGTGTGTGTGTGTGTGTGTGTGTGTGTGTATTTCCTTTGGAAATTAAAATTTCTGTACTCTGGCTCAAAATCTAGAGTACTGACTAATGGATATCCTTTTATTTTCCTTGGAGAGGGGAACTAGATAAAATTAACAATATAAAAATACACAGAGAATTATATGGTATGATTATTCATTTAAAAATATTTGTATGCAGATAAGAGTTTACTATTTATGTCTGAAACTCAAAGGTCTATGCCACAACGGATGAAAGTGCTGAATGTCTTGGGAGTCTGATCTGAATGCTCAGTTAATGGTTCCCAGGGTCCCATTCTTGCACCCCCCCCCAAATGCAGTAACACCAAAAGTGTCCTGCGGGAGGGACACCCCCAGGGTTGTAAAGGGAACAAGTGTTCCGTTTCCTGGGGGTCGTCCTCTGCAGTGTGGAGGGGTCTACTTGGACTTGCACCAGCGAAATCATTTGGACAGGTGTGTCCGGTACCACTGGCTACCACTACCACTGAACCTTCTGACCTGCCTTTCCCACACACCCCGTGCCCCATTCCTCCATGCCCCCATGTGGAACACCGTCCCCCTCCTCTACCCCGTTCTGCCCTCCCCCTACGTGCATCGGCAGGGCTGTGTTGATCCCACCAGGGCTGGCATTAGGCCAGTTCAACCTCCTTGGTCAAATTGGGCCCTTCTCCTCAGGGGGCCCCGTGCTGGGACTGTGGATCGTGGCACTTGCCTGCCTGCCTGCACCAAGCCAGTGCAAGAGGCGCTGCCTGGATCAAGCACTCGCAAGGCTTGCAAAGCACACGGGTCCTGGCTGGCCCCAGGGCAGGGCTGGCCTTAGGACCACTGGATCAATGCGGCCAAATCGGGCTCCGTTCACTGGGCAGCAGGCAGACTCACTCTGCAGCTGATGCTCTGCAGGAACCCTCCAATGCTCCACGAGGAGAGAGCAGTGCGTGGAGCAGTGCGACTGAGCGTCATCGCATCACCACCGCGTGCCTCAGCCCCAGGCGTGTTGCCTCTGCTCACTCTGGTGAGTGGGGGGCCAATCGGCCCCACAACTGCTAAGGCTGGCCGTGGACCCAGCAGCGTGTGGGGGGAGGCTCTGGCAGGGCACACTGTTGCACGCTCTCGGAGTGTGTTTTGCGACGGCCGTAACGATCCTTCTGCCAGTGTTAAAGCCCAGTCGGATTGGGCTGTAAATCTGAATGGGTGCCACTGGGGGATAATATTCCACAGAGTGCAATTAATGTTTGGCAATTTCAGAGGTGTTCTGTTGTCATTAAATATTTTAATTCCTAGGATATGGAACACAAATGATTGGTTTAAATGTTAATAGATTGCCGTTGCTGTTCTCCCCAAATGGATTGCATTAATCGGCCAACATCAAGGGCTTTTGCTGTTGTTGCTTTCAAGGCTGAATGCCAAATAAGAAGTGCCATTATCGACTGAATGGCAATATTTACCACTACGACATTTGTCAGAGTCTACGTTCAGGCCAGTGGTATCATCTGCTTCTGAAATTCTTCCACTTTTAGAAATACTTATTGAGTCAATGGAGAAATAGAAGCCCGCAATATCTGTTTATAAATATTTGATGTTGCTTAATAAATGATGTATGATATTCAAAGTCTTCCAACCTGATCCAATGGGACAGGGATGTACTGAAGCCACTAAGCCCGAGTCACAGGTTGAATCAAAAGTCATAGTGTGTGTTGTCGCGATTAGGCTTCCATCCCCAGGTAAGGGAACACGTTATCTCCCATTCTAGCCAATGGGAAATGACCATGGCTACTGTAGCCACAATATCATAAGAACGTAAGAAGAGCCCCACTGGATCAGGCCAAAGGCCCAACTAGTCCAGCTTCCTGGAATTCACTGTGGCCCATCAGGCGCCAAACGGAGTTCAGTAGACAACAAGATGCTTGCATCCTGTGGCCAATCCCTTGTACCTGGCATCATGGCCTATAGCCCACCATGGATGTTTCCTCCAGAAATCCATCCAGTCCCCTTTTAAAGGAATCTAGGCAAGATGCCATCACCACCTCCTGTGGCAAGGAGTTCCATAGCTTAATTACCTGCTGGGTAAAAAAGTATTTCCTTTTATCTGCTTTAACTCTCCCAACACTCAATTTCAGTGGATGCTCCCTGGATCTGGTATTGGGAGAGAGGGAAAAGAACATCCCTCTATTGACTCTATCCCTCCCGTGCATAATTTTGTACGTGTCAATCATATCCCCCCTCAGGTGCCTTTTTTCCACACTGAAGAGCCCCAAATCCTGCAGCCTTTCCTCATAAGGGAGGTGCCCCAGCCCCGTCATCATTTTTGTCACTCTCTTCTGCATCTTTCCAGCTCCACTATGTCCTTTTTGAGATGTGTGACCAGTACTGTACAATACTCTAGATGTGGCCTTACCATTGATTTGTACAATGGCATGATAATATTGGCTGTTTTATTCTCAACCCCTTTTTTAATGACCCCAAGCATGGAATTGGCCTTCTTAATTGCTGCCGCACACTGGGTCGACACCTTCATCAAGCTGTCCACCAGCACCCCAAGATCTCTCTCCTGAGCTGTCACAGACCATTAGTCTATAGGTGAAGTTTTGATATTTTGCCCCAATGTGTACTCTTGTCTACGTTGAAACGCATCTGCCATTTTGCTGCCCATTCCCCCAACTTGGAGAGGTCCTTCTGGAGCTCTTCACAATCCTTTCTGGTTTTCACCACCCGGAAAAATTTTGTGTCATCTGCAAACATGGCCACCTTGCTGCTTATCCCTGTCTCCAGGTCATTTATGAATAAGTTGAAAAACACGGGCCCCAAGACAGATCCCTGGGGCACTCCACTTTTCACCTCTCTCCATTCTGAAAATTGCCCATTGACCCCCACTCTCTGTTTCCTGGCCCTCAACCAATTCTGGATCCATAAGAGGACCTGCCCTCTTATTCCCTGACGGTGAAGTTTCTTCAGCAGCCTTTGGTGGGGGACTGTGTCAAACGCCTTCTGAAAATCCAGGTACAGGATATCCACAGGTTCACCCACATCCACCTGCCAGTTGACCTTTTCAAAGAATTCCAAAAGGTTTGTGAGGCAAGACTTACCCTTACAGAAGCCATGCTGACTTTCCTTCAGCAGTACTTGTTCCTCTACGTGTTTTAGGATTTTATCTTTGATGAGGCTTTCCACCATCTTACCCGGAACAAATGTTAGGTTGACTGGCCTGTAGTTTCCAGGGCCCCCCCTTCTCCCTTTTTTAAAGAGTGGCATGACATTGGCTATCCTCCAATCCTCAGGCACCGTGGCCGTTTGAAGGGATACTCTAATAGCATTTTTTTTTCAATTTTTCCAAAAAACATTGTTTTTTTCCGAACCTCCCTGGAAAAAAACTGGGTTTTTTTTCCGAGCTTCAAAATTTCTGAAAATCGTACATCTCTACCCCCACCCGCCTGCTGGCTGACTGTCTGCATGGCTATGTTTGTGTTTAAGTTCCAACGTTCTCAAAGAGTCCGGGGCCCTGTCATCCTCGCCCTGCTGCTGAACTCGCCCAGATGCTAAACTTGCACTTTGTCGCAAATGCTGCACTTCGTCGCGAACAGCACTCGCTGCTTGTGAGGGCACTCGCTAGAGCCACTCATCAAGGAGACGGAAGGTCCAAAAGCAGATGAGATGAAGATTCTTCATCATGACAGCTGCTTGGTGGCTCTGGGTTTGGACAGCAGGCAGTGTCTGCCTCTTCATACTAATTGCCAGAAACCAGAGGGGGAAGGGATGTGGCTTCATGCCCTGCTTGTTGGCTTCCTGTGGGCATCTGGGGGCGACGATGGGAGGCAGGACCCCGCGTTTGATCTAGGGTGATTCTTCAAGGCCCTTCTTGCATTCAAGGGGAGGACGGATGATGTGGATGGGAGAGAGGGAAGAGGGCATTTCCGACCCAGGCAGTGGGCTGTGCTTGCTGCTCCTCTCTGCTTCGGTCCCCCACAGTTCGCCAGGTCAGTTTGGAATGGAGAACCACACGAGACGGGTTGATGATGTGGTGGATGTGGTGGCTTCCCACACTAGAAACGTGGCTCCATGACATGAGGGCCCTGGTTGCTGGAGGAGGACAATGTCGCCTGCCTGCTCGACTCACACACAGTCTTCCAGTGCAGATTTTGCTGGCGCAACATTGAGCTCTGCTACCCCAGGGCAGGAGCTGCACCTCAAAGCCCTGCCGACGTTTGCCTCCAGCCAGTGCCCGGCTCGTCAGAGCTCTCCTTCAAGGAGCACCTTCCTGATCCACACTCCCTCCAAGGCTGCAGTACTGCGACTGGCCCCAAATCTCACACTGACCATCCCAGCCTCACTGTGCTGGAGATGGGCAGTGGGGCTCCCAGTTGGCTCTGGGTCAGACACTCTTTGATGAGGGCGGTTCAAAGGCCAGGACGTTTGCCGGCTTGCTCAGCTATTCCCTCTTTCTCATCACTCTCTTGCATCAGCCTTTGATCTTTGCCACAGTGTCTCGACTCGGAAAGACCGAAGAGCCTGTCTGTGCCAGGGGCTCCGTTTTCAGAGGGCGGCCATGCCAAGCAGTTCAGGGTGAGCAGACCCACTTGATTACTGTCACGTATGGCTTCTTACTTTAGTAAGAAGAGAAGTGAGGACTTTATATCAGTGCATTTTGATATATCTCAATTAAGTACATTTTGTGACGATACGAAGAACTGCTTGGGAATATGCTGCAAGTAACCATCCAATCAAGTATTTTTCTACGTTTTTCCAACTGCTGTATGAACTGTACTTGTTTTGCTGCAAACTGCACTCCTTTTGTTTGATTCCCTCAAGGAATCCTTATTTTTCTATAAAGGTAAGCCTTAACACTTTGTGGATTCTGCTTTTACTTGGTCTCAGTCAAGAACAGAGTGTTTTTGCTGGTTGAGCAAGCAGGTTTTTTTAGAACTCTGCTGTTGTGTACTTGGAGGGCTTATGTCACTATAGGCTGACTATAGGGACTAGCAGTCCTAATGCGCTGCAGCTGTGGTGGGGGGGGCTGGTAGGAGAGAGGTGAGGGAAGTGATGCAAGAGAGCCCCCACCTTCGCTTCTCACAGGAACTGCCACGATCACCGCACCTGGCTTCGCGCAACCACGTCAGCCCAGCCAAGACCACCTTCCATCTCCCGACCTTTCCTCAAACCCTAATAAAGACTGAACCTTGGCAGGATTCGAACCAGCCACCAAGACGACACGGAGCCCTGCCGACCACTTCTGAACTTTTGAGTGAGGCGGGGGCCCGGGATTCGAACCTGTACGGCTGCCTCAACCACCTGCTGCCTGCTGAAAGCAGCACGAGACATCGGGAGCCAGTCTCCAATTAAGGGATTACCATACATTGACTTAAGGCTTGACCCCAACACGTGCCTTATCCAAACACGTCCACCACAAGCAAACAAACTATATGGGGAGTTCACACCAGGTCGGGGAGGGAATCCCCGATCACGTGGGGCGGACTAACTGTCAAACTGAGAGACTGTCAAAACTTCTCTTATTAAAGGGCCTGTGTATTTTGTGAATGGGAACAGTATTTTATGAATGGAGAAACAGTTCTAATGTGTTTTCACAAACTTATGAACTAACGAACATGGAATTGAGGTTGTGCTTGTGCATACTGTGTGGGGAGGGGGAGTTCCAGGGTGGCTTGAAATGGCTGACGAATCAAAATGGATGACAGCGCGTCTTAGCCACGGTGGATGACGGCTCTCCTGAGGAAGTGCGCAACCTCCCATCGGACGAGATCCTCGAGTCACGCAGTCGGCGCTGGCACTCACGACCCCCACCGAGGACATTTACATGAACATGAACTTTTGATGAACTTTGACTCTGTACGTAATGATGATCCCTTCGCTTCTGTATAGTTGCGATATCTTTAGACTTCTGCTAACCCCGCACCTTTGTGAGTTGGATGGTTCCCACCTCCCCGCACCTCCCCACACTCAATCAGACCCCTTTGTCCCCATGTCCTAACAATTGTCCACTTCCCCAATCCTTTGTCTATGCCTCATGATAGCAGGATTAGCCTTCCCTCCAGGGTGCCCCTCACCTCCTGGGGCAAAGGGGAACGCAAACTACCCCTAAGCTCTCTAGGGCCAATTGAAGGTCTCGAGGGTCTAAACGCACCAATGAACTAGCCTAAATCAGATCAATGTACATGATTGGTCGTTTATTTTCTTTCTTCGTTTGCATGCATAAACATATAAATATACTTGTCTTTATCAATTTGGCACACAATTAGGGTGCCCTTTTGCACACGTGGTTTGCAACCTGTTGCATCCTTTGTTGCAATAAAGTCCTTTTTCTTTTCAACATCAAAGTCCAGCTGGCATTCTTTTATGTTGACTTCCACCTTGGTAAGCTATAGCAGGGGATCCCGGGACAGCCGGGATCAAAGGAGTCGGGCTGGGAAGGTTTTGTCTTTTTGACAAGAACGGGATGGGAACGCACGGCGGGAGAAACGGAGCCTCAAAATCAAGCAGCCCCGGTCTCAGCGCTTAAAGAGACAGGGGCTCGGGGAAATCTCTTTGGTTGATTTCCTCCCACATCAGAAACAGCAAGCTCCTTCCCCTGTCTCCACTCCTTCCCGCTGACCCCTGCAGCTTGCTTGCAATGCGGGGTCAGTTGGAAGGGCCAGATCCGAGCAGGTTGCCAGCCTCAGAGAACTCTGCCAGGGCTTGTATTGCCACAGTCCATGGCAGGCAGGCAGGCTGGACCTCAAGGGTGGCAGACTTAGGGCAAGGAAATGAGGTGAAGCACAAGGATCACCGCCTACTGAGGAGGTGCTCAGATTAAAGGGTCAGCCCTGACCGGAAGCGCTCTCTCTCTCTCTCTCTCTCTCTCTCTCTCTCTCTCTCTCTCTCTCGGCTCCCAAGAGCATCCTGGCCTGCAGCCCCCGTCCCCCCACTGGCCTTTCTCTGGGTGGTCAACTGCCCCCTCTGCCTGAGAGCTGCCCCTCTAGCACAGGAGGAAGCTGCCTGGCCTAGGGCACCCCTGGGCTTCTGCAAAGGGAGCACCCCCATTCCTGTCCCGCTCTCTCCGCTTGGCAGGCCAGGCACCCTCTCAGCCGGATGCTCCTGGGGGCAGGCCGGGCGGCACCCTCTGCCTTCCAGGCTCCGGGAAAGGAGGCTGGCAGTGAAGCCATCGGGAGCACAGCCCTGACGTGGCCGGACTCCTGGAGGCTCCAGGCACCTTCCTCTGCTGACCAACGTGCCCATGACCACATTCGTATTCACCAAGTGCATCCACCTCATCGCCTTGTGAAGACCTCGGAGCATGAACAAATGATTGCAAGACTGTTGCTCACACAATGTATTCTAAATAACTGGGAGCTGCAAGCAGATCCTCTCAAATGAGGAGAACGCCCTTTGGGGTGAAGAACGGCACTGCCGTCTCCCCCCCCACCAGGGGTTTGCCATTAGCCCCCTTCATTGCCTTTAAGGCTTTCTGCCCCAGCACCCAACGTGGCTGACGTCCGACTAATTGTGCCTAACAGGGCAAAGCCTCCTGTGGCTGGGAGTCTCAGCTGGACAGGGTGGCGAATGCTGGCTGGACCTCACAAGTCCCGCATGGTCCCAGACCTGCCATCCATGAGCTGCCTGCTTGGCTTGCCTCCTCCACACAGCAGTGGAGGAGCCCTCAGTCCGTTTGTGCCCTCACTTTGCTGGTCTCTCCGCCACTTTTTCGATGATAAGCCAGCAGCACCTGGAAGAGGAGGAGGGGGGGGAGGAGGGCTTTCCTGCCGCCTGGGGCTCCTGCGTTGATTGAGAGGCCCACGCCTGAGGGGTCTTGAAAGCAAATTTCTGGGCTCTCTCCCAAAATGAGGGCTAAATGGCCGGGGAAAGAGGGGTGAGAATCTGGTGCCGCTGCCCCAGTTCTGCCCCTCTCCCTGCCCCAGTTCTGCCCCCAAACCTCCCCTCCGCTCCCACAGCACACCTCTTCCACCAACGCACTGGTTCTGGTTCTGGTGGAGGCTTCCGGAGCTGCCATTTGTGCAGCAGCCTGGAATTGCGCAAGAGCGGCTGGCCTTCCGTGCTGCTTCCAAGGGCCTTGCGTGGCCAGAACACGAGCTCGGGATCTTAAGCAGGAAAGGGGGTGGCCGCTCAGTCCCTCCCCCGTCAGTCCCCTCTTGCTTGCCGATTCCCGGGCTTAGTTCAGCTCCCCCCTCCCCAGGCCTGAGGGGCTGTGCCTGGGCACCGCGGTGGGCAAAGTCTGGGTGGTGAGCAGGGCCTTTTTCTCCAAGCGAACCTCTCTGGGTCTTTGGGCTGCAGCTGCAGCATCTGCATGGAAGGCAGAGGGTACTTCCACGGAACTCTCCTGTGGCAGGGAGTCTCGAAGGCTGTGCTGGGAAGCGGGGGTGTGGCAGACCTGCAAGCGCACTTTCCAGCGGTTGCCTGTTCAGCTGCAGCCAGCCAGTCCCAGGGAGCGGCAGAGCTCCTCTCGCCACCCAGGAGCTGCGGCTGGCGCAGGTTCCACCTCATTATCGCTCAAGGCGTCGGAAGCTCAAGGGCGGTGGGGACGCCGTCTCCGCGGTGACCCTCGGTGGAATTGGCTTGTTAAGTCGTCTCAGCGGACTTGCAATTTTCTCTCCCTCTTTTCAATTAGATGCTGAGATTAAGGTCGTAAAATGTGGTTTAGTGGAGCCAGGGCTGCGCAGCCCTTTTGTGGGGGGGGGGGGCTCGGGGAGGGGCTGGGCTGGTGCGGCTGAGCGCGCTGCTGTCCTGCTTGGCTCGCTTTGGTCCCCTGGCTGAGGAAGGGCTGGAGAGGCCTGTGCAGGAAGGCAGGCCGGCCTTCGAGGGGCCGAGATGCTTTTCTGTGGGGCGAGCCAACTGCCGCCCATACCCACCCGCTCCTGCCTGCCCCCTGCTCGGCCAGACACTCCCCCGCTCCTCCCCTCCCTGCTCTGTTCCTCCAACTGCCTGCCCCAAAATACAGTGGCTTTGGGGAGGTGAGCTCACCTTGCGACCCCCACCAGAAGAACAGCACTGCACAGCAGAGACCCACAGAGATCCAAGGGGGGGCAGCAGGACCAAGGGGCAGGGGCTTTCATGCAATTAATGTGGATCCCAGCAAGTCTGGGGCCATCAACACCCTTCATCAGGGACTCTATAAACATGTAAAAAAGGTACCAGAATCTGCTATAAACCTTGAAGAGTTGAACTCTGCGTTGTGCAACTCTGTGTGGTAGTGTGCCTTCCAGCGTTCCTTCCAGACAGCAGCTGCAGGGAGGGGGGCTAATCGGCCTATGGCCGGGTCAAGATCCCCCTGAAGCTGCACTTGCTTCAGAGCGGGGAGGAAGCACCAGGACCCCGGACAGGACTGCCTGGGCCGCATTGCGTGCACGTACGGGGTGGGGGGAGAACGACGTGAAGCACATTCCTCAGCAGGTTCAGCTGACAAGCAGCCTCTTCCTCCCGCTTGTAACAGGAAAACTGATACAGAAGCTGTACGGAAATTCTAGGAAATCTGTGGCATACCAATTGGTGCTGCGGTCCTGACATCAGAATCCTTTTTAATTTTCACTTCTGTATCATTGACACGGGGGGCAGAACAGTTCCACTGCAGCTTCCCCCCCCCCCTGAGAGGGCAACACACTTGCGCCCAACAGGGTGCAATTCACACACAGTCAGTCCTCTTCATCCGCTAGGGTTAGGTTCCTGGAAATCCTCGTGGATTGCGAATTCACAGATAACAAAGCATTGATCCTTTGGGATCCATGGGGGTGGGTGCAAGGGGTTCCTTCTCTGCCATCAGAAGAATCCAGCAGAGACCCTCAGGAAGCCAGCAGGGTGCAGCAGGAAGTGCCAAAGATCGCTGAAGGCTGCAGTGCCCTTCCGGAGGCTGCAGGGACCTTCCGAATGGCAGCTGAGACCAGCATGGACCCCTTAAAGCTAGAGACTGCATTTCTACCAATGTTGCTCTAATGCATCATTGGTAGAAAATGGTTTTAAACATGGCCAGCGGATGCTTCTGCCAGCCATTTTAAAGGGGCCTGCGCTGGTCACAGGTGCCATCCTGAAGGTCTCTGCAAACTGTGGAAGGCATAGTAGATAATGATGACAAGGGTGCAGAAAATGAGGGAAGTGGCGATTCTGCCCCTCTCAGATAAGCGAGGGGACAGATAGCATATAAGGAGGACTGACTGTACGTGGGTGACAGAAACACTGAGTGTGCATCTCAGACCGGAGAACAGAACTGTCTGATGCTGTTGTCAAGTCCTTGGTACTCTCTCCATGCCCCATTCCGTCCCACAGGCAGCTGCCCCACAGGCAAAGATACTGAGCTCATCAGGGGCAGGGGGTGTGTGCTCCAGGCCCCATGGAAAATTGTCATTCAAGAGACCTGTTCCTATTTACTAATTTTCCACATTTTACACCTTTCTACCAGGAGCTCAGGGTAGTGTACCTGACTTTGTCCTCACTACTACCCTGTGACAGACAGACAGACAGACAGACAGACAGACAGACAGACGGGGGTTCTCAGCTGACCTCACAGATGATGGCACTGCATGAATTGTGTGTGGGGAGGTCCAAGACTAGAGGGCTATTTTGCAGCCTGTCTGTGGGTGGTGGGTTCTCTAAGGGGTATTCAAACTTTTTAGACAGGGACCCACTTTTTAGAATGGAACTTAGAATGGTACCAGAATGATGTCATTGACCTGGATGTGATGTTGTGGCAGGAAGTGACATCATCAAGCAGGAAGTGCTGTCATTGTAGCATAATGGAATGACCCATGGAGGTATTATATTTCGCTGGAGGGGCCATGACGTCACAGACTTGAAGCCATGGGTCTATCTCAGATCATTGCCGCGAAGGAGGATTGCCGCCGCGGCGTCACAAATAAAAATCTCCCTGCCCGTGTGGTAAAGTTAATCTCAACGTCTTTAAGCATGCCTGCGTGTTCTGCGTACGGGTGTGCGAATCGCTGTACGAAAAATGGGATTACTTTGCACAGGTACTTAAAATCATTGTGATTCGTTGCTACGGAAAAATATTACTTCATAAAGTATGCAGACCTTCACAAACTGAAGTAGATATGAAGAAATAAAATAAAAATAAAAAAAAATTCCCCCCTCCTTTTTTCCCCCTTCCCGTTTACACATTTTTTCCCGCCTTCCATTTTCTACTGTAATATTTTTGAAATTCCGAACATTAACAGATTTTGTTTTATGGGGGGGGGGGTGAGTGTAGAAGTTTAAAAAAAATACACTTAATAGCCTAGAAGTGAAAAAGAACTACTCTCCTATTGACAACTGCTTGTGTTATACATTGAGAGATTTTAATGTAATTTTCCTACATATTTATCTGATTTTTGCCCACCCTCCCCCTTTTTTTCTTTCCTTCCCGTTCACACTTTATTTTTGGTTGTGTAGATTTCAAAAAATAAGCCTGTCAAAGCAGTGCAATCCGAGTTTACATAGGCAGCAAGCGGCATTTCGTCCGGTATGTTCAGTAATATAATTCTGCGGAATTAAACCTTGGAATTGCATATTAACTCATAATATGGTTACCACTGATGTTTGTCCATGATCACACGTTGTTATTTTCGTGAGTTTTTACTTCAGGAGTAAACTATTAAGTCCGAAACATCATGCGAAAACCCATTTGAAATAATTGGAATGAGGATTGTTTTGGGTGTATTTACGTCACCGCTAACCCCGCCCACTAGCTTCACTTTCTGCTCATTCAGATAACGAGAAGGGCCGGGGTTGAAATGACCCCACCTGGAGTGCAATCTGGCATTCTTGGACTGCAGCAATTGTATAGCCGTGGAACATCCCTGACAGAAAGCAAGATGAGGACAACATATTTTGTAGAAGCACTGAACTAAAAACAAAATTTAAAAAACCCTCCAAAGTGGCTGCTCTCAGTTTTCTGCAACCCTCCTGACATCAGGTTGCGACCCACCAAGTGGGTCCTGACCCACAGTTTGGATAACACTGCTCTAACCAGTCATTTCCTCCCAGGTTCTGGGGAGCTCCTCTGGCTGTCTCCAAACAGAGCCTCTGAAAAATGATGCTCATTGTGTTTGCAGAGGGTGTGCATTTAGATGAATGTTTTTTCCATGGGCTGGGGGTCCTTTTTTGCCTTGGGGTCCCTGGCCTGGCTGGGTCAGTCCTTTGCCAACTCACCATTCATGAAGGTTTTGCTTCTGCTCCAGGATCTTTGCTGAGCCAAATGCTTTTTTTTCTCAGCCTTTCCCAAGGCTTCATCCACAACTCTGGATTTTCCACCCCCTGCATAAATAAACCTCAGGATGTCTCGGTTATTTTTGAAATTTCCAGTTAACCTGAAAGGTTATTCCTCTTTGCATGGCTGGCTGCATGCACGGTGAATGACAATTGGTGCCTCTTCATCTCCTGGCTGAATTGCAGACAGAAAACAGCCACCGCACGAGGGCTCCGGGCAGCTCTGAGGGAGACGCGGGTCTCGGCTGGGCCGGGCCCCTGCCTGGGCCTGGTGCTGCTGTGCCGGAGCTCAGGCAGCGGAAGGCCGGGGGGGGGGGCAGCACGAAGGAGGCTCGTTGGCGCGGACCTCTGGGCTGGGGCTGCAAACGTTGAAGAAGGAGTGTGCAGTAGGGCCCCCCGCAGGCTCTGCCACGTGTGTGGGGGGCGGGTGGGAGAGAGGTTGGACCCCTGCAGCAGTACCCTGTGCCAGGATCTGACCAGTGGTGTCATCCAAATGATTTAGGAACAGGTACTCACTTTTGATTGGCACTTGTCGGGGTCCGCCCACCGGAAGTGAGGTCATAAGCCGGAAGTGATGTCGTGGCAAGAAGTGAGGTCATAGCCGGAAGTGAGGTCATGACAGGAAGTGAGGTCATGGCCGGAAGTGAGGTCATGATTGTTGCCATGGATGTGATCATGTTTGTAATAACTTCAGCTTGTGGTTAGTGTTGATTTAACTTCTATTGCTTTGCTTTCTAGCGATGTGTATAGACATATTTTGCTTCAACTGTTCCCCGGTTAAATAGCAGGCTAGACTGTACTAGATTGGGAGCCCTTTTGGGACAGGGAGCCATTTAACTTTCATGTTAAATGCAAGGAGCCGGCAAGGAGCAGGAGGGGGAACGGGCGCCCGCCGGGCCGCGCGACCATGTGGGCGCCTGACCGAGCGCTGGGCCAGCCAGCAAGGAGCAGGAGGGGGAACGGCGACCAAAGAAAGACTGCGTGGGGGCTGGGGCTGGGGGGAGGCTGCAGGAGGAACCGGGATGCTGGATCTGCGCGGCTGGAGGAAGCGGGAGCCCCAGGCAGCCTACCTTCTCACACTGGCTGCCTTATTCCCGGGTCTCCCTCACTGCCACTGCTGCCGCCGCCTCCGTTCCTCTTGCTCTGCTGCTGCCGCCGCCACCACGCTGCCTGCCTGCCTGCCTCCTCACAGAAAGTGCAGGCGACGGCTGCGGGTGTGCAGTACGCATGTGCAGCTGCTGAGCCAACCAGCCGACGGGGCCAGCTCAACTTCTAGGAACAGGTACTCGCGTAGTGGTGCGTAGTGGGTGCATGACATCACTGGATCTGACCCCCTTTTCTGAAACTGCCCTGCCCCTTTTCACTATACAGCTGGCGGAGAGCCAGGGAGCCCCACAGAGCGCCATGGGGCCTGCAGAGAGGTCAGCTCCTACGAAGGAGTCTTTTTCCTGACGTCTCAGGCCGCCTGACCCCCACCCACCGCAGGACAAGCATGCAGCCCTTTGTCGTAAGTGCGGGGTGGTGGTGGTGGTGCAGGGTCGGGCTGTCAGTCCTAACCCGGAGACGCCAGTTCCAGCCGCTCCTGCGGTATTGATCCCCGGAGTTCCCACTCGCAGCCGGTGACTCCACTCCAAGTCCACAGCACTGCGTAGTTCTGCAGATGGTCCGTGGCCATTTCCTCTCTGCTGGCGAGAATCCTCCGTACAACTGTCTTCTCCGAGAGGGTTAGCAGGCTCTTTATTCGGCAAGTATTGATCTGTTTTTAATAAGACTGAAAGCAACTTGCAGCCGAGGTCCAGAGTGCCCCGGTATTTATTTTGAAAGGAGGCGGCATTGACACGAATTGGTCACACTCCAGAGCTTGTCATGGATTTTATTTTCAGCGCCTGCTGTCGATACAAGTTGGGTGTATTCCAAACTCAAGACTTTGCCTAGAGGTTTAATGATGCTTCAAAGAGCTTCTCATGGAAGCTGTTACTTAAATAGCATCTTCCCATTTCACACGACACACCTCGGCTCTCTTGATCAAGCACTGACTGAAAAAGAGAACCAGCTGAAGTAGCATAGCTGGGGGGGGGCACTGCAAACACCACAACATGCCATGCAACCAGCCCCTCCCACTCGCGCATTGCTGTCGCTGCCCCGAATGGCTCCAGCAGCGAGTGGGGGTGTGTGCTTACACACGCGGAGCGGAGCCTGCAGTGCTTACTGTGCCACTGCTCTGCTAACGCGTCTTCCTCCCCTCCAGGTCCAGGGAGAGGCTGGAAGGAAAGAACAGCACTCCCGACACCTCCCCTGAGCATCTTGACCACGTGCCCCTCCTCATCCTCGCCTATGGCAAGGTGAGGGCAAAGAAAAGGACGGTGGAGCTCAGAACGGAGGGGTGGTTCCTACTAAACTGGGATGGCTGGAGCATATTTTGTAGACTATGAAACAAATGCAACACTTTTAATGGTAAAAGCGTGTAAAACAAGCAATACAGTTTTCTTACTTTCCGGGTCCTTCGCTGCTCAACACATTTAATTCCTTCCATTACAACCCCCTGAAGAACGATTTGGGTCTATAACCTTCCACATCAATCATTTCTGCAAACCTATACAATCTTGCATGAAAATATTTTGAGCTTTAAAAAAGTCCCTCCAAGCTAGAATCCATAAAAGTGAAATCATTCTGACGGAAAGGGAGCAAGTGCAGAAACTGCAGGAGGAGAAGAAAAAGTCAACGGTTGACTCAGAAGTCAACTGAATGGCAGCAGAGACTAACTTAGGACTTGGGGAGCTCTTTGGCTGGAGGGGGCTGGAGGCAGGCTTTGAAAGCGGGCTTGAGCCTGCTGGACAGAAGGAAAGAGCTGGGCTCTGCTTTGGCCCTCTTTATTCCAGGGGAAACGAACCAAAAGGAGATTTTCAAACTTACTATTCCACCCTTTGTGGCTTGAATGGAGCTTCAAAATATGTGAGACTTACCAGTGGAAATCCAGAGGACACGACTCACTTTGGCACACCACCGATTTCATAAATAGGGACTGACAGAGCAATCCTGCCCGAGATGTAGCGTTTAGCAGGCACTGATCCGAGGAGCTCACCGGGGAGGCTGGAGCCTCCCCTCTGGTAAGGGCGTGAATGTGCCCTTGCTGCGGGGATGCTCCAGCCTCCCTGAAGCAGCGTAGGATATGCCATTCTGGCAGTGGCGTATCTAGGGTGTAGCAACAGGTGGCAAGAGCCATGGGTGCCATTTTCCAGGGGGTGCCGATGGTCCTTACCCCCCCCCACGCAACGCCCTAGAGGATGCCTGAGCCGTTGCCGAGGGAAGCTGTGCGCCCCCCGCCTGTCTCCTGGCCACTGCTCAGGCAAAACAAGGAGGCAGGGGCTTGGCTTCTGCCCGCCATGTTAGCTGACATGGTGGACAGAAGCCACACACTCCAACGGCATGATGCCACGACGTTGTGACGTCATGATGTTGCATGCCATGGGTGCGGTTTCGCCCTGGTATGTTTCTGCATTCTGGCACTGTTTAGGATTGCACCCTGAGAGAAGGAATCTGTGAATAAACAAACAACAATGCCCAAGGAATGTGTTGTGAATTTTACACAAAAGTTGGAGTTCCAATATCCTGTTAGCACCAATGACCAACATTGTTGTTGTTGTTGTTGTTGTTGTTGTTGTTGTTCAGTTGCTGTGTCCGACTCTTCGTGACCCCCTGGACCACAGCACACCAGGCCTTCCCGTCCTCCACTGAATGACCAACATGCTTAAGCATAAATGCAGAAAGGTGAATTCCATGGCATTGAATGTGAATGGTCTCAACATCTACAGACTCACATGAGTTTACTTCTGAGTTTACTGAGAAGTGTATCTCATGAAAGCACTGAAATAGTGGTTCCCAAACATTTTAGCATCGGAACCACCATAAAGGCTGCCCAGGCCTTCATGGCTATAATGGTGATTAGGCGAGTACTCCCCACAAGTAGTGCTCTTCCCAAGTAGCAGGTTGTTTAATGTTTGAGGCACATAACCTAATCTACCCTGTCAGTTTAGCAACCCACCAAAAATTGGCTCATGACCCACTGGTGGTTGGGAATCACTGCACTAAAAGATTGGACATTCATTTTTGATCCTGCAAAATGTTAAGAATTCAGAAATCAGAATTTTAATGGCTGCAGTGCACACGCGCTTAGGCCATGCATTTAAGGGTGTTTTGCTGTGTTAATGGGAAGCCATTAGGGTTTGTATGAAAATTATTATGGCCCACACTGAGCCATTTTGTTGAATGCTGAGTTTTGAGAGTCAAGTGTCGCATTGGGGTAGCGCTGAAAGTTTGTGAAAGTGAAATTTGATGCAAATGTCAGCATTTCTCCCAAGGAGGAACACCTGAGAACTCTCAAGAAAAGCCAAATGAGGCCGACAGAACAAGGGGAGTTGCGAAGTGGGTCTGCACAGCCCTCAGGTCCATAAATTCACTGTACCCAGCACTCAGCAGGATCGTTTTCCCTGCAAAGCAGAGAGCCAGTCCTTCATCCCTCCGGGAGAATGTGCAGCGTGTCCACCCTCACGCTTAGTAACTCTCAACCCTAATGGATGACTTAATTAGTATCATTACAAAAGTGGATCTGAATGCTGGTGCGTGACTGGCCGATAAGAGCATTACCTTTGCAAAAGGACCTTTGAGCGTTTGAAGAATTTCTTTTGCCAGCTGTACTGATGAAAGACAGTCTTTAAGCAATAAAAGTGTGTGGGCCCACCATGCAGTGATAAAACATTGTTAATTGGATAAGTCTATGGCGAGACTATAGTCTGGGGATCAAAAGAGCTATGGAAAGGGAAGGAAAAATGGGTCTCTGGGACTGCCCTACCCATCGCTCTCTTGGCACAGCTGCACTGGGGCTGGGGAGGTGGATAGGATGGGGCTGTCAATCATGTCCCCCTCAAGGGGTGCAAATGTTGTAACCTTTCCCCGCAAGGGAGTGCCCCAGTCCACTGGCCTCCCTTTCCAGGGAGAAAGGCGTGTTGGCCAGGATGTCAGATGCTGGAGAAGACTGTAGGAGCTTCCCTCCTGCGCAGCGAGTGGGTGGGATGAGCCCCCCGAGTGGGTCCCCATCATCTTCTGGCATTTCAGAAGAGCCACTGAGACAGTGGGGGGGGGGGCGTTGCGCAAGCCTTCAAACCACCCCTCCAGTGGGGCACACAAACTGCACTGTTGGTCAGAGTGTGACTCTTGTCGTGCAACCGGAGCCAGGAAGGCAGTTCAAGGCCTGGGAGGGCGATAGGGGTTGGTGGTGCTGCCCCAGCCCTAATTCGCCTCCTCTCCCCCCGTCTCCCCCCTGTGCCACCCACTCGCCGCCTCCCTCCTGCCCCCTCACTCTGACCCACTGATGCTGGGGGACCTGGGGCACGTCTGCTTCTGCTCTGGGCACGTCTCGCACCTGCAGCAGCCACGGAGGATGAGCAGGCCGGTTGGTCTGGGGCGAGAGGCCCCCGTGCGTGAGAGGCCAGCCTGGCCAGGCCAGCTGCAGCACTGGCAGCGGGAGCCGCGCTCAGCATGCCATCGAGGGCTGGGCAGAGGCACCGTGTGGGTTGGGGCCCTCCAGCAACCCAAGGCCAGCACAGACTGGGCCGAGAGGAACTGCTCACTGGCAAAGGAGGCAGCCGTGCGCCAAGGTGCTCTCAGCGGAACGACGTGCAACGCAAGCGCGCAGACAGGCAATCAGTGGGCAATCAGTGCTAACCAGAAATGGAAAGAGAGTGGTTTGAACCTAAGAAGAGCCCCACTGGATCAAGCCAAGAGCCCACCTAGTCCCGCTCTGTCGATGGCCCAGATGCCTTTCACAGGGGATTGGACAAGGCCTTTCACATGGAGGAGGAAAAGTCCATCACAGGTCACAAGCTACGACGGGGATGTCCAGCCTGAGATTAGCTGGTCGCTCATCATGAGGGCAGGGTAGGAATTTTTTTCTGTCATCCGAATTAGCCATGGATGGCAGGGGTGTTTTTTTTTGCCTACCCCAGACAGGTGAGGAAGGGATGGTGTGTTCAGTAGGTTTCACATTTTAAAAAATGATTATTTGTGTTCAATGAAGTTAAACCCCAACTGCAGTCTGATGTCTTCCTTGGGGGTGGTGCAAGGGTAATAGGCTACCTCAGAATGCCAGATGCGGGGGAGTGGCAGCGAGAGGCAGGCATCTGGTTGTCTCATGTGCTCTCTGAGGCACCTGGTGGGCCATTGTGAGATACAGGAAGCTGGACTAGATGGGCCTTGGGCCTGATCCAGCGGGGCTCTTCTGATGTTCCTGCATGTCCTTCTGCATCTCCTTGCTGCATGCATCTGCATGCCTTAGGGAGCCCATAAGACAGTAAGTGTTGCTGCCACTCCCCTGCATCTGGCACTCTGAGTGCCTTACACTTGCACCACCTCCAAAGAAGACATCAGACTGTGGGTAGGAACTTCCTTCCTTGCAGAGACAGGATCCATCAGGGCTGAGCAAAACCCCAGGGCCCCTCCCACATAGTCTCACATTCCAGGCCAGGATGGATGCGCACTGCTCGGCTCCAAAGCCAGAGGAGAGGAGGGGCTGGGGAACGATACCAGCGGCAGACACAGACAATGCAAGCAGCAGGAGAGACGGGAGCACTGTAATTTCTGAAATGAAAGGTAATGGATGAATGCCGCAGAAAAAGCGCCTGCATAGCTTTGAATGTTGCTTTTGGAAAGAACGTCCAGAGTGATTAAATGGGGAGAGGCCTGCGAGCCCCACCCTTTCCCCACAGCCTGGCGAAAGGGAGAAGCGGCCCCAGCCCTGCGCAGGGGAAGGACCCTTTGTGCATTGGCCAGCCCAACGCGACAGTCCTCCTCCCCCCACAGACGCAGGGGTGCCAACGTGGCCTCTGCTGCCCCCTGCCATGGGAGGGGGCAGTCCAGGCAGTCTCCTCTGGGGAAGAGAGCCGTCATTCCCCTCCCAGGGGGTGTGGGGTCTACTGGAACCTGCGCTAGTGAAATCTCTGGCCCAGCTCCAAAGGCCCATGCAGGAAGGTGACAAAAACACCCTCCCTGGATCCTTGCGACACTGGCTAAAGTATGGCGGGTAATCAAGGACCACCAACATCAGGACTGGGGTGCAGGATTTGGCCCACGTCAGTGGACCCTGGGACATGCTGGTGGAGCAATCCGGTGCGTTCCTTGGGAGGCCTTGCCTGGAAACTGCAGCCTTGCCCACATGTGGTAGCCACGGAGGGCTTAAATGTGCCTTACGAACATCATGAGCTGCTGATTTGTTTTGTTTCTCTGCTTGTAATTTGCACTGTTAACACCCTTACGTTGCTCTGCGAACTTGCCAGGCCGGCCGTGTGGGCTCAGCCAAGGAGCTGTCCTCGAGCCCGAGGTTTCTGCTGGGGTGAGTGAGCTCCAAGAGCTGCCCCGTTTCACTTCCGACTTGCAAACATCCTGTTCGCAGCCAAAATGAGGCGATGGAGAACCAGTTCCCACTTGCCAGTTCACAGCCCTGCAGGACAGCAGCAGCAGCAGCAGCAGCCCAGGGTCAAGAGCAGAGCGTGGTCCGTTCTGTGAGCAGGAAGCGCTGGGCTGATGAGGGATTCGTGGTGCTCTTTATGTCGTCTTAATTTCTCCTGGTGTGTTGTAAACAATATACAGTGAGTGGAAACCTGAAAACACTTTGCCAAATAGCACAGTCTGTTTAGGGAAGGGGGTGTGGGGGGAGGAAGGGGGATTTTCATTAGATCCTGGAAGAGTTTAAAAAAAGAGCATTTCATTGTCTGATTAATCGAAATGCCACTTTCATAAATTGCTACTTAAGAAGAGTGTATTTGCCGTCAGCAATTTGCAACCAGCAATTATAAAACAACAGACTGTGCCAGAAGCCATCAAGTAAATCACGGCACGGACTTGGTTCCAGCTCTTGTATCTTATCACGAGCGCCCTGGAAGGGGCCGTTACTGAGCCTGGCAGCAGCTGGACAGGAGCAGAACCGGCCAAGCCAAGCCCATTAAGGCCTCATCAGTCAAGCTGGGAGCGACGCAGCAAAACTATTCTGGTGCAGCTGAGTGGCTGCTGGCGGCAGCCGCCCCCCCCCCAAAAAAAAACCTGGAATGAAAACTTACTAAACTTGTATTATAGAGCCTGGCTAAAGGATGGAACCTTTCATGCTTTTAATCTGCATGGCACATCAGTCCTTTGCTGTGACCCTTGGCTTGTGACACCTGGAAGCAGGAGGGTGTATCGGGAGGTGTGGACTGATGGTTGAGCTGCTGGTACTGCCTGAAGCTAAGCAGGAGAATCTGTGGTCTATTTTTGGATGGGAGACGGAATGCCAGGCTGTGACGAGCTGCAGTACCTGTTATGGCAGAACGGGGTCACTGTGGAGCTGATGAGCCAGTGCGGGAATGTGGTGAGAAGGCCAGCCGGCACAAGAATGAATATGACCTCGAGGACCTGTCCAGGCTGGACTTACGATCGCCTGCTGAAGCTCAAGATCACACGGCCAGAGGAGAGAACCACACTGTGAAGGCTACATCTGGGACTGGGGATTCAGTGAATTGCAGAAAACTGTATATTTATTAATTTTATTTATTTATTTATTTATTTATTTATTTATTTATTTATTTATATTTGATTTCTACCCTGCCTTTCTGCCCGAAGGCACACAAGGCGGCTTACAACATTAAAAAGGCAGTACAAGCCATGATATATACAATTAAAACATATTAAAAACAATATTAAAAACAGTTAAAAATTTAAACAAGCCCCGTGGGTCCCATGATTAAAAGAATGTAAAAAATGCCAGCCTGCCATTTATATATGGCAGCCTGCCTTTTATATCTGTAAAAACCCCATTGAAAAACTGTGGCTTAGACTAGCCTGCCCATGGAAGCCGCCTTGGGCCTTTGCTTTGGCACGGGAAAGGCAGGGTATAAATTCTTCAAAATAAAAAAAATAAAAAGTCTGGGTGTGCAGCCTGAGATACACGCGCTGCGGTTGCCACCAGTTTGAAGAGGCGAGAGGTGCGGATGGTCCTCATTTGGAATGTAAGGCAAAGCGCACGGATCACAACCCTGTGGGAGCCGAGGGGATCTGCAGAGCTCTGGGCCCAGGGGAGCCGACCTCCAGCTGGTTTCGGTGGGTGGACTGGCTTTGCTGAATGGGAGGCTGGCTCTGGGCGGGGGGGGGGCGTGTTCGGATTTTGCTTTGCACTGCGCCTGCCATCCGTCAGCTGCTTGAAGTGCCTAAAAAGTGGACGAGAAATAGGATGGCATCTGCCCCGAACAGCTCACATTCCCCCCCCCAGGACCACCCACCCTTTCAGAAGTCAAGGTTTGGCGAATGCACAGAGCTGCCCCCTGTGGGATCGTCCGTGACTCCACTCCCCCCCCCCGGGCAGGTGGCAGAGGCGGCGGCAGCAGCAGACACACCCTGGAGGCACCGGGGCTCCCCCAGCTGGGTCACCGGGGCTGGGATGTGGGGAAATGGACCAAGCCCCCCCCAGCATGTACCGCATGTGCTCTTCCCCTGAGCAACAGCCCCCCCGGCAATGCCTGGCTGGGTCTGGTGAGGCAGAGGGGCAGCAGCCGTTGCCCCTGTGGGTCACAACAAGCAGCAGGCCAGCTCTGCTGTGTGTGAGTGTGTCAGAGACAGAGGGGGGATGGGCTGCAGGCATTCGCCCCTTGGGCCAATGTGGCTGGACAGTGGCCCACCCCTCTTGACCCGCTCCGTGCCTCAGTCCTGGCAAGCGGCACCTCCCACCGGCATCGGACTTGGGGCAGGCCGTCTGCTGACTGGAGACGGCGCCTGCCAGGCCTGGGCTGGACGAGTCACTCTGGAGCGGGGACCGTGACTTTGCGCAGCCTGCCTTCAAGGAGCTGCTTTCTAGAGCACGAATGAGGCCGACAGCTGAAGGGCCAGTCCTAGCCTGGAGGGAGGCCAGCACCATTTGGCCAGCACAAGGGACACCGCAAAGTATGTTGGGGCCACTCTCGGAGTCAGAGAGGCAGGGAGGAGTCGCTGGGGCAGGATCTCAGCTGAGACGTCTTTTTGAAGGAAATGCAGCCCCCTCTGCAGGTGTGCGCACATCACATCTTAGCAATTCAAAAACACGTAAAATGCAAGTAGATAAACAGGGACCACTTCGGTGGGAAGGTAACAGTGTTCCATGCGCCTTGGCGTACAGTCATGCTGGCCACATGACCATGGAAGCTTGTCCTCAGGACAAATCCGGCTCTTCGGCTTAGAAACGGAGATGAGCAGCGCCCCCTTCAGCCAGTCACAACTAGACCATTCGGTCGCTGGGAAACCTGCACCTTTTTAGGGCTTCCAGACAAGTACACACAAATAAGACCTTGGCCCGGGAGAGCCTGGGTCAGCTGGTGAACACTGTTTCAGTCCTGGCCACAGGACTGGCTGGAGCCACGGAAGAAGGGAGACCCACTGGGATTGTCCACCAGCTCTAAAGCCCACAGTGAGCACCATGCCCCCGAGAGGAAAAGGAGCAAGCGTGCTGTCAGGTGTGCGCAGGTGTGTTCAACTGGCTCCTTGAAAAGAGGGCATGTGGACACCTCCAGCAGGCTGTGGCTCTTGTCAAATCAGGGAGCAAATGCCTGGAGCTACACAGTTTATTTGCCTAAAGAACATGCGTACAAAAACCCACAAATGGCGTCACAAATACCAGCTCAAGTCCAGGCCATTTTGCTTGTGCCTCTTGTCAGCTCCCTAAGTGGATTCATTAACTATACAGAGGAAAAGGGGGCTGGAAACACTGCAACATTTCTCCACGTACACAAGACCACAAAGACCCGCAGCGAAATGCACAGTGTTGCTTTCAAAGGCTCAAGGGAGGAGAAATTGTGTCTCCACTCAGTCAGCAAATCACTTGTGTGAAACACCGACTTGCTCAGAATGGGGCAAACTGTCTGAAATGGAACCTGAAATCTAAAATTTCATTTGGAGGGACATCATTGTCACAGCACATCTCAAATCGTGTCGATACCTTTTAAAATCAGCAAAGTGAAGTAGTAGACTGTCCCACAGAATGGTTTTTCCCCTGAAACATTTCAGTGAATTTGAATAGAAATTCAATTTTGGGCAAGCAATGCTTTTTGCAGTGTTTTAGGAGCATTCATTTCACTCACTCACTCACTCACTCACTCACTCACTCACTCACCCACTCACTCACTCACTCTCACACACACTTGTTTCCATTGAGGATGCAGAGCATGTGCTGGCAGAACAGTCCCAGTTAGCCATGTGATGGGGGAGGCACCCAATTTTGAGGAAAGCTGCCTCAGATATAGTGCTGAGCTTATTTACCAGCCTTTAATTCTTTGTTGCAGGACATCATGAAGAAGAAGAAGAAGATGAAGATGAAGAAGAAGCCCTCAACATCAGCGTCTCATTTAAAATGCCATGGGGGAGGGCGGGTTTTGATCCATCTGCAGTTTGCCCAGATTGGCAGGTTGTGCTTCAGATGCCGGCAGGAGAGAGCACCAGGCTTAACATGATCACAGCCGAATATTAATGGGAAGAGCAGAGCCGGCCTGTGGAAGCCGGTTGCTTAGAAACCATTCCTGGGTTTTTCCCTTGCCCCGTCCTTGTCTGTGGATTCTGCCTGGGGGGGGGGGTTAGTGGCTCCCTCTGGACGCCCCTTCCGTGCAGTGAAGCCCACAGGTTTCATGAAGCGCTTCTCTCCTTTCTCGTGACACAAGCGACAAGACAGAGCTGCATTCACACAATCACGTGGGATGTACTGAGAATGTGGCGTCAGGTCCCTTCTGCAAGAGCCGAGCATTTCTTTGGTATCAACCGCCAGAATATGGCACATGGTCACATCACAATTCCACAGAATGTGGGAAATGGCCGAAAAGTCTCCTTCACCATCCTCCACACATGTTCATCATCACATGACATGATACACACATAGGTGCTCCCCTTGTGGCTGGCTGACATCAGCCTTGCTACATTTCCTGAGTGCATTCCATGGAATGCAGGCATGATCTCAAGGTGCAGAGAAAGGTACTCTCTGCATGGCTCACCTGAGTAGCTCATGGCTCACCTGAGAAGCAGGAGGGAGGCGGGAACAGACTTGTCCATCTCCAAAGGTTCGGACCCTCAATTGGATGAAAGAGCAGGCTGAGTTCTGACTCTGGGCGAGGGGGGAGGGGTAGGAGTCTTGACCATAGAACAACATTGCTTAGCCTGGAGGGGGAGGAGTTTTCATTGGGGCGGCCAATTTCCTATGGAGTGGAAGCTTCCCTGAAGCCCTGTGTGCTTGCTCGCTCACTCACTTGTGTAACAGCCACAGGTCAGCACAGCTTTGGTGGAAAACAGGCCTCATGGAATGAATGAGGTGCCACGGCCGGGACTATCTTTCTCCCTTCCATTCTTCTGAGCTCAGTTGTGATGTGAATGGTGTGTGTGTTGTGTGTGTGTGTGTGGGGGGTTGTTACGGCAGCCGGTTAGGAGTGAATTGCTCCCAGCAGCACTAGCCCATCGGAACATTAATGTTAAGTGTGAAATGACAACTCCAACTGCAACCCCCCCCGCACCACCCATTTTGACCATTTGTGGTCACACTCGTATGCGCACCTGACCCACCCCACAGCTTGCCACTCATTAAAATGATTCATAAAATTCCAGGGTGGAGTCACCATGGGCACACACTAGGATCTGTGCACGAGTCAATTCACAAGTGGGTGGAGACTCCTGAATTGACTCGACTAGAATTTTGAGACTTGTGCACAACCCTGCGGAGAGGCACCCTTCTCTCCCACCATGATGTAGTGGGGAAATGAGGGGAAAGGTAGCTCAATTAAGAAGGCCAGTTCCATGCTTGAGGTAATTAAAAAAGGGGTTGAGAATAAAACAGCCAATATTATCATGCCATTGTACAAATCAATGGTAAGGCCACACCTGGAATATTGTGTCCAGTTCTGGTCGCCGCATCTCAAAAAGGACATAGTGGAGCTGGAAAAGGTGCAGAAGAGAGCAACGAAAATGATTATGGGGCTGGGGCACCTCCCTTATGAAGAAAGACTGCAGCGTTTGGGGCTCTTCAGTCTAGAAAAAAGGCGCCTGAGGGGGGACATGATTGAGATTATGCACAGAAGGGGTGTTCTTTTCCCTCTCTCACAACACCAGAACCAGGGGGCATCCGCTAAAACTGAGGATTGGGAGTGTTAAAACAGATTAAAGGAAGTATTTTTTTACCCTGCGGGTAGTTAATCTGTGGAACTCTTTGCCAGATGCCACAGTGGGCCGCTGTGAGATACAGGAAGCTGGACTAGATGGGCCTTTGGCCTGATCCAGCAGGGCTCTTCTTATGTTCTTGTGTTCTTATGTGTGTTTCTGAAGACAGTCAGGGACTCTTGCGCACTCTGGCAGGACTGGATGCCGCAAGGCAGGGCCAGCAGCCACTTATCTTTGTCCAGCTTCCTCCATCCCTCGGCACCCAGGGAATTTGCCCGTTTCCCAGTAAATGTCATTAGAGCTATCAGCTTGCAGCAGAACACCACGAGCCATACATTTTTAATGCCCCCCCTGTCTGGCGCTGAGACAGGGCAGGTGCGAAGGGACGCTGGAGGAAGAGGAGATGGGTGAGGGCGCAGGAGGGGCATCTAAAGAGAAGGTACAGTATTTACTTGCCTCTCACATGGGTTTGGAACAGGCTCACCACTGCAGGGATGTGCCTGCGCACTGCAGCAGTTCTGCTGTGAAGCACATTTTCACAAGCGGCGCAGAGGTTTCGGCTGGGAGTCGCTTCCTCTGGTGCGGGACAGTCGGAAAGCAGCTCCTTCTCACGCAGTGCCAGGGCCCTGCTTCCAGCGCAACCACGTTGTCGCCGCGTTGCTCTTGGGGCGCCGTTTCCCTGCTCTTTGCCCTCGCTGCCCATTGGGTGGGGCACTGAGGGCCACAGGAGGCTTCCCCTGAGGGGCTGAGTTCATAGGTGCTGGTCAGCAGAGTGGCATGCAGGGAAGGCCGGTGAACATGCTGCATTCCCCATGGTGGGGGCTCCTTGAGAAAGGAAGGCCCAGCCCTGTAGGTGTGCCCATTCCAGCCCCCAGCCCCACTGGCCTTGCGCTGCTGGCATGAGGGGGGGGCAGCGCTAGCGGAGCTGCAGTCAGGCGCCTCCGGCCCGCTCAAGCAAATGGGCCCGTCCAGCGTGGCGCCTGCTTCCGCCGCTCCAGAGGCCGCCTCTGGCCCCAGTCAGTGGGTGGCAAAGGCAGGCAGGGCAGGAGTGGGTCCCTGCAGCACCCGCAGACCCTCTGTTCCAAGCCGCTCCACCCCTCCTCTCTCCGTGCCCCAGCAGAATGACTGGCACGAGCCTGCGGAGGCCGGGGGTGACCGGACAGCCTACCCGGGAGTGCGTTGGAACGCCTCTCGCAGGCCGCTTGGTCGTGCAGGAGGTGCCCCAGCAGAGCAGCTGCACCAGCCCCACTGCTGGGGGGCAGGCCTGGGCCGGCTGTGGGCCTGAGTGGGCTTGCGCTGGAGACACTCTGGTGTGCGCAAACGAGGCCCGGGAAGAGGAGCGAGGAAAGTCCCGCTGGAAAGGAGCGACAGTGGCCCGGCCCCCCGGGGGGGGCTGAGCTGGGGGGGAGCAACACGCGGGTTTGACAAGGGGAGTGTCCCCCCCCCGATGTATTCAGCTGTGTCGGATCCCCTACTGTTGAAGGCAGCCTCACCAGGAGGGGTGGTTTGGCGGAGGAGCACAAGAGAGCAGCTTTCCTGCGGTCCAGCCTGCAGTTCTGGTCGCCGCATCTCAAAAAGGACATAGTGGAGTTGGAAAAGGTGCAGAAGAGAGCGACAAAAATGATGACGGGGCTGGGGCACCTCCCTTATGAAGAAAGACTGCAGCGTTTGGGGCTCTTCAGCCGAGAAAAAAGGCGCCTGAGGGGGGACATGATTGAGACTACAAAATTATGCATGGAACGGATAGAGTCGATAGAGGGATGTTCTTTTCCCTCTCTCAAAACACCAGAACCAGGGGGCATCCGCTAAAACTGAGGGTTGGGAGAGTTAAAACAGATAAAAGGAAGTACTTTTTTACCCATCGGGTAGTTAATCTGTGGAACTCCTTGCCACAGGAGGTGGTGATGGCATCTGGTCTTGATGCCTTCAAGAGGGGATTGGACAGATTTCTGGAGGAAAGGTCCATCGTGGGCTATAGGCAATGATGGATTGTGCAACCTCCTTACAAAGGTGATGGGCTACTGGTACCGGGTGCAAGGGAGTGGCAACAGGATGCAAGCATCTTGTTGTCTCATGCCTTCCTGGGGCACCTGGTGGGCCGCTGTGAAACACAGGAAGCTGGACTAGATGGGCCTTTGGCCTGATCCAGCAGGGCTCTTCTTATGTTCTTATGTTCTTATGATGCTCGTGGTGCATCTGAATTACAGATCTGAGGAGCGCCGGCGTCTCCTTTCCTGTCAGTGGTGAAAGGTGCTGACCAAGTCCGGCCACACTGCCCGGGAGCAGCTCCGAGTCCATGGCTACAGCCTGTCTGGTAGCAGCAGGTGTTCCTCTCCCCAGGGGGCTTCGGCAGGACCCCCCCTTGCAATTGCTGCTCCAATGCCGGCCGAAAGGAGGCTTGCTCAGAAAGCAGGCCTGACGCCTCTGCAGCAGGCCAGACGCCCACATTTCCCCCGCAGAGTGTCCTTCGTCTTCCCAGAACTGCTGCTGCTGCTGCTGCTGCTGCGACACTCCTCGGATGTGGGGCCTCAGCAGGAGCCCCCCCCCCGCCTTTCTGCCTGAGCTGCTGAGGTGCTGGAAGGAAAGGGCCCTGGAAGGGCAGCCAGGGGGGTGCTGAGCGAGCCTGCCTGGGGAGAGCCTGCGAAGAGGCCCCCCAGGACCGCCACGGCTGCTCCCAACCCCGAGGGAGGCTGCGCTTGAGTGACCCTGCGGCCACCCCGAGAGGGGCAGGGGAGGTCTCCTGGGACGACACTCTGGGGCAGGGGCCCACGAACCGGTCCGTGTCTACTCCGAATCCTTCCTTCCCCTTACAGGGGAAACACAGCCAAGGCCTCTTTCAAGCCTCAGGTTTCCTCCGTAGTCCAAAGAGCCCCCTCTGGCTCCGGGACAAGTCCCCTCGCCCACCACGGAGTGGACAGCTCCGCTGGAGCAGAATTGCATGCCGGAGGATCTGGGCGCAGGGCCTCTCCTCCTTCACAAAGGAAGGTGCGCAAGGGCAGGGCTGTCACATCCGCAAGGTCCGCACGAGCACCTCTTCCTGCCCACAGCCGCAATTTCGGCTCAGCCCAATCCCTGCAGACAGACTTGCGGAGGAGAGGAAGTTGGGTCTGCGGTCAGAGGAGCCGCAGTGTGGCAAGGGGGAGGGGATGCACGAGTGACGCGCTCAGTGGGGTGGTGGGGCTGAATCTGAGCACATTCTTTTCCCAGGCCTCGCTCACTAGCGCAGCGGGATTCAAACGTTTTAGACCGGGAACCACGTTTTAGAAAGGCACTCATGTCGGGACCCAGTGATGTCATTAACCTGAGAGTGATGTCATAGCTGGAAGTGACATTATCAAGCAGGAAGTGCTGTCATTGTAACATAATAAAATGACATCATAAAATGTAAATTGGCATTTTTGGACTGCAGCAATTGTACAAGCATGAAACATCCCTGATAGAAAGCAAGGTCAGGACAAAATATGATGTAAAAGCACTAAACTAAAACAATTTAAAAACAAAAAACAAAAAAAACCCTCACATCAAACTGTTAACACTCACAAAAAGGATATCGGAACAGTAAGGTCTGCAGCTTCCAAGATGGCTGCTCCCAGCTTTCCACAACCCACCTGACATCAGTTTGATGTCCCGACCCACAGTTTGAATAACACTGCACTAGCGTACAACAAAAGATCTGCACAGAGGGTTTGCATTGGTGCCTACAGGGACTTGCTTGTCTTGTCTTGGGGTGGGGTGGGGTTTTCCTTTCTGAGGCATGCCGGGGGGGGCACTTGCACAATTGAGGCCTGAACCAAAATGGCAGCACTTTTTGCCAACTTCAAAGGGCGTCCAGTTTGTCAGGGGTCCCTGGGAGAGGAAGCATCGCATTGAACCATCAGCGTGGAACATGCTCTGGTTCAGCACTATTAGCTGCATTTCTGACGGGCGCTGGGCTGAGAGACATTCAGCCCAATCCAGTTGAGCTGCTGCATGGCTGGAAGGTGCATTCAGTGATGCAGCACGCCTTACGGCCGTTGCAAGACGTGACGCGCCACAAAGAGGGAGTGGCCAGGCCTGTGCAACTGGGACCAGCCTGGGAGCCCCCGTGGGGGGGGGAGGCGGATTGGGGTGGCAGCAGCTCTGCCTCTCCAGCCTCCGTCCACCCGCCTGGGTTCACGGGGGCTTGTGGCAGCAGTTGCTGAGCAGGTCCACGTACTGTGCGCACCTCAGGGGAGCGCGTCTTTCCTTACCTGCCGGAGAGCGGCCTCCGTGACTGCCCTCCCCAGGACGCACTGCCTGCTTCAGAGGCCTGGCGGCATGGGTGGGGGAGGGGTTATCTGGCTCGAACTGGGCTGTGATTTGCCTCGTGAGGTCCTCAGTCTCCAACCCGTCAATGACAGTGGAGTGAGGCCATCGCCTGCACGGCGCGATCTCCGACTGGCTCAGATCCCCGCCCAGAATGCTCGGCTGCTCGGCTGCCATGCCAGGGGGGCTTAGTCTGCCCTCAGTAAGCCAGGGTGGCTTTGCACGACTGCAGCATCTCTTGGTCAGGACATGCACACGGATTGGCCAAACTCACCCTCGTGAGGGGCAGCTGTGCCCACCCTGGGAGTTTTGGGAACTCTCTCTGCCCCCCCCCCCGGAAAGCATGAGGGGTTCCCCTAGTGAGAGTGGAAAAGGGCGTGCAGAGGCACAACAGCATGCAAAGCGGATGCGGCGGAACCGCCTCCTTCCCCCTTTCCTCAACTCAGCACTGCTCAGCGACTTGGATGAGTGACGCGCCAAAGTGGAGACGGTGGAGCTGAGACCTCCAACTCCCCTCCCGATACTCAGCCACAGCCTTTCTCAGTTTCCTGAAATTTCTGACAGGAGATTCATGTTTGAATGTCAAAAGTTGCTGACTCCGAATCTCACAGCAGGAGGAATTCCAATTGGGCCCTGACAGCTGTGAGGAGAAGCCCATCAGCCGCCCGGCCCGACTGACTGACTGACTGGCTGCGTGAGGACTGGGGCCTCCCAGAGCACGCCAGAGGAGCCGGACGACTTCAGACAAACCCTTCCCGCAGCCCATTGACACGAAGTGGGCCTTGCGCATCACGCGCATGAAGATGTGGCGCGGCGGGCTGCGCATTCCTCACCCTCCGAATTGCCAGAGACGCCTCTCACTTCGAAGGGCTCCTGCAACATCCTGTAGCCCGAGGCTGGCTCTCTCTTAAATATGAGCAATTGCTCCCCTCGGAGCTTCAAGGAGAAGACAATTCCCTCTCCGCGGGATTCGCGTCACTCTCGGTGATCAGTAATTGTTTTTGGAAAAAAGGGGGAGAAGGAAGCAGGCGAGGAGGGAAGCAAACAGCTCTGCGTACCACGACGCGGGTCTGGATGTCTCGTTAGCTGCTGCTCAAGTCACAGGTGCAAGAGGAGCCAGGAGGGCAGTTTCCATCCCCGGGGCCTGGAAGACTCCAACTGCAGCAGCCCTCTGGGGCTGGCTGGCGTCTGCAGCAGATGCCCCCCCCCCCAATCTGCAGCACGGTGGAGCCGCCCAAGTCGGGCAGGAATCCCCCAAGCAAGTGCGATGGGAAACAAGCGCATCACGGAATCAGCAGGACTGTGTGACGGGGGGAACCTGCCTGCTCCCTCCCTCCCTCCCTCCCTGCCTTCCTCCCGGTGTGTCCCCCCGCCCCAGGAATGGACAGGACACCTGCCCTGTCTCTGTACTGGAGATTATGGGTCATTCAGCCCCTCCCAATACAGAGATGGACCTCACCCCTCCAGGGAGTTCTGAGCCTTCCTCAACCTCCACTAGTGTGTGTGTGTGTGTGTGTGTGGGGGGGGTCATTCTCTGCCAATCACTCCACTACAAAGATACCACAGAGTGGCTCTTTTTGCAGCAACTGCCTGTTGCACCTCTCCATGATTAAGTAATAATAATAGTAGTAGTAGTAGTAGTAGTAGTAGTAGTAGTAGTAGTAGTAGTAGTCGTTGTTGTTGTTGTTGTTGTCGTCGTCGTCGTCGTCGTCATCTTTATTTCAGCTGAGTAAGTAGTTGTTCCATGAATGCTCCCAGAGCCCTCCACTTCCAGATGGAGCCCTCCATGACCTGGTCATCCCATCTGGTGTCTGGGTCGGCCTTCCGAGCTTCCAGCAGGAGCCGCTGTTCAAGCTGTCAAGCTGGATGGTCAGGATGGTCAAGCTGTTCGTCCTTCTTTCTCTCTCCTCCACGTTCCTGCGGCGTCACATGTGGATCCATCACCCTCCCACCGCAACTCCTCCGGGCTCTGTCCTTTCACAACAGCCTCGCTGGCCTTTTGGTCTCCCATCCAGACTTCAGCCAGAACTGCTCCTGCTGAGCGTTCTCCAGGCAGCTCTCTGTTCTCTCTCTCTTCAGACCACCTCCTTGGCCTCTTTCAATCGGGGGCCTGCTCAGAAAGTGTTCCCTCAGGAGCATGGCAGGCGGCCTCCCCCGAGAGGTGAGCAGCATCAGAAGAGCCCTGTCGGATCAGGCCAAGGGCTCGTCTCGTCCAGCCTCCTGCACCCCACCTGGGCCTCACCTGCAGGCCAGAGCAGCTGCGGCCTGGAGCTCCGGTGGTCAGGGCGGGAGCTCTAAGGGCGTGAAGAGCTGGGGCAGGAAGAGGCCGTCCAGGCTGCTGCTGGGGAGTCGGCTCCTCCTGCTCGCCTGCACCGCTTTCCCCAGCTGAACAGCCCCAGACGACTCTTCCTTTGGGGCGCAGCCCAGGCCCTCGGGGCACCCGCTAGAGCAGCAGCCGGGAGGCAGAGTGCGGGGGGGGGGCACTGCTGTGCTCAACTGGGGTCCTTGGAGGGCAGAGCTCCGCCTGACAGGCTGAGCCGGGCTTGGAGGCTGGGGCTGGGCCTGCTGGCTGGTCCAAGTTGTGGGTCCAGGGAAAGTGGCCTTGGAGGCGCCAACCGTCCCCAGCCACGGAAGGTCCCTGTATTGCACTGTGGTCTCCTCCGCCTTCTGGATGTCAGCCTCAGCCTCCCAGGGCCCAGCAGGGCAGCAGTTCCAGGGGAATGTATTTATTTGCAGTATTTTTACCCCACTTTCCTCCTCACAGGGACCCACAGTGGCTTACAAAATGCAAAAAAAAAAATGCAGAAAACATGAGATCACAACTGGAAAAGGAAAACTGTGGGAAGTGGGGAAGGGGCCTGCTGAGCCCACCCAGCATCACAGCACCAAGCGAGACAGCTCTGTGGCCTCCTCAGCACAGGCTGTGCCCCTCCCCCACAGATCCCCAGACTGGGGGTGGCTGGGAGAGAAGGAGAAAGCCTCTGACTTCGATGCAAATGCGAGGCATAAATCAATTCGGAGGTCACTTGTAATGTGCCTGCTGCAAATAAATCAAATTAAGCGAAGGTGATGGCAGCTGTCTGAGGTTGGCGCCTCCAGCAGAACTGCGCTTTGATGCCTTCTCCATCTCACGACAGCCGAATCTCGTAATCCACGATGCTTCCTCCCGGCCGTGCGCCGTGCGCCATTTCCCACCCAAATAAGACAACCTTTCAGATTCACCCCAGGCTCTTTAGAATTGATTGCGCCGGTTGTGAAACTGTTTGGTCAACTCCTGGCTTTGTGTCCCAGCAATTTCATTCCTTGCATGGCTCAAAGCGACTCCAGTCATCCAGGTGGCAAATGCTGTGGAAATGGTGCAGGCACCAGGTTCTCAAAGGCCTCCAGCCCTCTGTTTCCTCCCCCCCCCCCACAGTGCTTGTGCATGCACGTTGCAAGGCACCGGCCACCAGAACAGTCGCCACCCAATGGAGCAGCGCCAATGGCTTGGGCAGCGCAACCCTACGGAGGGCGCAGCGTCGAAGCAACAGGGCTGTGCCTGAGCTGCGCACTAAGTGCCGATGTGGGGGCACTGAGTGGCACCCCAGCTTTGGGGTGTCCCATTGCCACACACACTGTGCCTCCCTCCCTGTGTTGGCCAAATGGGCCGGCAGGTCCAGGATTCAGCCATAAGGCCGAATCCCAAGCCCATCCAGGAGGTTGCGCGGCCCCGATTCGGGCCGCGCGGTCTCCTCAGATCTGCGCCTGCTGTTTAGCGGGCGCAGATCCAAGTAGCGCACCGGGGAGGCTGGAGCCTCCCCTCTGATAAGGTCGTGAGCATGCCCTGGCCGCTGGATTTGGCGCCGGCCCACCGGCCTCGCTGATCCAGAGCAGTACCGGATTGTGCTCTGAGCCAGGACTGTCAGAAGCCCACTCCCCACTCCTCTCCCACTCCCAGAGGGCTGGGAAAGGAGCGCTGGGGCCTGCCTGCCAGGCCTGCTCTGGGGCTGCTCCTTCAGCACCCAGGGATGGTTTCCTGGCTGCTGGTTCTGGTCGGAGGTGGGGGTCCCACAACGTCCCCACTTGCCCTCTGTGACTGAGCCTTCCTCAGCAGCCCCTGTGGAAGAGCCCAGCTGCAGATGGGGAATGCTGGCAGAGACAGCAATGGCAAGGGGAGCTCAGTGAAGGAGCCGTCCAGTGGCCCAGAGTATGGGGGGCACTTTAGGGGCCATCTATTCTGGACGGATCCGCAGGAGACTGTGGCCCCTTAGCCAGTGTCCGACCCGGCCCACAGTTGCCCGCCCTCTGCAAGAGCACCGTGGGGTTCCATTTGCCTGCCCTTGTGTTCAGTGGCCGCTGTTTCAAAGCCAGAGAGTCCTGCAGCTGAAACTGGGGCAGGAAAGAGGTCCAGGAGGCAAGAACAGCAGCTGGAGAAAATGGTTTTACCAGCACCCCCCCCCCCAGTTGTCTCATATTTCTCAGAGTGTTGGAGTTGGAAGGGCCTTTGGAGGTCATGTAGTCCAACCCCTCCTCAGTGCGGGCATTGCGGCCTCTGGTACATCACTGGGGAGATGATTCCATGGGGGAGGTTTTTTGGGGGGTGGGTGGGGTGGGGGTCGCCTCTTAAAAAAATGGTAGGACAGAGAATGTGTGCAGCTGCCTGCGAGTGAGCCGGGCTGTTCTGGGTCCGTCTCTCAAGGGCTTCAGGTAGGAAAGGCTCACGGGGGCCTGGACTCTCAGGGTAAGATCTTTGGCACTTTGGCACAGCAGCCAAGGCTGGACAAAGGCACCCTCCGCCACAGCTGCTCTACCCAGACAGCGCTGTGAAGCCAAGCGGCGCACCTGTTCCTGCCAGGGGAAAGGGTCACAGGGCCCCTGTGTCGGCACGATGGGCGCATTGGGATTGCGCTGCCCGTTTCTGCTTGTGGGACCCAAATCACCCCCAAATGGCGCTCTAGATTATCTCAGAGAATCTGCTTCTTCCAGGATTCTCTGTAGGTGCGGCTCCACCAGACGTATGTGGATGAACTGCAAGGTGGTGGTCCCTATCCACGTTTATTCGGGAGTAAGGCCAACGAAACTTAGAGGGACTTATTGTTAAGCCAACTTGCGTAAGCAGGCACCATTTTTGTATAGTTGGCAGCTGATTATGTTCATTTTCGACAACGTTCTAGAGCAATAAACTCTCCCAGCAAAGCACTAGTCAAACGAACGAACTGCTTCCCGAATGTGCAGCCCTGCGATGGCAGAGTCAATATATGCAGCAGTGAGCAGATGGAGAAGAACTGCCAGCAGTGCGAGCTCGTGTGTGTGCACATGTTTGACATCACTAGTGTCCGTCGTGGAGCTCTGGAGGGCCCCAGGAGCAGTGGTGTCATCCAAATGATTTAGGAACAGGTACTCACTTTTGATTGGCACTTGTCGGGATCCGCCCACCGGAAGTGACATCATAAGCCGCAAGTGATGTCATGATTGTTGCCATGGATGTGATCATATTTGTAATAACTTCAGCTTGTGGTTAGTGTTGGTTTAACTTCTATTGCTTTGCTTTCTAGAGATGTGTATATACATATTTTGCTTCAACTGTTCCCTGGTTAAATAGCAGGGGCCAGCTTCAAGTGGGCGGGGCCAGCTCAACTTCTAGAAACCTCTCAACTTCGCATAGTGGTGCGTAGTGGGTGCATGACATCACTGCCCAGGAGGCTGCTCCCGACCGGGAGGTCCTGGCCAGAGGCCTCCCGAAGAGTGGGGGGGGGGCTCCCAGCCCCTGCCGGTAAGGAGGGTGCGAGCCTCCCTGCGCGTCCTCTTCCCCAGCCGGCCGGCCAGAGACTGCCCTCCCCAGGCGAGCTGGGCTTCCTCCTCCCCCTCCTCGCCCTGCCCCTTCCTCCCTGAGGCCTTCCTTCGCACCGACTCCTGCACCTGCCCTCCCTCCAGAGGCCTGAGCAGGCCTCGCTCCTCCCCGGGCGTGATGCCCCTGGCTTTCTGCGGCTGGCAAGGTCTCATCGCCGCGCCCCTGCCCTGGCCCCAGGTGTCTCCCGGGGTCCTCCCCAGCGCCCCCCTTTGGCTGTGGTCGTCCCGGCCCTGTCTGGGGCTGCACACCCCTTGCAGGCGGCACACTGAAGAAGAGCAAAGGAGGCCGAGGGCTGGCCGGCTGGCCGGGGGGGGGGCGCATTTGGCACACACAGCGACTTGGACTCAGGGCTGGGCTGAGGGCACACCCTGCAGCTGCCCACCGCCTTCGCTGGCTGGCAGTCATCCTGCCGTCGCCTGCTGGGCTCGGGTGGCAGCTGTGCCTTCGGAGGAGGAGGGAGTGGGAGGAAGGCTGTGGTGGGGGCGGCTGGCGAGGAGGAGGAGGGGGCTGCCAGCACCGGACCCCCTCTTCCCCCCAGACGCCGTCACAAAGGGTGAGTCCGTGGGCCGCTGCAGCTTCCTCCCCCCCCC
>JAJKFI010000137.1:664975-676092 GCA_029204185.1 Lerista edwardsae | reverse complement strand
CCCACATCCACGTGCCTGTTGACCTTTTCAAAGAATTCCAAAAGGTTTGTGAGGCAAGACTTACCCTTACAGAAGCCATGCTGACTTTCTTTTAGCAGTACTTGTTCCTCTATGTGTTTTAGGATTTTATCTTTGATAAGGCTTTCCACCATCTTACCTGGAACAGACGTTAGGCTGACCGGCCTGTAGTTTCCAGGGTCCCCCCTTCTCCCTTTTTTAAAGATTGGCGTGACATTGGCTATCCTCCAATCCTCTGGCACCGTGGCCGTTTGAAGGGACAAGTTGCATACTCTAGTTAAGAGGTCAGCAACTTCGTTCTTTAGTTCCTTAATAACTCTTGGATGTATACCATCTGGGCCTGGTGACTTATTTATATGTAGTTTATCAATTTGATCTAAAACATCTTCCTTATTCACCATTATCTGCTTTAATTCCTTAGTTAGGAAGGGCTGTTCGGGCTGTGGTATCTGCCCAAGTTCTTCTGCTGTGAAGACGGACGCAAAGAATTCATTTAATTTCTCTGCTATCTCCAAGTCCCCTTTTATCTTATGTTCATAAGCACAATGTGGTTTACACTCACATACATTCAGATCTTAAGATGGCACAGAAAGCAGGATTAGGACAAAAATATTATGTAAAAGCACTGAACAAAAAACTAAAAAAAAACCCTCTCTTGAAAATTCTGTGAGGATTTCACTAATACTCTGTTAATATTAACAAAAGAAATATAGCAACAGTAATATAAGGTCTGTAGCTTCCAAGATGGGTGCTTCCAGCTTTCCAACAGACACCAGGTTGCAACCCACAGTTATACTGGCATATAATAAACTGTGATATAACACTGGCATATAATAAATAGGAAAGAGGAAGGGAAAATAAAAGGGGATGGACTCAACTCTTTCACAGATGCAGTTCAAAACACACAAGTGTACAAACCTTTCCCACTCTCTTCACTCACTTTCCCCCCTCCCACTGCATTGGCAAGGAGAGATCTTGAGAAGCTGGAGCAGCAACCCTCAGCTTTGCAACGGAACTCCTGCAGAAATCAGGTGCTGGGAGTTTGATTGCATACAATAAATAGGGGAAAACAAAGAGGGGATGGACGCTAACTCTCTCACAGTTGCAGTCCCACACCCACCCACAAATGCACAAACTTAAAAAAAATCACGGTTTCTTCTCCCCACCCCTTCGCACTGATGACGAGAGAAACTGAAGAAACCTCAGCCTTGCGTCGGAGGTGCTGGGGGTTTGATTGCATACAATTAAAAGGGAGGGGAAAACTTTGGAAGGGGATGTACCTTTCTCACCCAGACCCTGTCCCAAACACACACAATTGCACATACCTCTCACTTAAAAAAAAATTGCTCTGTTTCCTCCACCACCGCCCCGCATTGGTGAGGAGAGTTAGCAGACCTCAGCTTTGCAAGGAGTTCTTTGAGAATCAGGTGCTGAGGGTTGCTACAGCTGTGCAGGGCTATGATCCTGCACATGCTTATGGAAGAGGAGGAGGAGGGGGGAGGAGGATAAAAACAACTTTCCACAGCATTTCCTTCTGACTTACACGTTTCTAGGAGCACTTTTAACAGAGAGGCTGGGATAATCCTGCAAAGGGGGGAGGGAAGTCTGAGAGGGAACGCGTTTCTAGGAGCCAGCTGATGTCAGCGACGAGTGGGTGGAGCCAGCCCACATTTTAGGAACTGGAACGATCGTAGTGGTGCATACCGGGTCAATTCCATCACCAGGCGCGGATCTTACCTGTAGCCAGTGGTGTTATTCTGCCAGAACGCTGGGCAGGACATCCGGGTGATTCACAGCCTGCCTGTCGCGTTCCGCAGCGTTCCGCCATTTGCGTAACGTATGCAAGCAGCGTAATTGGTTATGCAAACGGCGTAATGCTGCGGAACACGACGGGCGGGCTGTTGATCACCCGGATGTCCCGCCCAGCGTTCCGGCAGAATAACACCACTGCCTGTAGCGCCCCATGGCACGAGCAATGGGGCGTGGAGCAGCGGTGGGGCGCCATTGCGCGCGGTCTGGGAGAGACCACATGGTTTCTCGCCCTCCCGCCCGCCCATGCCTCTCTTACGCTCCGAAAATAGAGCGTTTCCAGGGTAAGGGAGGCGTGTCTGCGTGACGCGCAGGGGCAGGTGGGGGCGCGGTTTCAGCGCCTGCCATGGGGCGCACTCCCGGCCCCGACCGCCTCTGCCCATCACTGGGTGTCAGCACATGCTCCCCCTCCCCCCTCCCCCCGGATGTTCGCACTCAATCCAGTGGAGAACAGACACAGCCCCCCCCAAGCCATGTGTATACAGACAGGTGATACACAAACAAGGAAGTATATGAAACAAGGAAGTGTGTGTGTTCATTTCAATGCAATTAGGAGTTGGGAAAAAATCAATGTGCTGTCAGCATGAAATGAGACAGGGGGGGGGTTGTGCGTGTGTGCGTGTGCGCATGTGTTCTGGCTTAAAGACAAGAGAGTATTAAAAAATTGGAAAAAAACAACAACATCAGAAGGGATTTTAAAACGTAGTTAAAAATGTTGCTCGAATTGTCAAGCCATGGATTAAAATACATTCTGGGATTCAGTCCCAACGTTTCACTTTCACCTGTGGAAAACATCTTCACGGGGTTACGCTGTGTTCCCGCTGTATTCTTGGGAACAAAAAGTGAATTTTGTTCCCAAGAAAAGACAGAGAAAGACAGACAAGAACAAGGTGTCAGTCGAATGAAAGGAATGTCATCCAGTCTGCATTACTCTCCCCAAACAAGACGTTCATGGAAACATGCTCAGAATTAATGAGCCAGAGCCTAATCAAATAAATCAGAAAGGACAGGCTTAATAGGTCAGTCTGTCTGTTATATTAGGAAAAGCTGAAAGTCGGTGGCATGCCTTTTTTTTTTTTTTTGGTCCCTTGTCTCTTTGCAGGAGGAAGTACAGGGAAGGATCTGTTTTATGGCAAGCTCTCAGAAGTCAACCTTAGAGCATGGATTCCTGGTGAGAGTTTGACACGGGGATGCTAAAGTCCACAAACATATTTAAATGCCATTATTGGCTCCAGTTATGAGAGCTGCAGCCCCTGCCCCAACTGCCTCCCAAAGATGACTGGGGAGGGGGGATCCTGCTCCTGATATGGGGGGGGGGGAGAAGAGGAGAGCAGGAGAGCAGCGGCAGAGGAGGCAGCTGGCTGTTGCACTCACGGATCTCTGAGTTTGGACCGGGTTGCAGGCTCCCTGGGCCCCAGGGGACGTTGACTCCTGATGCCTGAATGCGCTCGATTTGTCTGTTTCATCACATACAGGTCACCTGCTCAACGATAATCAATGCCAGCTGCCTGTGGGTGAGGAGGACCCACAACACTTAGGTTAAGAGCAACACAAGGATTCTCTTTTAGAAAGATGAAAACCAGCACAGCAGCGCAGGACGACCAGCAGGAGAACAGCTGGCCGAAGACCACTGACGGAAGGGCCTGGTCCGTTTTGCTGGGGACGTGATGCTCTCCGCAGCACCCGTCTCTCTGCTGGAGGGTCCTGCCTGGCACCCTGGCGGATTGCACTGCCCCCCCCGGCTCCCTTGGCCTTGTGCGGATGCAGAGCTTTCACGTCCAGTGTTCGTGTCTCATCTTTCCATTGCTGAAGGAGGCCCTCCCGGTGCTGCTCTCGTGGTTACAGACACGGACGTGCTGCTGTTCAGCAAAATCCGTGCTAAAACGAAGCAGAAGAAACACCAGCCAGGAGCCGTTTGAAAAGGGACGGCTCGGGAGTGAAGAAGAGGGACCGTTGCTCTCCCTTGCTAAATGGAAGAGACCCCCCCCCCCTCGAAAGGTTTGCACCTCTTTGCACCTCCAGTGGGTGGGGGTGCCCCAAGCTCCTTCCCTCATAGCCTTCAGCACATGGACTTCCTCTATTCTGTGGATCTTGCCAGTGATATGTGATACCTGAATTACCCAATCAAAACACAGATGACCGGAGCAGAGATTTGATTATTCCAAGTTTATTGCAGCTGCAAGACTTCAGCCATGCTCTCACAAGCAAAAAACAACAACTGAAGTCCTGAACACAAGATAAGGCATAGTTTATATACTTTTCTGTAAACAAGATCTGCTCATAGCAACGCATTAGCAACCGTTACTTTTCTCCCCGCCTTCCCTGTCTTTCTGCTGATTTTTATTTTTTTCTGCATGTCAACTTGCCCCCAGAATCTCGCATCCTTGGTTCTTGGCATTCCAGACCCTTATCTGCTTAGCCTAAACATTCTCTCTAGCTGGTACAGACTGAAACTGCAAGCAAACATTTTCTGGATGACTGTACAAAGGCACAAGGAAAGTATGTTTTTTCTCTGAAGCTACCTTTGCATTGAAATCCTTTTTCAGCAAAGCCCACCATCACGTAACACCAGGACGGCATCACCGCAGGGCAGACGGAAAGGCGGAGGACGGTCGTGGGCACAGGGGCGGGGCCTGGAGGACCGCGGATAAGGGAAAATGCGGATACCGGATCTGCGGATGTGGGAGTGGGGGAGGCACCTGCCCAGCAAATGCGATACTGGCCAACGAAGAGTCCAGCACCTGCAATGTTCCCTAACAAAACGAAAAGGAGCAGCGCAATGGCGTCCTTCTCGCCCCCCCGCCCCGAACGCTGCCTGCGCACCAGTGTCTGCCTGGGCACGGTTTCTGCTGGGTCCCCTGTCAGCTCCAGGCTCTCGGCGGAGTTTGCTTCCCGGCCTCCACAGACTGCGGGAATCTAAATCAGTATTTCGAGGCACACAAATGGAAACGAGCACCCCCCCTCCTCCCAGGGCTCCCCACCTGCTGCCATCCTGCGAGGGACAGTCGCTGTCCCTGATCAGTCCCTGGGCCCAGGCGCCGCCGTCCCCAGCAGGCCTCCCGTCAAGGCAGACGAGCAGCGCCTGTGCTCTGGGCTGGCTGGCAGGCCGCTGCTGCCCCTCAGCCCCCCCCCCTGCACAGTGCTTCAGGGGCCTGCGGTGAGTCAGCCGGCAAACGGGGAGCCGTCACCAGCTAGTTGGCAGGTCGCCAGAGCCATGCGGCAGCCGGAGTGACGCAGGCAGCCGCTGCTCGAGAGGAAGGAGCCCCTTCGCAGCCGTCCACCGGCCTGCAGGCCTGGCTTGGGGGTGGGCGGCCGGGAGGGGAGGCGGCTCTGCGTGTCGCTGGGACGGCTGCAGCCCTCCGGAGCCCTCCCTGCTTCTTGCTCCCGCGCTCTGGACCCCAGGGGCCACTTCAGGGCCCCTTCCCCACAGAGGGGCAGGCCGGGAGACCTGCAGTCGGAAGGGTCTCGGCTGAGCCAGCAACGTGGGGTGCAGGAGGGAAGCACCCAGGGCGGGGCGGGGCTGCCGGACCCCCCCACGGCCTCCCAGTGCCAGCAGCTTCTCCCCAGAGCACCCTCGCCCCCTTCTGAAGTGGCCTCTTCAAGAGGAGGTGGTGCCCCTCCAGGGAGACCTGCGCAGGGCTGTGGCGTTTCCGTGAGCTGAGCTGGTCCTTCTGCAGCGGCCGTCCAGGGTGGGTGGGGGGCCTCATCAAAGCGCTCAGGAATGCCGCACCTCGGAAGGGGATCCGGCTGGGGTGGCGTGGCGTGGCGTGGCGTGGCAAGGCCCTGGCAGCCTTGGCACAGACCCTGACGCAGCAGCACTGGCTGCAGTCAGATCCGGACCCAGGGCCGTGGCGGGGGAGGGCTCCTGGGCATCAGCACCGCCTGGGCTTCCCCTTCACTCCAGGAAGTGTCCACGATCACCACAATAACCATCCCCCCAGCGCAACCCTTCAGCTTGTTGACTCTCTCTCTGGGCGGCAAAGGCCAGGCAGCTCTCAGCAGCGTTCATGTGCGGCCTCCGTGCGCAGGGAGGGGCCTGGATTTATGGAGCAGGGCGAAGGGCTCTCTTTGCAGACAGCCACTGTTATCAGTCCTCGAAGGCTGCTTGTGACAAGTAGCTCGTTCCGTTTTAAATGGCCAGAACGTGTTCCCATTCGATGGAGCCACAAGCATTTCTTAACTCAGGGCCAAGTCAGCAGGGAGCGCACAGGAAAAGTTGTACATTTCTGCTGCAATGGCTCCCTTGTGGCATGCAGAGCCGGCCGCATGTAATTGACCAGAAACATTCTTGTCCTTCGCCTCTTGTCCTTGTGTAATTCACGGTCTGCTGCTCGGCTGGCCGAAGAGAATGCGGGAGACATAAATGGTACCCTGCGAGCCACAGTTGCAGAAATCCGCCTCTGTGCCGGGTAAATAAATGCACACAAAGGAGTGTTGCATAAGTGGCTGTGATGAAGGGCTGGAGAGCTGGAGGGATGCTCGGGTGCAGCCGCACTGCTCGGAGAGCCGGTGCTCGGCCAAATGGCGCACGTGGCTCTGCATGAGGGTCACAGGCCCTGCGCAGGCCAGCTGCACCCACGATGGCCCTGGGTGGCTCTGCGGCCAGTCAGGCTGCACATGAGACGGGTTCCAGTCTGGTCTCAGCAAGTCAAGAGCGCCACAGCTCGGAGTTCAGCCTTGGCATTGCCCAGCTGCCTTCGCTCAGGTGTTGTCTGGACAAAGGTCTGCAGAGAGGGAGCCCCACCGGTAGTCACTGGAAAAGGAATTCCCACACAGTGTCCCTCAGTGCATTCTAGTGAGGCTACATAGTCACATGATGACATCCTAGAGACCGTTGGGGAAAGTCATGTTCAGATTCCCTGAAGTCCCAGATAGGCAAGGCACAGCCGTTCAGCCTGCTAAAGGTCCCGCTACAAAGGCATCTAGTCTTCCGGTGCCGTCACCACCTCCTGTGGCAAGGGGTTCCACAGATTAACTACCCGCTGGGTAAAAAAGTACTTCCTTTTATCTGTTTTAACTCTCTCAACCCTCAGTTTTAGCGGATGCCCCCTGGTTCTGGTGTTGTGAGAGAGGGAAAAGAACATCCCTTTATCGACTCTATCCCTTCCATGCATAAATTTGTATGTCTCAATCATGTCCCCACTCAGGCGCCTTTTTTCTAGACTGAAGAGCCCCAAACGCTGCAGTCTTTCTTCCTAAGGGAGGTGCCCCATAATCATTTTTGTTGCTCTCCTCTGCACCTTTTCCAGCTCCACTATGTCCTTTTTGAGATGTGGCGACCAGAACTGCACACAATATTCCAGGTGCGGCCTTACCATCGATTTGTACAATGGCATGATAATATTGGCTGTTTTATTCTCAACCCCTTTTTTAACGACCCCAAGAATGGAATTGGCCTTCCTAATTGCTGCCGCACACTGGGTCGATACCTTCATTGAATTGTCCACCAGCACCCCAAGATCTCTCTCCCGAGCTGTCACAGACAGCTCAGAACCCAGAAGCCTATAGGTAAAGTTTTGGTTTTTGCCCCAATGTGCATCACTTTACACTTGTCTATGTTGAAACGCATCTGCCATTTGGCTGCCCACTCCCCCAACTTGGAGAAGTCCTTCTGGAGCTCTTCACAATCCCTTCTGGTTTTCACCACCTGGAAAGGTTTTGTGTCATCCACAAACTTGGCCACCTCACTGCTTATCCCTGTCTCCAGGTCATTTATGAACAAGTTGAAAAGCACGGGCCCCAAGACAGATCCCTGGGGCACTCCGCTTTTCACCTCTCTCCATTGTGAAAATTGCCCATTGACCCCCCCTCTGTTTCCTGGCCCTCAAACAATTCTGGATCCATAAGAGGACCTGCCCTCTTACTCCCTGACTGTGAAGTTTCTTCAGCAGCCTTTGGTGGGGGACCGTGTCAAACGCCTTCTGAAAATCCAGGTATATGATATCCACAGGTTCACCCACATCCACGTGCCTGTTGACCTTTTCAAAGAATTCCAAAAGGTTCGTGAGGCAAGACTTACCCTTACAGAAGCCATGCTGACTTTCTTTTAGCAGTACTTGCTCCTCTATGTGTTTTAGGATTTTATCTTTGATGAGGCTTTCCACCATCTTACCCGGAACAGACGTTAGGCTGACCGGCCTGTAGTTTCCAGGGTCCCCCCTTCTCCCTTTTTTAAAGATTGGCGTGACGTTGGCTATCCTCCAATCCTCTGGCACCGTGGCCGTTTGTCATCCACAAACTGGGCCACCCCCCCACACACACACTTCATGATGTAATCCTCCTGCGTTTCTTGCATTCATTTGATCGTCGGGGTCATAGCGTGGCTGCCCTTTATGGAGATTCTCTGTCCCCTCTGTTTGCTCATTCGTTCGTCTCCTCTGCATTCATTCCCCATCACATACATTTTCTATCTTCCATGTAACCTCAGGCACAGCAGACTGTATGACTCATGCATCTGAAAGTAGCTTTAAAGGAAACAGGGAGTGCCGGTAGCTCAGGAAACCCTCGTTTTGACTCTCTGTGAGCTTTGGGGGCTTCAGTCAGCTCGATGAGCAGGAGACGTCTTTGGGCCGCTCTGCCGCTGCTCCCCATTGGCCGGTTCATCGGGAGATGTCAGATCTCCCTTCCTCGACACTGCAGCTCTGCCACTGGAGCTTGTGCTGACCTGTTCGGGTTTTCTGGAGGTCTCCTCCAGGTACAGGAGCAGTCGTTTCCTGGCCCGGGGGGTAACCATAGTGTCAGGGGAAACCACCTGGAATGGCGAGAGTAAAAGGGGTTGGTTGAAGGGCCCCGGCCTTTATCGGCTGACCGGTTCGCACGGCAACATTTCCCGCTAGCTACATCAGCCGCCCAAATTCAGTGCCGAGGCCTTTTCTGCCAGGCCTACCCTGAGAAAGGAGCTGTCGTGCCCTGAACGGGGGACCCAGCTGGGCTCCAAGAGTCAAAGCAAGGCTGTGCTCTTCGCCACCCATGTGCTGGGGAGGGTGCCAAGGTCAGAGGCTCAGGGCATAACCCTAACTTTTGCCGGAGCAGCAAGGCCAGCGGGCCCACACTGTGCCCAGCGCCCGTTAGGCGGCCTCCGCCTGGAGCCTCCCTGGGGCAAGGGCATGCCAGTCGCCCCGATGGGCTTGCTCGGAGCTGCGCAGGCCACGCGGACCAGGGATGGAGGCTTGGATGTGCCCAGCTGTGCCTTGGCTCCAATGGGAGGCCAGGGGAAGGGGCATGCAAGTCCACGAGAAGGGTCCTGATCCGATGAACACGGAGCTCAACACCAGCTGAACAGACACTCCAGAAGGCAACCCCACCCAGGGGCAGTCCTGGCTCTTGCCCCACCTGTGAGCCAGGACCTACAGTGCTGCCCCCCCCAATAATTGTGATGATGCAATGACGTCACTGCAGTTACTGCCGTTGGGCTGCCCCTTTAAGAAATTTCCCAAAGCGTCTCCTGCCTCTTTGGATAGGGGTGGATATTCAAAGTGATGCATTCCAAGCATCTGACCCTTTAAAGGGCGGGGCAGGGCAGGAAAAAAACCTCCAACAGTGGCTGTGATTGTAGCCGTGATCTGAGCTTCCCCACCTAACCCCTCTCCGGGGGCTGCCGATCTTCTCCGCTGCTTTTAAGGCAGAGAAGGAAGGGCCTGGTGGAGGGAAACACCTCCGATGGGGGCTGCAGTCACAGCCACTGTTGCAGCCCTGTCTGCCCACCTCTCTCCCTCTCTGCTTTTAAAACAGTGGAGAAGGACGGCAGCCCCAGCTCCTGGAGAGGTGCGGGGAAGCTCTGATGGTGGCTGAGATTGCACTTTTTTTTAAAGTGGAGAACAGAAGGGGTGGGGTGGGCAGGGGAAAAGCGCTGACCCCAGAAGAAAGCCTTTCCCCACCACTTCAGGGGTAAAATAGGCCCTGGGCACCAAGCAGGGGGCTGGCAGCGATTTCTCCTCCCCCAGTTTGGCGCCGGGGCAATTGTCCTCTTTGCCCCTCTCAGGAATGCCAGAGCAGAAGGTCTGCCTGCTGACAGCCACAGGGATACAGCGACTGTATAGCACCAGCATGATGGGGAGTACACTTGATAAAAATGTTTTAAGACAGATTACAATGTTAATTTGGAATAAAAACACATAATACCACTTTCATCACTTTTTTTAGCATCATTCCAAAATCCATGAAAAAAAAAAAGTTTTAGACTTCCCTACTTCTGCCAAATAGGGCCAGTTCTCAACTCAGTGCAAAGGGCAAGTGTGGCCCCAATTTTGCAGCCAGTTTAGGAAGGGCACCCAATGCTCCTTGTCAGCTCCACTGGCAACCGGTTAATGAGCAGGAAGTCTGGTCCAGAGGGTAGAGCCACCATTAAGCCCAAAGACAAGATCCAAAGGATGCCCGTTTGAGACCACCAGAAGCTCCTGTGAATAGCAAGACTTTGAGAAAGCGACTCACAAGCTGAGCTGTTTTCAGCTGCCCTTCGGTGAGAAAGAAGGAGCTGTTTGTCAGTCAGTGAGGAAGGTAACTGTGGCCAGAATGAGACCAGACTGTGGGTGCAATCCTCACCTGGAGTTAGGCCAGCAAAGTTTGGCCAGAAAAAGGGCCATCGTAAAGTGCATTTGGACCACGCTTGGAGTCAGGGAGGATGGAGCACATCTGTGTGCTGGCCTCTCTGACTGCAAGAGTGGTCCAAACAGATATTATAGTGGCCTTTACGCTGGTCAAAACTTGCTGGCCTAACTGTCAGCCTAAGGTCAGGATTGTGCTCTGTGAAAGATCCTGCTGGAATGTTGTTTGTTCTTGAAAGATCAGAACTTCTTTGTCCTTGTAAAACTCCCCTTCGGGGGTTTAGAAAAACGATTTGGATTAAAGTCGAACCTTGGATTAATTAAAGGAGTAATCCCATATAATATAGGAGTGGTGGTTTTCAAAAATTTATTGATTAAAATAGCGAATTATGCTGTTATGTGTTTTTATTCTACATTCCAAGTTCTCATTTTTATTAATTTTAAATGCTTTAGAAATGTACAAGGTAGATGATAGAGGTGATACAATGTCAGCAGATGCAACCACAGTATTATTTCTAATTGGAAAAGGAGTCTATTTTGATTTCTGGAAAATATCTTAAACACAAAATGTGATGTTCTATATTTTTATTAAAATATTTAAAACCCCAAAAGGTTGTGTTTTGTGTTTTTATGTGGTATTTAACAACAAAACAAAACACCCCTACCAACAATCAAGAAAGGTGATATAAAAATACCGGTATTCTTCTTCTTCTTCTTCTTCTTCTTCTTCTTCTTCTTCTTCTTCTT
>JAJKFI010000137.1:641569-664965 GCA_029204185.1 Lerista edwardsae | reverse complement strand
TCTTCTTCTTCTTCTTCTTCTTCTTCTTCTTCTTCTTCTTCTTCTTCATCATCATCATCATCATCATCATCATCATCATCATCCTGTATGTTTTGCCCAGAGTGAGGTGGGTGGGAAGCTGCCTTCAGGTGAGAGCCTCTGATTTAATAGAAGTGGCCGCCGGTCATCACCTGATTGGTTCAGCTGCCAAAGTCAGGCCAAATACCCCCTTGTGCCCTTTCTTCTGAGAAAGAGTGTTTTATAGAGATGGATCATGTTTGCATGTATGGCACCAAGAGAGCAATCCTAACCTGGAGTTAGGCCGGCACAGTTAGGCCTGCCAAGTTTGGCTGGCACAAAGGCCACTGTAAAGTGCATTTGGACCACTCTCGGACTTAGGGAGAATGGCGCATGTCTGTCCGCTGGCCTCTCTGACTCTGAGAGTGGTCCAAGCAAACGTGACGGTCTCCCTTGTACCAGCCAAACATGGCTGGCCTAACTTCAGGTGAGGATTGTGCCCGAAGTAACTTTTGTATCATCAGATGATTCCCTCCGGACACCAGGACACCAGAGGGGATCATCGGTGTGGCTGGTGGACGGTTCTTTCAAGTTCTGCAGTGAATGGAATTTCCACGGGTGCCCAGGCACTCCCTCGTTTTAATTGCCCTGCAGAGAGAATGGCCACCGCACGCTGCTCCCTTAAATGGGAGGTAGCATTTCAAAGCCAAAATGAGTGACTACAGATGCAAATTACCAGGGCAGGAATTCATTTTTCTTAAATCAAATTATGTGGGCAGTCAAAGGCTGCAGCGCGACTTCCCTGAAATTTAGAAATTAAGGCCCAAGAAACTCTTCCAAGAACATTTTCTTCTATTGGAGAAACAGAGGCGAGAGTGAAACGCCTTCGCAAACTAATGTAAGCATAAATGTGCAATTTTTAAAACAAAAATTCTGTGATTATATTGAGTTATGATGGCGGTATTTGCATTTGGACTCCATTAGGGAGATTTCTAGGGAGATTAAAGAGAAAAGCTGGGATATTACGCATTTCTGAAACACTTTCAGAGCGTTGCTACATTAAGAGCATTGTTGGATTAAGTGGCTGACTCACAGAGCTCTTGAAATGGAGAGTATGTGCAAGTCGGCTTGACTTTCTCCGGGAGATTCCTAGAATCCTTGGCTAGGGAGGAGGATTCACAGTCGGGATGCCAGATGGTGGAAACATACAAGAACATCAGAGGAGCCCTGCTGGATCCGGCCAAAGGCTTCTGGTATCACACAGTGCCCTACCAGATGCCTCAGGGAGCACACAGGACAACTAGATCCCTGCATCGTATTGCAACTCCCTTGCACCTGGCATCCTGAGGCAGCTTCCTTCTAAAGTATGGAGGTTGCACCACCCTAATCATGGCCCAGGATGGACTTTTCCTCCAGAAATCTGTCCAATCCCCTTTTAAAGGCACCTAGCTCCAAATGTCATCACCACCTCCTGTGGCAAGTAGTTCCACAGATTAATTACCCACTGAGTAAAAAAAGTATTTCCTTTTATCTGTTCTCCCTCTCCCAACACTCAATTTTAGTGGATGTCCCCTGGTTCTGGTTTTGTGAGAGACGGAAAAGAACCTCCCTCTGTCCACTTTATCCATTCTGTGCTTAATTTTGTACGTCTCAATCAAGTCCCCCCTCAGGCGCCTTTTTTCTAGGCTGAAGAACCCCAAATGCTGTAGCCTTTCCTCATATGGAAGGTGGGCCCCGTAATCATTTTGGTCGCTCTCTTCTGCACCTTCTCTAGTTCCACTATATCTTTTTTTCAGATGTGGCAACCAGAACTGTCCACAGTACTCCAGTTGTGGCATTATCATTGATTCATACAATGTCCTAATAATATTGGCCATTTTATTCTCAGCCCCTCTTTTAATTATCCCAAACATGGAATTGGCCTTCTTTACCGCTGCCGCACACTGGGTTGACACTTTCATTGAGTTGTCTACTAGCACTCCAAGATCTCTCTCCTGATCTGTCACCAAAAGCTCAGAACCCATTATATCACTCTGGAGCTCTTCACAGTGGTTTTCACTACCCAAAAATGTTTAGTGTCATCTACAAACTTGGCCACCTCGCTGCTTATGCCCGTCTCCAGGTCATTTATGAAGAAGTTGTAAAGCAATGGGCCTCAAGTTGGATCCTTGAGGCACTCTGCTTTTCACCTCTCTCCATTGTGAAAATTGCCCATTGATCCCCACCCTCTGCTTCCTGCTCTCCAACCGATTCTTAAGCCAAAAGAGGACCTGGCCTCTTATTCCCTGACTGTGAAGGGAATCCTACACCCAGCAGCCTTCGGTGAGACCATGTCGAAAGCAGTCCAGATAGATAATCCAGATAAATATCCACAGGTTCGCCAGCATCTACATGTTAGCCTAAAAGATTTGTGAGGCAAGAGTTATCCTTACAGAAGTTGTGCTGACTTTCCTTCAGCAATGCTTGTTCTTCTATGTTTTTAAAGATTTTATCTTAAGATGAGGCTTTCTACCATCTTACCTGGAACAAATGTTAGACTGACCTGCCTGTAATGTCTGGGTTCCCCCTCCTGCTGTTTTTAAAAAATGGTGTGACATTTGCTATCTTCCAATTCTCTGGCACCGTGACAGTTTTAAGGGACAAGTTGTATACTGTAGTTAAGAGATCGGCAATTTCATTTTTCAGTTCCTTAATAACTCTTGAGTGGATGCCATCTGGGCCCGGGGACTTATTGACCTCTAATTTGTCGATTAGGTCTAGAACCTCTTCTCTTTTAACCTCTATTTGACTTAATTAATAGCCCCCCCCCAGACTAAGGAATTATTTAGGCAGCAGTACCTGATGGAGGTCTTCTGCTGTGAAGATAGACGTGGTTTGTTGTTGGTGTTTTTTAGTAATAAGATGCTTGAAAAGTGACATATACACACTCTGCATGTGCCTCAGTTTGGAAATAGATGGACATCCTGAGCAGCAAAAGTTTGACAACTGATCCAGAGTTTTCACTTGCTGACCTGTTTGCGTGCAAGACAAATTAGGAAGTTGGGAGCACAAGGCGGGGGAAGGAAGACCCATTGTGATCCTGGCTGAATCATGGTGTCAGTTGGAAAGTAGTTGCAATTCCACCTGCAAGACCCTGGGGGGCGCTGTATTGTTCAGGAGGCAGATGCCTCAGACGCTGCCTGGCGCAGACCATTGCTTGAGGCACATTCCCTGTTCCTCTTCGTCTCTGCCTGATGTCTTTCCGCTCTCACTCGCCCGACCTCCCGACATGCCAGGCCTCTTTCCAGGAGCAGTGGTGTGCCTAGAGGAGGATCACAGCATCCGGTTTTGCAGGCAGGTGCTTCTGCTCCTCGTCAGAGCCAACGCAGCCTCTGTTCTGCTCTAGCCACTTGGAAAGGCTCCGGAGGAGGAGCGGCTGCTTGCAAGCCTGAGTGCTACGACCCCCCCGTAGCACTCTAGAGGTGTGCCTAGAGCAGGGGGGGGCGCTCTAGGCACACCTCTGTCCAGGAGCTCTCCGAGTCCAGCTGCACAGAGTCCACCATGCCAGGCCTGAACTTGCACAGCCTCCAGCGCTGTCCGTGCCTGTGAACTGTATGCAGCAGGCAGCAGGCAGGCGCGTACCTGGGCGAAACCGCGCCCAGGGCATGCGACGTCATGACGTCATGACGTCGTGAAGTCATGACGTTTGGCGGGCTCGAACGGCAGCCCAGGATGGGAGCCGCCAGCGCACGTCCCAGCTTGGGGCACGTGGCAGCGGCTTCCTTCCCTGGGCTGCCGCTCGAGTGCTTAAAGCGCTCCAGCGGCAGCCCGGGGAAGGAAGCCACCGCCATGCCTCCCCCAGCAGGCAGCGGCAGGCCGGGTTGCCGCTGAGGCACCTCGGGGCGCGGGGGCCCACAAATTTGCGGACGGGAGGGCGGGGTGCCATGCCAACGGCGCCCCCACCTTATGGCGCCCCGGGGCTCGTGCCCTGTGGCGCCATACCCTAGATACGCATCTGGCAGCAGAGCACTCTGGGATCCTGCGTGACTCCCGCTCGCGTAGCCCTTTCTTTCCCCAGCAACGCCCTTCTTTGCCCCTCGAGACAGGCAGCAGAAGCCTGGGAGGCCGGGTTCTCAGCCCGGCGCCAGGGACGGCTCTGCCCGCTCAAGGCAGGGTCTGTCCAGTGGCCGCGGCTGTGGTGGGAAGCGTGACTGAGCCGCTGAGCCAGGGGACCGACACGCACGGTGCCTTTCGGGGGTGTGAAGCGCAGGCAGGCTGCAAGTTCCCTCGACGGGCAGCAGAACATTTTGCCCGGGAGGTTTGTGAGATGTCAGGGAAAGTGACTAACGACTATTTTTAGCCAAAGAGAGAAGTGACAAAAAGGTGCATGATTATCTATTATCAGTTATTAGCTATTTAATTTTTATCCCAAGGCGGCTTACAACATTAAAACCAACACATTAAAACCACAATGTTTAACAATTAAAACAATGTTAAAAACAGTATTAGAATAGTTAAAAAATTGTTTTAAAAACGATTAGATCTGATGCAAATTGTCCTGAAATGCATCGAGGCCATGTGGATTTATTGCCTCATCGAGCTCCAGAAGGTCACGTGGAGTGCAGACGAAGGGGGACATTTCCCCCCAACCAGTGAGGCAGTCTTGTGAGGCCCCTGCATTGGAAAGGCAATGCCCAATCCCTGCCAGAGAGGAAGCGGATACCGCTGTCATCCCATCGTGCAGGATTAACTCAGGGGGTGCCTGGCAATGGCTGGAGAGCAGGGCAGAGTGGGGGCCTTGGGGGGTCCGTCTCGGGCCTGGTGCTGCTCCATAGCTTCATAAATGACTTGGATGAGAGGGTGGAGGATGCTCGTGGAACCTGCAGACAGCACCAAGCCAGGAGACAGAAGACCGGCGGGCCCGAGAGGACAGGAACAAGGTCGAGGGGGTCTTGACAGGATGAAAAATGACCCCTGGGGACAGGATCAGTGCTGGGATTCAGGGGGTTCGCCCAGGTTCTATAGAACCGGTTGTTAAATGGCCGGGCCCCGCCCACTCGCTTACCTCGGCTGGCTTCGAGTTTTTTTTTTGGCTTCAGCTATGACTTCATAGAACTGGTTGTTGTTTTATTTGAATCCCACCACTGGACAGGATGACCCCTGCTGACTGGGCAGGGGCACTTTTTCACGTGGGGCTCCTCTTATGTTTAGCAGGGGCAGAATAATTGTCCCTCTTCACCCCTGCTCAGTGTCTTGTCCAGTGGCTGTTGCTGGTGGTCTGCTTTTTTTTTTTAGATTATGAGCCCTTTGGGACAGGGAACACAAGAACACAAGAAGAGCCCTGCTGGATCAGGCCAAAGGCCCATCTAGTCCAGCTTCCTGTATCTCACTGTGGCCCCAAGGAGGCATGAGACAACAAGATGCTTGGATCCTGTTGCCACTCCCTTGTACCCAGTACTCTGAAGTAGCCTACTACTAATGTAAGGAGGTGGCACAATCCATCATTGCCTATAGCCCAAGATGGACTTTTCTTCCAGAAATCTGTCCAAACCCCTCTTAAAGGAATCCAGACCAGATGCCATCACCACCTCCTGTGGCAAAGAGTTCCACAGATTAACTACCCACTGGGTTATCTGTTTTAACTCTCCCAACCCTCAATTTTAGCAGATGCCCCCTGGTTCTGGTGTTCTGAGAGAGGGAAAAGGACATCTCTCTATCGACTCTATCCCTTCCATGCATAATTTTGTATGTCTCAATCATGTCCCCCCTCAGGCGCCTTTTTTCTAGGCTGAAGAGCCCCAAACGCTGCAGTCTTTCTTTATAACGGAGGTGCCTCAGACTTGTCTTCATTTTTGTCACTCTCTTCTGCACCTTTTCCATCGCCACTATGTCCTTTTTGAGGTGCGGCGACCAGAACTGTACACGATATTCCAGGTGTGGCCTTACCATCGATTTGTACAATGGCATGATAATATTGGCTGTTTTATTCTCAACCCCTTTTTTAATGACCCCAAGCATGGAATTGGCCTTCTTAATTGCTGCCGCACACTGGGTCAATACCTTCATTGAATTGTCCACCAGCACCCCAAGATCTCTCTCCCGAGCTGTCACAGACAGCTCAGAACCATAAGCCTATAGGTGAAGTTCTGGTTTTTTTGCCCCAGTGTGCATCACTTTACACTTGGAACCACTTAACTTTATTATTACTATTTGCCTGTAAACCGCTTTGTGAACTTCGTGTTAAAACGTGGTGTATAAGTACCTGTTGATTGATAGTTGATTGAAAAATGGGGCAGATGCAAACAACATGACCCTGAACAAGAATAAATGGAAAGTTCTACCATTTGGGTAGGCAAAACCGGAAGCACATCTAGATGAGGGCTGTTTGGCTGAACAGTAGTAGGTGTGGGTTGGTGATCTGCCCCAGTGTTACCTGATACCACATTAAAGATTGACACCAGATAATCGGAGGAGGTTTTCTGAGAAGTTTATTCTACTGTGCAGCGGTCTGTTCCCAGTGTCTCTTGACCAAACAAACAGGGAGCGGCCCCAAGAAACAGATTACATAAGTTTATATAGGCACATTTACGTAGGCTACTGCTTAAAGCATAAGAACAGGCGTTAACATCCAGCCTTATCAGAAAGCTATACTGTTACAACAGTTAAGTGTTTGTCAGCCTGTCCTGGTACTTCCTTGCATTCCTTTGCTATCTTTACCTTAAGCCCACTTATGTGCAGACTGGTACATCTTGGAGCTAAAAGCATTCCAGCATTCCTAACAGAAATAGGGTACAGGTCAGGTCATTGCTAACATAAATGCTGAGACATTTTGCTGACATGTCTCACCAGTGCCAGGTGCAGCCCCACACCAACCCCCTAAGCTCAGGTAGAGGCTCCAATGTCCTTGCAAGGGGAGCAGCCAAAGGCTCTTTTTGTGTTTGGAGGCTCTGGGGGGGGGGAGACTACAAACACAACACAACCCACCTCCTCCAGTGGTCTTCTTGGACACACTGGTGCCCAGTGAAGCAACAGTCTGCTCACCCTCCCATCTAAAGAAAGTGTGTGCCAAGTGGCTGTATGCACCTCTCTCTGCATCACTGCACCCACGTTAGGGTGACACTAACTGAGTGAGGGCACAATCCTAAACTGAGTTGTTGTTGTTGTTGTTGTTGTTCAGTCGCTAAGTCGTGTCCGACGCTTCGCGACCCCATGGACCATTAATCCATGGGGTTTTCTTGGCAAGAGTACTGGAGTGGGTTGCCATTACCTTCTCCAGCGGATCACGTTTAGTCAGAACTCTCTACTATGACCTGTCCATCTTGGGTAACCCTACACGGCATAGCTCACAGCTTCATTGAGCTACTCAAGCCCCTTCGCCACGACAAGGCAGTGATCCATGAAAGGGTAAACTGAGTTAGGCCAGCGCAAGCTAAGCCAGCAGTGTTTGGCTGGTTGTGCTGTGTATGTCTTGGGCTTTTCTGCCCAGTGGTGTAACCATCAGCCATTAGCTTTAATAGACATTTATTTTACAACCCGCCGTGCCTTTCTTCTGGGAACTAAAGTCAGCTACGTCCAGCCTTGCCGCTGGGGGCTAAAGCTACCAAGAGGGGGCTGCCCAGAACCTGAATTGGGCACGGGCAGGTCCTCCTGGACCCTGGGCTGCTGCCACTGGTTCCACCGCTGGTTCACGGGCTCCCGGGTGTCTGCTGGAGCTGCAGACGCGGGAGTAATGCGGTAATCGGCCTCGAAGGCCCCTCCCAACGCTTTGCCACTCACCTCCGCCTGATGGGGCCACACGGCCACACTGGCCTATTTTTAGTGCCATCCTGGTTGTCTGGCTTAAAGCGAAGCGACGCGGCGACCGCCTGATGTGGGAAGACTCTGGGCTGGAATTTCAAGCACGCATCCGCCAATCATCCCTGCCTGGACCCGGGACCCGGTGCAGTGGGGGCAGCTGCTGCTGCTGGTTTCCTCCTGTGTGGATGACGGGCTAATGAGAGGTGGCAGCGTGTCACAAGCAATGACTGCAACGTGGGGAATGCCACGCACTGAACGCGCAGGGCCTGGTGAGAGCGCCTCCTGCCAGACTGCAGAGGACGGCGGTGGCCGCAGAGGGCAGGCGAGAGCTTCCCCGGCAGGAAGGACAACATTCCTGCGCAGACACCACAGGCCCCCCCCGTCCCGCCTAGCGCAGCATCGCCGTTGTCTGTGGCTCTCCACCTGTGCAGGCAGGCAGAGGCCTTTGGCATGCTGGTCTGCGGAGATTTTTCACCCAGGCACAGTTGGGATTCTGCGCACACTCCCCCGCTGAGTGATGGGCCCCCAGTGAGCCAGACCAATGGCCCAGCTAGCCCAGTGCAGTCGCCAGCTCTGCCCAGGGGTTCAGACAGACTTTCCCGGCCCCATTTGTTACCCGAGATCTCCTTTTGACTGGAGAGGAGGGGAAACAGAACAGCAGCCATCTGCACGCACAGCGTTTGCTGCAGAGCTGAAACATGGGTGTGTGTGTGTGTGTGCGGCTGCTGCAGCAACTAGGGATAGGACTGGGCAGGAGGTCTGGTCCAGAGGGGAGAACTGCTATTAAGCCTGAAGATAAAACCTGATGGATGCCTGTTCAAGACCACCAGAAGCTTCCACGACCAGGGAGAATTTGAGAACTGAGCGGAGCTTTCTCCAGCTGCCTTCTGTGAGAGAGGCGTTGTGCTGGGTCTGCTGTTTCCTCAGTGAGAGGGAAAAGAAAAGAAGCTGCTTCTCAATCTGTGGCCAGCAAGGAAGACCAGACTGTGAAAGATCCATCTGACTGTTGTTGTTCTTGAAATATGAGAACCTCTTTGTTATTTGTAAAAACCCTTCCAGGTTTAGAGAAAGCCTAGGTGAACCGCATTCAATTAAAGTCAAAGGAGCAATCCTTTGGGATGTCTGTCTCTTGTAAGTCTGCCCCAAAACCTGCATTGTAAATAGTTTTGCCACCCCTCCAATCAATTTCTTTGTACCCTGTTTTTATTTTTTATTGCTTTATTGCTTTATTATTTTTATGTACTGTACTTTTTGGTTTTCCCCTCTCCAATAATTGTAACCCGCCTTGGGCATCTGCCTCAGCAGAGGAAAGGTGGGGTATTTATAAATAAATCCAATGACCAAGAAAGGCAGTATATAAATATCATCCTCATCCTCATCCTACCCATGAGGCCTACCTGCCTAATCACTCTGCTTGTACGGATGCTGCAATCCCTTCCAGACCACCCTCCAAGCAGGAGAGAGACCCAGGAGGGGTGGGGTGGGGTGGGGGTGGGCCTCTCTGTTCTTCAGCTGCTGCCCCTCCCCCCTGTCAAGTGGTCCAGAAGGGCTGGCAGCAGCAACAGAGAGTGACCTGTGAGTGGGGGGACTGGGCACATGTGGGGCTCGGGCCTGGTAGAGAGCCCAGCATCACTCGGTCCCACACGCAGCAGAGTGGAGTCTTGAGAAGGCTCCACTGCAGCAAGAGGGAACCTGTAGGCCTAGTCAGCCGCAGGCAGAGCAACGGAACGGGGAACCAAGAGGCTCAGGAGGAGGAGGAGGAGGAGGAGGAGGAGGAGACCGCCTGCTCCAGCCAAGGAATGGAGAGGGGACAGTGGGGCCTCCTGCCGTGTGTGTGTGTGGGGGGGGCTGCCCTGTGTGATGATTATCCACTGGTGCAACTCTGCACATGCGCAATGGTCTCTCCAGCAGGGCCACCCCTGATGTGGGATACCACAAAACTGCCTTTCCAGAGGGTGGGGATGCTGATTTCCTTCCTTGGATCATGGCCACAGCAGCTTTCCGTCCAGCTGGCTGCCAGGGGGTGTGCAAGGAAGGAAAGTGCCGTTGGCACCACACCCTGTGAGCCAGCGGTGCTCGCGTCGTGTGCCCGAGTTGTCGTTCCAAGACATAAGACATAAGACATAAGAAATTTATTTGTCATTACACTCACAACTGGGTGCAACGAAATGAGGTGCTCTTCCCCAAGGTAAAACTGGACAACACCAAAACTAAAATATGCACAATCAACCATACAACAATCACTTATACAAATATAAATACCCCATTGCTCCCAGCAATTTAAATTCCACAAAAACTTATGACCCCAAACTGTTGTGTACGATCCCCCCGGCTGTCATCACAGGCTACCTCCCACTCTTCCCTCCGCTTTTTGGCACACGGCCACACTCATTCCACAGGCACATCCATGCGCATTCTGCGTGAGGGAGAACAACCTTTGAGGAAGGAACTGAGAAGGAAGGAAAAGTGACAAGGACACAACACAGGCTTGGAGGACTGACGGCCTTCGGCTGAGTGGCGTTGGGAGAGTTGCCAAGAAATGTGTGGAGCTGCCACTGAGTTTTGCCGCAAGCAACACTTTCTCTGAGACTAGCAAAAGCGTCCGTAAAGTGTGCATGTAAATACTCCGGATGTGGGAATGGCAGTCGCTGCCCCCCTTTCCCTGCTCTTAGGACAAGATCTGAGAAGAAGGAAACTGGAGAAGGAGAGATGAATGGGAAGGGGAGGGGGAGCCCCCTTCCCTGCCCAGAACTGTGGAATGGCCTCTGCTGCGGGGGGGGGGCAAAGGCTCCCCAGCCCAGCATTCTGTCCCCAACAGAGGCCAGAGACCCCCTAGAAAGAGGACAGAACAGGGCAGGGAAGGGCGGAGGGAGGGGGTCCTGTAGGCGGAGCGGCCCAGGGGGTGGAGAAGAGCTGGGATCTGGCTGTGATGCTGGATCCAAACTCCCCTCCCTGGGCCACGTGAGTGACCCCCTTGGACTTGCACCTGCCAAGCAGCGGCAGAGGTCCAAGCAGCCCCACTGGGGGCAGGCACTTACCCTGGGGTAGGGGACAAATGTCCCCTTGCCTCGTGGAGGTGCCAGCAGCCTCCTGATCTGCGCTGGGCAAGCACAGGGCTGCAGGCCCGCTGCTCTGGCACAGGTCAGGATTGCACCCTTGGTCTGCTTTCAAAGGGGCTGGACCCCCTCGTGGAGGCGGAGGAAGCAGCTGCCTGTGGCTCCTGGACACGAGCTCCGATGCTCCAAGGTTGATCAGCTTGCAGAACCTGTGATGCTGCAACGCAGAAGACGCTGAGAATGAACGGCACACACTTGTCATATGCATAAATAGAACCGCCCCCCCTCTCCTTGGAAACAGAGTGTGTCTGAAAACGCCTGCAACTTCATACAGTTCCCCTCTTAATACCATCACCTCCAGGAGTTGTTCCAAATACCCTGAAGCAAAACTTCAGAGAGAGAGAGAGAGAGAGAGAGAGAGAGAGAGAGAGAGAGAGAGAGGAATGGCCATCCTTTCAATTAAATGTGAAGCCAAAATTGGCCGTTCTCCAGACGTGCCTCGGAACCAGGAATCCCCTGAACGGAGGGGGCTTGGTGCAGGGGTGCCGTGCCTGAGGTAAGTGCCGGGATTATTAAAAAAGACACAGGCTGTTGCATGGCCAGTATTTTATTTCTGTTAAATTTAGGGTGTGCAGGAGATACCCCTTTATACCTGTGCACCTGGGCTTGCCTGCAGAGCCAAGGACCAGACCAGGACAGGACGGACCCACGGCATCAACGCTCCCAGCTTTGAACAGAGGCTTGCGTGGCCGCCCCGCCTCGCCCCCCGCCCGCAACGTGACGTTGTCCAGCCTCGCAGAAACAGGACAGGCCACCCCGGTCTTCCCAAAGAACCACATGACAAGGGCTTGACAAGGGCTTTTGGGGGGGCAGCCCCCTTCCCAGACAGGCTCCTGTGACCGATTGCCCAGGCTCCACGTGAGCTGAGAAGGAGGCCAGCCGAGGGGCGTTTCCCAGGGAGCTCTGGATGATGGGGTGTGTCTGGGGGGGGGACAGGGGTCCACACGCTTCCCCATAAGCCGCATGGGGCACTGTGCAGCGCAGGCAAGAATGACAGGGAGCCTTGCTGCCCCCCCCGACTGCAAGGGAGCCACCCGCACCCCTGGCTGCTCCTCGGCTCCCCCCGGCCTGCTGTCCTCGGTGCAGGCTACAGAGACCACTTCCAACACCAAGGCCTCCCCCCTGCCTTCCCCACTATTCTCCCCACTGCCTGCCCTTTCTCCTCCTTCCCTGCACCCCTCCCTGCCCACCCTGCCCATCAGGACAGCCCACCCAGGCTCCCAGCCTTAAAACGGGCGCAACTCAGTGGGGGGCTGTCTCGCGCACCCCGGGGCCAGGTCAGGCCGACTCCCTCTTGGGGCCAGCTGCCACCTTCCCAGCCTTTCTCCCTGTACCCTGTTGGTGGGAACCTGCTCCCGGAATGGTGCTACGTCTCGGCTCGCTGGCCAAGGGCCGGGAGATCAGGCCTTCCGGCAGGAAAGCGTCTCAAGGACACCTTCCCTCGGTGCCAGGACGGTTTGCCTCCGGCTGACAGCCCAAGGGGAAGAGTGAGAGCAAAGAGGGTATGGAGAGAGACCATCGTGCACCTCCAGGGCACCTGGCTCTGTCCTCTGCTGGGTGGGCGATAGGCGGAGGGCAGCCAGACTAGGAGACAGGCGTCTTCTTGTTTTGCACTGAGCATCGTGTCGCTGTGCCGTGCTTTGAGAGGCTTTCTCTGGCCTCTGTGCTGTCACCTGTAGTTTTAGTAAATCACTGTGCTTCACTCCACGCTGTGCCTCGTGTGCTGGGAATGGGGCTCAGCTGAATCCGACCTTGGGCGCTGGGCTACACTACCGGGACCGGCTGGGCTAAGGGAAATGCCTCCTGGGCTACTGGAGGTGGCTAGTGGCCAGGAGGGGACAGCATCCCACGATCCCTGGGGGGCGGTCTGGATGTGCCTGACCCCCGGGAATTGTGACAGGGGCCCAACCTTGGGGTGCCAAGTGGGGGGGGCTGGCAGCAATTTCTCCGCCCCCGGCTTGGCGCCCAGGGCGTTTGTCCCCCAGGCCCCCAGCAATGCCACTGCCCCCAGTGCACGTGTCACACATGTCTTTAAAAGCGCTGCCAGCAACAGAGAGAAGAGGGCGGAGGGCAGCAGCGGACTGACGGTGGATGAGGCCCCTCGCGGAGGTGACCCAAAGTCTCCCCGAAGCTTTCTGGGACGAGACAAGCAGGAGTCCGGCGGCACCTTCCAGTCCGGCCCGTTGACCTCAGCAGGCGCTTCCTGGGACTGCGCAGTCTACGTCACCAAGTGCACGATCGCGCCTCCTGCATCGGGGAAAGGAGGGCAGCGCCCATGGAAATGAGCGGATTGGCCCTGGCAGAGCCACAGGACTCGCTGCATCTTGTGCTGCTGCAGACGAACATCGAACATCATCGAACATCGCTGTCCCTCCAGGAGCTGAAAAATAACCGGGGGGCGGAGGAGGGGGAGACGGGGGCAGGAGCGCACCCTCCCAGGCTCTCAAACATTCCACCTAGTTCTGCTCCAGTTCCTCAGATTTGCTGGTGGGAGGAAGGGCTAATTTGCAGAGCCTCTGTGCAGAGCCGCAATGACTGGGGCGAGAGCTGGCAGCAGCCGCCAGTTAGCAGGAATAAACTCCAAAGCTGGAGTGCCTGGGAAGATCAAGCCACTTCTGGTGCTGCTCCCAAAGCCGCCTGCCTGCGTGTCGTCGGGGCAGAGCAGGGCCGCTCTCTGAAGCCGGCCAGGCAGCCCCAGGCTGGAAGCCTCCAAAAGTGCCTGGATCCACAGGTAATCTCTGGAAAACAAACCGGCGGCGGCTGCAGGGGGTGTGGAGAGGATTTGCTGGGCCACGGAGAGGGAGGCGAATTAATGAGCAGGCATTGAGATGCCAGGCACGCATCTGGCTGGAGGGGAAGCATGCCGCCCCCCCCCCCCACCCCCCCCCCCCCCCCCCTTCCCCTCCCCAGCATCGTGGGCTGCAGACAGGCCTGGGAGAACTGGCGGGCCAAAGTCTCCAGGACTCTGGGCTCCCAAGGCCTTTGGCGACGGGGGAAGCTCTTCCACAAGCCCTAGGGAGAGCCCAGCCCCCACCTGGATCCCTGCCAGGGCGCAGGAGCAGGAGCCCGCGAGGAGCAGGGCCGAGAGGGGAGGGTCCTCCCTCTGCTGCTCCTCCCCAGGACTGGCAGGCTGCACGCTGGGGTCAACGAGGCCCACGCGCTGCTCTGGGACGGGGTCAGACAAAACGTCCCGGGGGAGCTGCGGTCACTGGCCCCAAACGACGGTCTGAGTATCGATCGTCTCTTTATTCTCCGCATTGCCATTCCACCGGTCTAGAAAGAAAAGACGATTCAAGGCATTGAGCGAGAAATTAAAGTACTTTGTTAAAGATGACGAGATTCATAAATTAAACCAAATTGATGTGTCAACTCTACAAACCCAGAGTGGTGTAAAAAGGGAGACCTCGTGGTGAAGTGGCCTTGGAGGGAGAGGCGCTGCCGGGGGGAGCAGGGTGGTGTGTGTGCGTGCGTGTGTGTGTGCGTGGGTGGGTGGGTGGGTGGGGCACTTGTCAGTGCAGGGCATCCTGGAGCAGAAGCACCGGCATCTCTGACTTGCTTGCTGGGTGTGCACGCCAGTGGGGCAACTCCCCTCTGCTGCCTGCCTTGGAAAGGAACGGGCTGGTGCGAGGGGCGCTCCCCACCCACCCCCCAGAAGAAAAGAATAAAACGGCCAATAATATCATGCCATTGTACAAATTGATGGTGAGGCCACATCTGGAATACTGTGTACAGTTCTGGTTGTCACATCTCAAAAAGGATATAGGGGGAACTAGACAAGGTGCAGAAGAGAGTGGCCAAAATGATTACTGGGCTGGGGCACCTCCCTCATGAGGAAAGGCATTTGGGGCTCTTCAGTCTAGAAAAAAGGCGCCTGAGAGGGGCTTGATTGAGACATACAGTACAAAATTATGCAAGGGATGGATAGAGTGGACGGGGAAAGGTCTTTTCCCTCTCTCTCAACACCAAAACCAGGGGACATCCACTAAAATTGAGTGTTGGGAGGCTGAGAACAGATAACAGGAAATACCTTTTTAGCCAGAGGGAAATTAAGCTGTGGAACTCCTTGCCACAGGAGGTGGTGAAGGCATCTGGCCTAGGTGCCTTTAAAAGGGGACTGGACAGATTTCTGGAGGAAAGGTCCATTGCAGGCTACTTAGGAGTGAGGCTACCTCGGAGTGCCGGATGCAGGGGAGTGGCAAGGAGTTGCAGGTATCTGGTTGTCTCCTGTGCTCCTGTCTGAGGCACCTGGTGGGCCACTGTGAGATGCAGGGAGCTGGACTAGGTGGGCCTTTGGCCTGATCCAGCAAGGCTTGTCCCAGGTTCTTCAAGGAAATGGGACGTCAGGCTGTATGTTCACCTGATATTGTTAGACCCCTGGAGTGGTTTTCTTGCAGAACCAGAGAGGCGGGTTAGAAATGCCTGCACGAAGGAGAGCACTGGACTGCCCTGTCCGTGGCAACCAACCCTGCTCCTCCAGCCCCGCCACTGCAGTTTCTCCCGCCTGTGACCGTTGGGCGGGGTTCAGCCTTTTGCGCAGGCCTGCCCTCAGTGCCCGGCCTTCTTGGCCCATCCGGGAGTTTTCCTCCCCAAAGCGACTCCTGCGCTGCACTGCCACTCTGCCCCCAGGGCCTTTTAGCCGCTCCACAGGCAGAGCAGGGATGCCACTGAAAAGTGCCTCCCATTACTGGGGCAAAGCTTTCCCCTCCAGGGGAAGCCATCGAGCCAGACCCTGGAGCAGCGAGCGAGCCGAGCGAGGCTTTGAAGACTGCAGAGCTAAGAGCAGAGTAATGGAGGACAATGAGGCCGAGCAGAGGGAGCCCAGCAGAGCGGGGGGGGGAAAAGCATCGGAGCCAATCAATACCTGCAGAAACAAACAGTTGTGCAGGGAGGGAGGGGGGAGGCAGGGAGGGGGGAGGGAGGGAACGGCTGCTGCTGCTGCTGCTGCGTTTCCATAGCAAAGCCGAAACCGAGCCAGAGCAGGGAGCCTGGCAAGAGGTCTCTTCTGAAGGAAAGAGGGTAAATTGTGCGTCGAAAATGCTCTGAATGTGTGCAGAGCGATTTGACCGTCAGGATCCTGGATGCTGAGCAGACGGAGGGCCAGCCAGCGCCAACCTGTGAGCCTTCGGCCTGTGCCCCACCAGACACGCCGCTGAGCTTCTTGCCCTCCCAGAGGTGCCGTCGTCAGCAGATTCCTCTCGGCTTTCTCAAGGGCAAACTAGGCAGGCTGCAGGGACACTTCGGCTGGAGCGGCTTCTGTCCTTTTGTTTTTAGGAAACAGTCGGGAGGCCATGTTGGGTCCACAAAGCTGACCCAAAGCTAACTTGGCCACCTCACTGCTTATCCCTGACTCCAGGTGATTTACGAACAAGTTGAAAACCACTGGTCCCCAAAACCAGTAACCTCGGCATGCACCACTCGGCATCCATCTCCATTGTGGAAATTGTCCATTGACACAGGCCCTCTGTGTCTTCAACCAGTCCCTCATACATGAGGACCCGAGCCTTCGGTGGGGTCATTTCAAATGCTTTCTGACAGCCCAGATATGTAATATCCAAGGGTTCTCCCGCATCCACGTACCTTTTGACCTTTTCAAAGAAATAGTGAGGCGAGACTTACTCTTGCAGAAGCCATGCTGATTCTCCCTCGGCAAGGCTTGTTCTTCTATGTGTTTTAAGGTATTAGCCTTGATCAGGATTTCACCATCTTATTTGAAATGGATGTTAGTCTGACCTTCTTATGTAAGAGCATAAGAAGAGCCCCTATGCTGGATCAGGCCAAAGGCCCACCTAGTCCAGCTTCCTGCATCTCACAGCGGCTCCCCAGATGCTTCAGGGAGCACACAGGCAAGAGATCCGCATCCTGTCCCTTGTCCCTCCTTTTTAAAAGATTGGCATGACATTAGCTGTCCTTCAGTCCTCTAGCACAGTGGCTATTTCAAGAGAGAAGCTGCATATTGATACTTTTTGTCATGAAAAAAATAATAATGGGGGAAGGAGTTTCTACCTAAGCTCCCACCTCGGAGCTGAAAAGTTCCAAAACTCCTTTGGCCCTACTGCGGGAGAAGGTTCCCAGTCCTGCCTTCTTGGAGAGGCTGCAAAGACCAGTCCTTGAGCACAGACCGCAGGGGATCCCCTTGCCTGTGACCACTGCAGAAAGAGGCTACTCGGCAGTCTCACTTTCCAGTGCTGGAGGCAGGCCTGATATGAGGGGTCCTTAAGTTGTCTCTGCCAGAGGCAGCCCACACCGTTCACACTCAGGCATGTGGGGCTTCAGCTCACTCTGCAGCCCCCCCCCCCCCGCAGGAACTGCCAGGCTCTGGGTGTAACAGCCTCTCAGCTGTGCTGAGCACGGCAAAGGAGCAGCAGAAAATCACCCAGCGAGCAAACCGGGGCTGCAGAGTGAGCTGCACCTTCTGGCTGGGCAGCTGGAGAGCGTCCGGTTCACTGCCCGGGTCTGGTGAGCGAGATGAGCTGGCTGCAGCTTCTCCTTTGGAGGGAAATGAAGCACCTGCCCCGGGAGAGGAGGCGTGAAGTTCACAGAGCTCCTCTCCAGACGGCCCACTAATCAGCCACAGCCGCCGGCGGTGATGGGAATCCTGCAGTTTGAGAAACCACAGGGTGGCCTCTGGCTGCCGGCGCTGGCGGTGGCATCGCTTGGGAGGCTGGGGAGTGCCACGGCCTGTGAGGGAAGCCTCCTGCCCGTCCTCCCACCTGCCCAGCAGGCACGACTGCTTATGGCCTTGCACTGGTCAAGTGATATACAAGTCAGTGCATCACTCACTGCTCCCAGATCTCTGGGCCCTGCACAGTCTTCAGTTGAAGGGGGGGGGGTTCTTACCTGGTTGCCACAAACATTCGTGAACAAAACGTAAGATTGACTTTATTAACGAAGCTCTCCTCGAGATGACATTGTGCGACTGAATTCAGGCACATCCACAAGCACCTGCTGGGTGCGCCCAGTGCCCTTCCTTGGAGTCAGGCCACGGGCCCTCCAAGGGCTCAGGCAACGCCTCCCAGCCCTGCGCCCCCCCCACGCCCTTCCACCAACACTCCCCAGGACTGAGTCTGCGCCTGGAGGCAGCTGCACTTCCCCAGGCAGGATCTGCAGCCGCAGGATCCCCGCGTGGGGCAGCCCCTTGCTCCGCTCACTCTAGGGTGCCGACACTCTGGATGGGCTGCTCCACAAGAGCCACCCTGCCTGGCGTCAGCGCTCGGGGCATTTGCCCCTTGCCCCCCCTCAGGGCCGCCACTGCCCTTGACGTCGCCGACCACTGGCGCCACCTAGAGGTCCAGCACCGGGATGTGGGCGTTTTCCAAGCTCTTGGACCTGCGGGGATAAAACATTCCGCCGGCCTCCCTGCCTCGCGCTCTCCAAGGCATGAATATTTGATGACGCGCCAGGAGATCTCCAGCCCTTGCACTTTGCTGAGGAAGGGGAGGGAACGGGAAGCGGAGCTCGTGAGTCCAGACACATTGATTGGTCCACTGAAGCCACATCCGCGGGGGCACCTCGGTCGGATCGGATGCAGAGGTGGCCAGGATGCGGGGTGGCGCACTTGGCAAACAGGCAAGGAGTTGAGTTGGGGGCAGGGGGGGTGTCATGGCAGGGAGTGTCTGGGAGGATCCGGGGAAGATGGGGGGCGGGCGGGAGCGGAACTCGGTGGCCCCAGCAAGTGCCGGACTGAATGGCTGCCCAGCCCACCCCGTTCCCTCCCAGACAACCATGCCAGCAAAATGGCTGGCCCAGGTCTGAGGAGACCCCCCCCCCCAGGCAGCCACCCCTGGCTGCAGCGCCAAGGGGGCAGGGTCAAGCGGTGGCCAAGTCTGCCTGTGTCACTCTCAAACCTCGGCACGCCCAGCACCCATCAGCCCCCTGCCGGGGTCACAGAGTGGGGGTGACAGTGGAGCGCTTGTGCGTGGAGCCGTCCTGGGCAGAGAAGAACCTGCAGGAATTTGGAGGCCTGGCCTGGCCTGGCCCGCTGGTCTGCGCAAAGCGCTCCCTCTGTGCGCAAAGGACCCACCCTCACATTTCCCCCCCCCCACGCGCGGGCCCAAAGATGCAACGCTACGCTGGGCTGTCGCCATCAGGCTGGTCCCCGGCCCCCGGGTTGGCTGCAGAGGGTCTTCTGGCTGCTGAGCTCCACGACAGGCACCGGAGCGGGTGGAGGAGGGAGGGGCGGCTCTGCTCCGACGTTGGTGGCGCGCGGCAGCCTTGCTGGTTGTCATCCGGAGGGGCTTGGGGTATGGTGATGACATGCTCAGCAGCCCCCCCCTCAGATGACGCTCTCCTCCACCCCCACCGCCACGCGTCCCTCCCTCCCACGCCTCCATCCCGTTTGCGGGGTCACAAAAGGCAGAGGCTGAGACTAGCGGCCTTCGGCTAACTGCAGGCGCGGCGAGCGCCACGAAGCCGCCCGAGGAGAGGACGCGCCGCTGCTCAGCCGAGGGCAAGCGGGGCTCGTGGGAACAGCCTGTCAGTCGAGAACGCGCCCGGATGGGCTGAGGCGCGCCCCGGGAAGCAGCAGGGGCTCCGCTGGGCCTGCGCGCGTTGGCGAGGGTCCTCCTGTACTGGGACTGAAGGAAGGCCGAGGAGCGCGCGAGTCGCGAGGGCGGAGGGCGGGGCGGTGAAGGCGGCCCTGCGGAGCCAGACGGCGGCCGAGGGCTTGCGCACGTGCAGGCTCGGGGCATCTGCCTCCCCGGCTTCGAGCGCGGCTGAGCCACGCGGTCCTCCCGGTCCGGAGCGCTGCGCTGCGACCAGACGGCGCGTTTGCAGCGCGGAGGCAGCTCCTTTCAAGCCACTCGACGCGGGGCTCGGCACCGACGCGAAGTTCCCTGATGAATGGAATGAGACGCCGGCACTGCGGACGCGGGAATTTCATCGTGTGCATTTCACGGCGCTCTTTCAAAGAAAACTCTCGGAGACGTAATTTCAAGTTAAGCCGCCTCTCCTAGTCTGTCACCCTCGTGAGAATTCAAAATTAAATTAATTTTCTTCCGTTGTCAAGCCTGAAACCTCTTTTTCATGAATAAATAAGTTTTCGCTTTCTCCCGGCAGGCAGATACCCTGGAACCAATCTGGGGCAACCCCAAGAAAAGGCCAGCTGGAGGCAGAACAAGGCAGGCCTTTGGTTGGGCTTTGTTAAGACAAATGCACAAATAAAGGTCTGCCAGGGCCGCAGGGCCATTGCGAGATGATGGGCAGCAGTCCTGAGCTCAAACCAGCCCTGCCTGGAAAGGGCCCGAATTCTTTTCCGTGGCCAAGCCGGAAAGAAATCTGATAAATGACCAACCCTGGCTGGGAGCAACTCCTGCCTCCAGCCCCCCACCGCAGCAGCGCATTGGACCTGTGGGAAGCAGCAGTGGGGCCACGAGGGTTTTCGTCACCCACCGTGAGAGCTCCTTGCGCCAGCCCCATGATGGAGCCCCCCCCGCCCCCCAATAGCAGCCCACATGGAATAAATCACAATGTCATTTGCACAGCCTAAATGCAGGGGCATCACAAGTAGCATCACTTATTCACTTAACATGTAGCAGGACAGGTCACCCAACGCATCAGTAACCAACAAAAAAACAGTGGCCAACTTGGTGACAGCTGCAGGCCAAGCATAGGCTTGTCTACTCAGAAGTAAGTCCTATTATGTTCAATGGTGCTTACTCCCAAGCAAGTGAGGCTGGGATTGCAACTTCACACAACTGAATAAGTCTTCAATCATATGCACAATTTTACCTGAGAGTAAACCCCTTTGATCATATTGATTACTTCTGCACAGACATGCACAGAATTGGGCTGCAAGTATTTTTGTATTAGCTCTGATATGTTGACTGACACTGCCACCTTATTGGTTCCCTACTGGATCATAATAGCATCTAATTGACTCTTGGAACAATCAGTCTCATTGATTAGTTTTGAGTTAAGAAAATTCACTTTTTGTTGTATAAGGCACTTGTGTTTTCTTTTTTCTGGTTTTTTTTTGCTGTATCTTTTAATGGGATGCAGATATTTCAATACAGTTTGTTCCACTGCATTCTGCTGTAAATTCCACATTGAATGATATATAACACAATTGTATTATTATTTTTATCCAGTGGGTAATTAAGCTGTGGAACTCCTTGCCACAGGAGGTGGGGATGGCATCTGGCCTAGGGTACTTTAAAAGGGGATTGGACAGATTTCTGGAGGAAAAGTCCATCGTGGGCTATAGGCCATGATGGGTTGTGCAACCTCCTTATGTTATTAGTAGGCTACTTCAGAATGCCAGGTGCAAGGGAGTGGCCACAGGAAGCAGGAATCTTGTTGTCTCATGTGCTCCCTGAGGCATCTGGTGGGCCACAGTGAGATGCAGGAAGCCGGACTAGATCGGCCTTTGCCTGATCCAGCAGGGCTCTGTACGTTCCTAAGGCCCAGGTTGGTTTGCAAGTTATTAAAGCACCTTCCTCACAGACAGGATAGCAAATTCTGTTTTGTTTGCCTCATATTTACCTCAGAATTTTACTTCAGAATGCCAGATACAAGGGAGTGCCCACAGGATGCAGGCATCTTGTTGTCTTGTGTGCTGCCTGAGGCATCTGGTGGGCCACTGTGAGATACAGGAAGCTGGACTAGGTGGGCCTTGGCCTGATCCAGTAGGGCCCTTATGTTCTTATGTTGAGGTAGAGACTACTGAGACACCAGGACTCCTGGGCATATGCAGAGTGTTATGTGGTCTCCAGGAGACTAGGGTGGGGCCAAGGGGGTCCGCAGAGATGCTCAGTGCCGGGCTGTGCCTTCACCTCCAAAAAGCGCCAGGGACCCAGGCGTGGAGGCTGTGTCGCGGGGAGGGGGGGCTGAATCCTGCGGATTCATTTGGCGCTGCAGAGCCATCCCCCGGAGCCAGCCTGGCACCTGGGCATTAGCGCCACAGCCTGCTTGTGTAATTTGCTTGATTCCTGCACTTTGCCTCTTTATTGAATGTTTATCGCAGAGGCTTCCTTTGTGCTGATGGAATCTGGCAGCCTCTCACACGCAGGTGCAGCTTTCCTGATTAAAGCTGAGGGGAAGGTTCTGGCAAAAGACGGGAGGGGGGGGACCCATCGCAGATATTCCCCATTGCAATTAACATTTCAGGCAGCCAAAATACAATCGCACAACAACAACTGGCTTTTATCCTGCTCTCGATGCAGATCCTGAGAGAGAGAGAGAGAGAAAGAGCCAAAGTGGCTGGGAAGCCGAGCTCTGCCCTCCGTCACGGGATGCAGCAGGAGCCTGGGAAGATGCTGACGGTCCAGCGTGACGTGGCCGGACCAGTGGGCCCCCAGCAGGAGCCAGGCTGCCCCATTCAGCATCTGGGGCTCCAGGCCCAGCCTGCTGCAACAGTCCAGGTGTAGTACGACCCAGGAATGGTGCACAGTGGTCCGAATTGCCTTTGCCAGAAGGGTGCAGCTGGCCAGAGCCGGGCAGGCACACTCCTGGCCACCCCACAGCCTGGCTCTCCAGAGTCAAAGGAGCTCACTCTAGCTGCAAGCCCCAGAGCACCACCCCAGCCTGCATCTCCCGCCCAGAACCAGTCCTTCTGCTGACCAGGAGCGCCCCCCTCTCTCTCTCTCCTGGGTTAAAGTTTCCTGTAGCACAGCCAGAGGTCTGGCAGGCGATCCTGAGGGCCGCTCGGCTCATGAATTCCATGCCCTGGATTGGAGCCTGAGCTTGGGGAATGACGCTGCTGCTCCCTCAGAAAGTCCCACCTCCTGCTCATAATTCCTAAAGAGGCAGTGCATTGGTTTTTCAAACGTAAGGGATTTTCAAGGTAGAATTGAGTTGGGCTTTACACTCCAACCTCAAAATAATGACAGACAAGGGGTGACTGTACCACTTTAAAAAAAAAAGTTCCAAAACAGTTTGCATAGCAAAATAAGTACTGTACAACCCCTGCAAACCCCCCCCCCCAGTTCAGAATTTAACAGAAGGTGCAAAAGAGACACCAGCAAAGAAAAGATGCCTTGCGGGAAAAGGGGCTCAGCCGGGGTGAAGCCGTGTGGTCCCCCTCCTCCTGCTGAATGTGAGAGGAGCCCCACCTTCAGAGAGGCCTCTTTGCCCACCTGGGCTTTCCAAGAGCTTCACATGGACATTATATAGGATAGGAGACAAGGCAAGACCCTTGTGGGACCCCTCACTGCACCTATCTGGCAGGTGAGGGAGGACCCTTTCTGACACATCTCCTCAGTTCACCCCTCCCAGGCAGTTCAAGAAGTGATGGTGATGGTGAATGATGGGCAGGAGATATGGACTGATGGCTGAGCTGCTGGTATTGCCTGACGCTAAGCAGAAGCATCAGTGGACAAGCTGCTGTACCCCTTGTGGCAGGAAGGAGTCGCTGTTGAGCTGAACTGCAAGTGAGAGTGGCGGGGGAGTGTGCGAGAAGACCAGCCGCCAAAAGAATGGAGGACCTGTTCAGGCTGGACTTACTATTGCCTGTTGACGCTTGATGGCAGGCAGGCAGGCAGGCAGGCAGGCAGGCAGGCAGGCAGGCAGGCA
>JAJKFI010000137.1:607566-623138 GCA_029204185.1 Lerista edwardsae | reverse complement strand
GGGGGGGGGGGCTCACGACGGGCTGCAAAGAGCAGCACACTTCAATTACGCGTCTGCACCTGTCTCCAGGTGGACTGCGCTTCATCTGAGGAACTCTCCCTCCACCTCTTTCGCGCTGAATTGGAAGCAGGAAAATAAATTGTCTGCTTCAAAATTGCAGGCGATCCTTCAGGCTGCAGTTGCCACAGAAATGGATGTTCGTGTTCAATTAGGAGGTCTGCGTCTGAGCCGGATGAAAGCGGAGCCCTTCGGAGCGCCTCGGGCTGCAGCTCCACCGCGGATTTCCTGAACGGAGGGGATGGGCGGATCTGCGGAAGCCAGCCTGCCTTCCGCGTGGAGCTGGGGGGGGGGAACGCGGCCACGGACTGCCCCTCAGAGGGCCCCGGAGTTCCATGGGCACTCCCTCAAGGGCCAGGCCAGGCAAGCAGACGAGAGGCCCGAGAAACCACTGGGTCCACTCCCGCCAGCTGGCCCCTGGGTGGAGCATGTTCGAATGTTCGAAGGTGTGCAGCAGTGGTGCGTTCTAGGCGCAATCTCCATTCCTGGTGGGCCACGGGGGGGGGGGCGAAGGCTGGCTGGTGACCCTGAGAGGCAGAGCGGCGCTCGCAAACACTCTCCTGCCCAGAACAGGAAAGGGGCCCGGAGGTGAGGGAGGCAGCTGGCCCCGTTGACGCAGGGCAAAGGCCCCTCTGGCTCTGCTGCTTGGAGGCCTGGCAGGGGGGCGGCAGCTGTCCTGCAGTGGGAGGAAGGGGGGCCTGCATCACCCGGCTGCTCCGAGGTCCAGGGAGTGTAGAGAGGCCCCGATCGCCAGCTGAGCACTCGGAGCGCTGGATGGAGCGTCAGTCCCGTCGACTCCTGCTCGGCGGTGAGGGCCGAGTGCTGGACCAGAGAAGGGTTCTGAGCCCCAACACCTGCAGCCAAGAGCCCCCCGCCTGGACGTGCTGTGCATTGCCAGCTTTGCAGGGAGGCGGGTCAATGAAGGGGGGGCGACTCCACCTTGCGTGGGGCACGGGTGCGAATTCTGTGACTGAAGCAGGAAAAATACAGGAGGAACCAGACGTGCTACCAGAGCAGGCAAGGGCTGTAGTAGCACTTGGGGGGGGGAGACCACTCACTGCCGCTCCTGTTGGAGTTGGCACAACTCCATCTGCCGTCCAGAGGTGGCAGTCTAGTGGGGGCACAGTGTGACGTCCTGTGACCCAGACCCTTTTTACTTGTCCGCTCTGTGACTCCTGCGGGGGGGGGGGTTACCTTCACATTCCGTCCCTTCTCCACTGAGCATGCCCCCTTTTGTCCTCTGACCACCAACCCGATAAGACCAGGGGCCCTGGTGCCCCCCTGCCACTTTAAGCACCCCTCCATTCATGGTGATGCAGCTATAGGGCCTCACCTTCCAAGTATATCTCTAATCCTAATCAGATGCTGTAGATATGCATTCCATGATGGAACTGAACATAAGAACATAAGGAGAGCCCCTTTGCTGGATCAGGCCAAAGGCCCACCTAGTCCAGCTTCCTGCATCTCACAGTGCCCACCAGGTGCCTCAGGGAGCACACAACTAGATATGTGCATCGCGTTGCTGCTCCCCTGCATCCGGCATTCGAGGTAGCCTAACTCTAAAGCAAGGAGGTTGCACTAACCACCATGGCCTGTAGTCTGAGATGGACTTTTCCTCCAGAAATCTGTCCAGTCCCCTTTTAAAAGCCTCTAGAGCAGATGTGGCAAGGAGTTCCACAGATTAATTACCTGCTGGGTAAAAAAGTATTTCCTTCTGTCTGTTCTCCCTCTCCCAACACTCAATTTTAGTGGATGCCCCCTGGTTCTGGTGTTTTGAGAGAGGGAAAAGAACCTCCTTCTATTGACTCTATCCCTTCCATGCATAATTTTGTATGTCTCAATCATGTCCCCCCTCAGGTGCCTTTTTTCTAGGCTGAAGAGCCCCAAACGCTGCAGTCTTTCCTCATAAGGGAGGTGCCCCAGCCCCATAATCATTTTCGTCGCTCTCTTCTGCACCTTTTCCAGCTCCACTATATCTTTTTTGAGGTGTGGTGACCAGAACTTTGCACAGTACTCCAGATGTGGTCTGGCGATCGATTTGTACAGTGTCATAATAATATTGGCCGTTCTATCCTCCACCCCTGTTTCAATTATCCCAACTGGGAGCAGCCCTTCCTTTTTGCATCTTTGCCCAGCCTCTGCCTCATGTCAGCCTTTTCTGTGAACAGCAGTCAGCCTGGGCGAGGGAGGAGAAGCCCTAAGGGGGGGGAGGGAGGGAGCCCCCTGCTTGCTCTCCTCTGCTTTCCCCCCTCACCAATAAGGAATCCCCAACACCTCCCCCCCAGGACAGGAGGGGCAGTTCCAGTTGGCACCTGCATTGCTCAGTTTGATATCGCCAACTTCACCCTCCCCCACGGGAGGTATGGATTAGAGGTATACCTTTGTTCGTAGTCTCTGCACCTGCAGATGAGCTGAGCATTCGGGGAGGGGAGGGGGGTCTTGGAAACGCGAGTCCGCAGCTCCACTTGAGATCAGAGGCACCGATTCAGTGTGGACACAGCCCCCACAGTTTAACATTAACACAACAACATCCAACAACCCTGGGCTGGAGGAGGCCAATGGGGGCCCATCTAGCCCGCCCACCCCCAATTCCCACAGTGACTTGTTAGCTGCTGCTGGGAAGTCACACAAGCAGCAGGGAGAAGCGCCCCCTCTCCCACCCTGACTCCCCAAACTGTGGCAAGCAGTTCCACAGACTAATTATGCACTGGGGGCGCAATCCTAACCTGGAGTTAGGCCAGCAAATTTGGCCGGCACAAGGGACTCTGTAAAGTATGTCTGGACCACTCTCAGAGTCAGAGAGGCCAAAACACAGACATGCGCCATCCTCCCTGACTCCGTGAGCGGTCCCAACGTGCCCTTTGCTGGCCTAACTGTGCCAGCCTCACTTCAGGTTAGGACTGCACCAGGTGAAGAAGTCCCCCTTCTGCCCAGCCTGAATCCCCCCTCAGTCTGTTTCATTGTCACCCAGGTCCCAGGTCCATGTCAATTGTGCCTTTCAGTGATGGAAAGATACTCTTAACATGCTTGTTGACTTCTTTGTCGTCAGTTTTACTGTCAATGTAATATTGTTGTTGTTTCCCTCCTGTCCAGTCTTGATCCTCTCAAGAAAGCAGAATCACATGACATAAGAACATCAGAACATAAGCAGAGCCCCTGTGCTGGATCAGGCCAAAGGCCCATCTAGTCCAGCTTCCTGTATCTCACAGCGGCCCACCAGGTGCCCCAGGGAGGCAGGAGACAACAAGGTGCTTGGATCCCGTTGCCACTCCCCTGCACCCGGTACTCCGAAGTAGCCCACCACCTTTGTAAGGAGGTTGCACAATCCATCATTGCCTATATAAAACAAAAGGCAGCAATAAGAAGAATTATTAACCACACGCACAGCAGACAAAGTGGCTGAGTGAACTTCGGGGGCCAAGCCCTGGGCTGGTTACCAGGGAACCCAGGGAGGCAGGATCCCTCTCGGATGGGATCAGACCCTCCCTGCAGCATGATGGCGTGCCACCAGCCTCAGGCCAGCTTCCAGGGCACAGGTGGGTCCCCGAGGGAAGGGCAGTGAGAAAGCCAAGCCTCGGTCCTGAGCAGTCTGGCCCTGCCTGGCCGCCTGTTCCAGTCAGGCTGCAGCGAATCCCTTGGACGGGTGTCTGCACTGAGCATCGCTGGAGGCCAAAGGTGGGGACCCCGCCCAGTGCCCCAGTCCAGCCCGCCTGCCTCTGACTGGCCAGGTGCTGGTTCCTGCCGCCTCACCCAGCCACCCCGTTCCTTCCAGAGCTTTCTCTGTGCTAATGGAATCCCTCCCGCCGGGAGAGTAGCTGCTAAATTTGATTTTGTCAATATCTCAGGCAGTATCTCTCTTGCAGGAAACACATTGCAATGCAATTATGCTCACACTGAACCTTTTACTGGGTCACAAATAAATCAAACTCTGAAAGGTCAGTGCTGGAAACTATTAGAGGTTCAGCCCTCGGCTATTGTGATGCTAAATTACAGCCCAGCAGAGAGAGCGCGCACCCACGCATGCATGCACATGCGCCCTTCACTCCTCCAATCAGCCTGCCACGGCAGGCGCGTAACAGTAATTTCCACAGACACCAGGAATATTTTACTGTAAGGATCCATTTAGTGGCTGTTGTGGAGGATTAATTGCCTTATCAGGCACATTAATCCTGTCAGTGGACTAAGTTCATTAAGGTCTTTCTGTGGTGGACTTTGCTGGGCGTGTGAAGCCCCTCCCTGTGTGTGTCTCTTGTCCCCTCCCCCACTGCACACCCACCCTGTACAGTTCTTCTACCCTTTTAGAGCATTCACGGGGCAGCACTGAACCCCACGGCCAGTGCTCTGTGCTCCGTGACGCATGGGCGATGCTTCCCCGTCCCAGCTGGGCTCTTGGGAGCCAACCAGCCTCGTGGCTCTCCGCTGACCCAGGCGGTCCAACAGTGAGGGCCGAGAGCTGCTGCTGGTGGGGGGACCACTTTGCCCAGCTGTTCCCACCAGACCCCCCCCCTCCTCACCAGCCCTGCCCCTGCTGAAAGGGGGCCCACCCTGGGCCTCCCAGGAGCTCAAGCCCCAGAAGGGCTGGCTCAGGGAGGGGGGACTCCACTCTCCAGGGAAAGCGTCTCCAAAAGTCCAACAACTTCACTGTGCCGCACGGTGGTGATGAGCGGCGACGAGCGTTGCTGCAGCAGGAGGCCCTCGGGAGAGGCAGACCCCCCAGAGGCCACTCCAGCCCCCCCCCCCGCCTGCGCTCGGAAGGCTCACCAGGGACTTCTCAGCCTGGTCTCCTGCCCCGCAGCTGGGCCTGCCAGCTCATCGGGGCCAGAGCCACCTTGCAAAGGCGTGGAAGCTGGAGCAGGGAAGGCTGGAGCAGGGAAGGCTGCCAGATGGGTATGGGCAGGGCAGGGCAGGGCTCATAACGGCTGGGCGAAGGCACGGCCTCAGCCTCGCAGGAACCCCGTGGAGTAGGCTGCAAGCACAGCGTGCCGCTGGCCTCAGGGACAAGGCAGTCCTTGAACTGGGGCGGGGAGAGGGGACTGTGCATTCCCAGGGCAGGTTCCCATTCGCCAGGTTCCTGCCTCCCACAGCCCCAGAGCAGCCCCACTCAGTTCCTCCTCCTCCTCCTCCTCCTCCTCCTCCTCCGGAGGAGGAGGCACGGCTGGCTTGAGGAAGGCAGATTTCTCTGGACCAACCACACAAGCGTGTTCTCCGCTCAGTATTTCGTTCCAGGAGCCTAAGACCATCATGGGCTGCTCTGAAAAAATAACCCCCTCGGCAACTTGATTTTGCACAGAGGTCCTGCTGAACGACCTGCAATTTACGGTTTCCCGAGGCCGTCCGGAGTTAAGGGAGCGAGAGGGCCGCCTTGGGTAAGTGCCTGCTCTGGAAGCAGCACAGCTACCTTTTCATTAGGCCAAGGACGTTGCCGCTGCCCTCCACAGCCGTGGCCACGGGGGCCGCAGGCACCGGGGGGGGGACCATCACTCAGGCCCGCTCTCCCTTCATCCCCCGCAGTGGAAAGTGGGCACCGAACGGGATGCGGCACTTGCGCTTCCTCCGGCCCTTCTGAAGAACGGCATGTCCAGTGGGGGGCTGCAGCCCCTGGTGACGGGGGCCCGAGTGGTGCCTTGTCGCCCTCCCGTCTGCAGATCCGGCGAGGCGGCCACGACACAGGGCGCAATTTGTGGTGCATCAGCCAGAGCCGCCAAGCCAAGCCTGAGGACTTTCTGGTGGCTTCTTGCTTCTCTCCTGAAAGGTTTAGCATTTTCCATTTTTAGAAATTACTCACAGCATCATCACAATAAAAAGGTCTTCACAGCCCAACAACAACAACAACAACAACATACAAAATTATGCACGGGAGGGATAGAGTCGATAGAGGGATGTTCTTTTCCCTCTCTCAAAACACCAGATCCAGGGGGCATCCACCGATATTGAGTGCTGGGAGAATTAAAACAGATAAAAGGAAATACTTTTTTACCCAGAGGGTAATTAATCTGTGGAACTCCTTGCCACAGGAGGTGGTGATGGCATCTGGCCTAGGTGCCTTTAAAAGGGGGTTGGACAGATTTCCGGAGGGAAAGTCCATTGCAGGCTACAGGCCATGATGGGTGGTGCAACCTCCTTACATTAGTAGTAGGCTGCTTACAATGCCAGGTGCCAGGTGCGCATGAAGGCCTGAGCGCACTGCATGGCTGGCGCCCCCCACGTCACCCCGCCCCCGCGCATCACTCAGACATGCCTCTCTTAGCCCGGAAACACTCCATTTCTGAGCTAAGGGAAGCGTGGGCAGGCGGGAGGGCCAAAAACCATGTGGTTCCGTGCATGATGGCACCCCACCGCTGCATGGCACCCCATGGCTCATGCCATGGGGGGCCACAGGTAAGATACGCGCCTGCCAGGTGCAAGGGAGTGGCCACAGGATGCAAGCATCTTGTTGTCTTGTGCCTCCCTGGGGCACCTGGTGGGCTGCTGTGAGATACAGGAAGCTGGACTAGATGGGCCTTTGGCCTGATCCAGCATAGGGGCTCTTCTTATGTGCTTATGTTCTTAACAGCACCAACTCAAGAATCAGGTGTGAAAAGGCACCAACCTCTGCCAGGCCCAGGCCAAAGATCCAGACCAGACGGGCAGCCCGATCCTAACTTGGGCAGGAGCAGGCAGGCAGGCAGGCAGGCTGGCCTGAGCGGCATCCTAACCATGCTGGAGGCAGCTGCAGCACACCACGGGGCGTTTACCCCCTTGCCCCATGGTAAGCCCCAGCAGGGCTGATGGGGCTCCTCGGATCTGAGCTGCAATATTGAGGAGCCTGCAGCAGCCAGGGCGGGGGTCAGGATCCGGCATAACTGCAGGGCAGACCCTCGGCCAGCACTCCTGCAGGGAGCAGAGCACCCAGAGAAGGGGCAGGGACAGGCGCTTCCTCCGCCCCAGAGTCTGTCCGTGGGACCGTCCTGGGACTGTTGAGTTGTGCCGTTTGGTCTGCTGGGCTGCTGCCCCATATCGCGGCCACCATCAGACTCCGAGCGAGCCATGGGTGTCCTGACTGGGCTCCCTTCATTCCTCCCTCCCTCCCTCCAGAGAGAAAGCCCCTGTGTGGTGCCCAGCTGGGGCTTGCCTGGCTTGATCCACCTGTCCAGCCTCCCCAGGTGCCTTCCAGAGCCGCCCCGTCCGCTGGGAAGACGCACCTTTCCATGTGCGCTACCTGAATCAGTGTGGCTGGCAGCTGGTCAATGTGCTGGCCAATGCAACGGTCTCTGTACACGCAATGCCAGGGAGGGGGCACCGTTTGTCCCTTGCGTGCCACAACATGTCCTCCCCCCAACCTTTCGATGCGTGCCTTGCCCCATGGGGTGTGCAGGGGAGGGCAGCAAGAGGTGGGCCTCCCTGCCGTGCTTGCTCTCGCCCCTTCCGTGGGCTCTGCGGTGCTCTCACGGACCCAACACCCTCCCCAGGGAGTTCTTTCCTCCGGGTTGGAAGCAGCGGCTGTGACGCGCGGGGCCTCATCCATCCGGCATAGAGCAGTTTGCACTGATCACCACCATGGTTTGGCATCCCGAGAGGCATCCACGATGCCCCAGGTTAAAGCAGGTGCCCCCGATGGAGCCGTGCCCGCCTTCCTCCTGGCCAGGCAAGCGCCGCCGCCTCCTTGGTTCCCTGCTGGGCTTCCTGCGGCAGAGGCGGAGGCAGGAGGAGCTGCCCCCGAACAGAGCTCCGCACTTGGAAGACCCAGATCTAATCGCGGCATATGAATGGCCTGTCAAGTGCGGGACGTGCGCGGCTATTTCAATATTGACAGGACTTTTCCTCCTCGACTCCCGTTCCCAGCCGGGCGAGTGCTGAGTTTAAGCAAATCACTTTGCCTCGGCATCGCGCCAAAGGCATCTTATCCTCGCCTTCATTATTCTGTCCGTGTTGCCTCTCACTCCCCTGACTGGAGCTGCTGTCGGGCCATCCATCAAACTGCCGTTGGCATCCGCAGGCCTGGCGCTGACAGCTGCTGACGCCTCGCTGGCCCGGCCGCTGGGGTGCCAACGCTGGGTGCCACTGCCAGCGAGGGTCAGAAGCTGCGAGGACTCTCAGCAAACCTTCTCGTGCTTGTCAAAATGCAGGGTGGGGAATCAGAGGGAGCAAAGGACACCCCCCCTCTCGAGACTGCAAGGGGGGTTGGGGTCAGTGCTCAGGACTTTGCGGAGGACGATGGCCAGAAAGGATCCACACCCTGATTCAGGAGCACTTTCTCCCCAGCACAGAAGGGTGTCCAGCCTCTGATGCATCCCTCAAGTTCTTGGACCCCAGCTGGGAACAGAGGGGTCTGTCCTCAATTCCATTTCCTCATCCGGATGCAAGCCACACTCCTGGTGCTACTGGAGTGGCACTGCTGGTGTTTACATCCTGGCATGGAGGAGGGTGACGAATGGAGGAAGGGGGAGCCAGACACATGTGCTTGCACCGCAAGGGCAGCGGAGGACGTTCTGACTTGGACCAAGTCCAAGCTGGGCAGCTATAGAACGAACTCTCGATTCATTCCTGCCAGAGCTCAAAGATCACCCTTGAACCAACGGCATGACTGGCCAGCCAGGTGTCCGAGGCGAACGTCCAAACACATCCCAGACTTTTATCTTCACCACGACAGGAAAAGGGCAGGACAAATCTTCCGCTCCTGCTCCCCTCCTCCTGGTCCCACCGGCTGCTCAGGCACCAACCACCGCGTAACCGGATCATTCAGGGTACCTGGCTTGGCTCCCCCGTTCCCAGGGCTTGTCCTCGTAGGGATGGATCCCACTGGGCCACAGAATTCTTACAGATCCCCACTGGGACGAACATTTACATCTTGGCAATTTATATTTTAATTGACAGCTTCTTATTGCCTTGTTGTCTCTGCTGCTCCCATGATACATAGGCTGTCTTACAGCGGGGTTGACTGTTACAACTTAATTCCAGAAAAGGCTTCCTCTCTTGTAGGCGCCTACCTGAGCTCCTCAAATGAGAGTGTCCACAGGGGGCGCTCCCCCAACAAGGCTCTGGGAGGCATGCATGGATGGAAGAATCCCTAACGGATGCCTCCTGCTCACCTCCATTCAGGTGACCCTTGCTCTCCCCTTCCCTGAGGTTTGTTCCCATTGTCCAAAGCTCCTCAGAGAACATCCCGTCAATGGAGGCAGTCCCTTCTCCATCCTTGTCTTGCACCTGCTTCCATAAGGGCCTTCTCAGCAATCAACGCAACTCCTGGCTTGCTCTGAGTCACGTGGACCCATCTTGTCTTTGTCACTCCAGGCCTCTGCCTGCAATCCTGAGCCCTGCCGGCTGGAGGCAGGCAGCACCATTGCTGGAGTACAGGCTGTTTGGTCTCTGTGGGTGCCCAGGAGGTTGCCCAGGAGAGTGAAGTAAGACGCACCTGCCCGTAAGGCGTCTGACCTCCAGGGGGTCTCCTCAACAGCGAGGCCAAGGTCCGATGAGACTCAAGGGCAGGGGAGGGGACAGGATCTTGGTGTGTGCTGGGCAGGAAACATCCTTCCTCTCCTGCCCCTACCCACTGCCCCTACCCACTGCCTGGTCAGCCCTCTGTCCCAAACACCCACAATTCTCCCCCGAACCCAACCATTGGAGCCGGTGGCCCCCACACACAGGGTAGGGCTTGTCGGGGGGGGGGGGTCCATGAGATCTGCCATCATAAGCCCTGTCCAGGACTCTCTTCTCTTCCCACCACTGCAGCCCTGGCTGTGCTTTACTGGCTGTCTGCCTTTTCCAACACCACTTCCAGTAGCTGGGTAAATATTTGCTTTCCTGTGAGTTTTCTAATCAAATGAAGAAAAAATAATAATTTCAGGCAGAAGATAGAAAGCCCCTTTGGAAATCGCCCTTTAGGACAAATCCGACGAGTAGAGGTGTTTGTTTCCAGCACGTAAGACAGGATTATAGCCAAAGTCTCACTGAACACAACGGGCTTATTTCTGAGTAAATAACACTGTTTTCAAACATCTCCACCTATGAAGCATAACAGAAGATCTGATTACGGCTGCCTAATGTGAAGGCCCCACAGGCCAGTCCCTGAGAGAGGGAGGGAGGGAGGGAGAGAGAGGGGGAGAGAGGGGGAGAGAGAGATGGACCAAAATTGGGTATCCGAAGCTGAGATGTTCACAATCCATCAAGGGAGCGTTTGAACCTTACTGGGTGGCTTAAGATCATCATTCCAGCAACAGCAGGTGGTGACGGAGTCCATCCAGCAGTCTGATGGGACTTCTCAAGGTTAGGTCGGGGTCTTCTGCTGCAGAAAGGAAATTGTGTCCCCCGGTCTCTCTTTCGAGCTCCAGCAGTCAGGAGGAGCCCCTTTGGCCTTTCTCGGAGCTTCCGCACTGATTTTCACCAGCCGCTGTGCCTTGACCCCAGGGCCCACATTTTCCTGATTCATTGACTGCCTCTGCTGGTCAGAAGCTGATGCCCCCCTCCCCCCCCCCAATCTCAAGCTGCAACAAGGCAGATGCAACTCCTGTGCTGGATGTCCCCTGAATTCCCAGCTAGGCGCTGCCCGGGACTGGTGCCCACCAACCCCATGAACACGTCATATGAAATCGGAACTCCCAACGTACTTTGCAAGTGAGCAAATAAAACCAAAACTGGAAAAAGCAGAGCGATGGCCACAAACGGAAGCAGGAGATGAAACTATGGCAGAAAACGTGTAGAAAATGTATCAGCCAATAAAGAGTCAAGCAGCAACAGAGGAGGAAATAAAGAAAAGCCCCACTATGAGCTAGTCCCAATAAGGTCCTGGCAGATCTGAGCACCTGGAACGGGCTTATCAGGCACCTCTGAGCGTTCTCCGGAGCTGCAGCCACAGCACAAGGCTGCCCTCTGCTCATTTCCTCGCCCAGACAAGCTCGTCGCACAGGTGCTGCAGACTGCAGAGTAGAGCAGACCCCCTTTTTGAACAGAAGATGCACAGGCCAGGGAAGGGGAGCCTCGGTTCATACGTCTCCAGCGGCCTCTTAGGGGCAGATTTCCTGTGAGTTTCCTTTCCCTAGAAATGTGTAGGGACAGTTTCAAGAGCAGTTGCCAACCGCCTCCCTTTGTGTCTCACACGGATGCGTGTCACAGCGTTATGCCTGCACTGACATAACCTTGTAGAGAAGGCAGGTGGGGCTTGGAGAGGTTGACTGTGAGTCGGCCCCCAATTGACCACTGGAAGCAGCCCAGAGTGACTCGGGTGACAGGCTCTGATTAGCAACCCTCTGAGGATTTGCCCCGAGCCAGGGACTGGCAACAAGCGGCAGGTCTTCTCTTCTCTTGCGTGCTCCCTGAGTGGGCCTCTGGTGGGCCTTGAGAGATGCAGGAAGCTGGACCAGGTGGGCCTTTCAGCAGCCAGACTCTGCTCGTGTTCTTATGACTTCAGTACTGCAAACCAAATGCACAAACTGCAGCTCAGGCCGCCTTCCCGCACTTCCAGGTCTCAAGACCAAAAGGCGGGACGATTCTGCGCTGTCCTCATACCACGGGGGAAGCCGCTCTGCACAGCCAAGGACTGAGCAGCCTGGGCCTCTGCGGCGAGAGATCGTTGCTCCACACGCCTCAGTCAGTACCCCCCGACTCTGCACTTCTGGCTCGTTCTGTAAGACGTGGGAGGCAGCAAGAGCGGTTTGGAACCCGTTCAGGACGTGGAAGCCGCATGACTGACCTGGGAAGGACTCGATTGCTCAAGGGCCACTGGGGCCGCACACCCTGCCAGTGCCAAGCACAAGCTGGACGGGGGGGGGGGGCGAGGACCGCGGTGCTCCCCCCCACCCTGGCTTTGGGGAGGGAACGGAGCAGCAGGCACACCGCGAGACTGCCACCGCCCTCCCCCGAGCCTGGGAGTGGCGTCAAAGCATCCCATGACGTCGTGGCATCGCACGCTGCCCATGACGTCACAGCCCGAGGAGCTGCTGCCCTTGGCTGGGCCTCTGTCGGCAGCTGCATCGCGCTGCTGGCTGGCTCCTGTTCATTGACTAGTGGTCCACTGAGGACCTCGTCCTGTCCTGGCCAGCCTGCAGGGCACAGAAGCCCTAACTCCAAAGCTCCCCCCCCCAGGCTCCAAATGCCATGCCGGATTAATTAAGAGGCGTGTCCTGGTGTCTGTCCCGACTCTCCTCGCTCTCAGCCAGAGTGGCCACCCCCAGTCCTGGTGTCGTGCAAGATGGAAAAGAACCTCCCTCTATCCAGCCTCCCTACCCCATGCAGCCCAATGTCGGGCAGCCCAGGACACCGTAACTCCCCGCAGAGGAGCTGATGTGGCATCGTGCAGGAAGGCTTTGGCCACATTTGTTCCCTTGCCCCAAGGCAGGCCCCAGGGGGTCAACTCGCCCCTGCATCACCTCAGTAGCTGGTGCAAGTCTGGGTTGCTCTGTGAAGGCAGCTCAGGCCTGGGGACTGAACCCAGCCCCTCCCAGGCCTGATCTGCCCTCCTCCCCTCCCCTGGACCCATCTCAGCAGGTGAGGGGCAGGGAGGGGACAAAAAGAGGTGGGGAGGCTGCAGGAAGGGGTGGGTCTGGCAGGAATGGCGCACACCCCAGATCCTAGTCTCCCTTTCTGTTGTCCTCTTTTTCCTCCTCCAACCTGAGCCAGCTTCAGGTCTGAGAAGACCCATTGTGGGGCAGGAGGCTTACCGAGGGACAAGGGGTTTAAATCGCCCTAACCCTAACCCAGAACCTCCCAACCCACCACCCCACTGAATACAACATGTACTACTGTGACTTGGCTGCGCCAATGGGGGAAAGGATAGGAATGCACTCTTGGCTGATTCTCACTAATTTAGGGGTGTTTATTTTGTGTTAAAAATAAAGCTGCTGGGCTTTCCGACCGGAAGGTTGGGAGTTCAAGCCTGCGCGACGGAATGAGCTCCCATTGCTTGTCCCAGCTCCTGCCAACCCAGAAGTTCGAAAGCACCTAAACGCAAGTAGATAAATTGGGACCACTTCGGTGGGAAGTTAATGGCGTTCCGTGCGCTACGGCGTTTAGTCGTGCCAGCCACCTGACCACAGAAGCTTGTCCTCGGACAAAATGCCGGCTCTACAGGCTTTGAAACAGAGATGAGCACCGTCCCCTACAGTCGGTCACGACTAGACCATACCTTTTTATTTTGTGTTAAAAACTCATAAAAACACAAAACATCACCTTTTGGGTGTGAAAATATCTGAATAAAAACATGAAACACTGCATTTTGGTGTTAACACCACTCTGGATCAGGCCCATCTAGTCCAGCTTCCTGTATCTCACAGTGGCCCACCAGATGCCTCAGGGCGCACACAAGACAGCAAGTTGCCTGCATCCTGTGGCCACTCCCTGGCACCTGGCATGTTGAAGTAGCTTCCTTCGGCGGTTGCACCGCCCATCGTGGCTTGTAGAATCCGATGGACTTTCCTTCAGAAATCTGTCCAATCCCCTGTCCAAAATCTGTCAAATTTTTGTTAAAGATATTTTCAAAAATTAAAATGGATTACTTTACCAATTGGAAATCAGACGGTGGCTGCCTCTGCTGATACTAGATCACCTCTAGCAGCATTATCACTATGACACTTTGAAAGCATTTAAAATTACTAAAAATGAACACGAAGTGAGAACTTAGTATAAAAACACCTCAGGTCACTGCCTGCCTTTCACAAAATCTGCAGACCGACACACACCCCATTTTCAAACACCCCCACTGAGTGTCTACACATTGCAGCCCTTTCCAGGTGTATCTTTCATGCTGGAGGTCAGCTGGTGGGCGCTTTACTGCCCATGTGGACATGATATGCTCAGGCTGAACATGGAAGTAGGGCAATATGCATGGGAAAGAAAGACGCGACGTGTCCGAGTTGCGTTCCTTGGCCTACAAACTCCATCAGCCTCGGAGATACCAGACTCCAAAGCCGCCGTTCCTTTCAAAGTGTGTGTGTGTGGGGGGTCTCCCCACCGGTAAAGTCGGCGCCGCTCCCCAGCACGTCGCTTTCCCTCCCCAGTCCCTTTGGGTCTCGTCTGGACGGCACGTTTTTGCTTCTCCAGCCAGTCGGCGCTATGAGGAACGGTTGTCAAAGCGATAAGTCAATGGGCGTTTTTGTCACTTGGCGACAGCCAAGCAAGAGGCATTTTGGTTTGCGCCCCCTGCCCCGGACCTGCCTGGAATCGCCTTTCTTAGGTCACCAGATTTCTCTAATGACTCAAGGCGGTTTACATGGGCAGACTTTATTCAGAAACCCGAAGGTTTTTACAATTTATACAGAAATGTTCTATCTTTCAAGAACTACACACATACAGATGGATCTTTCTGGATTTAGTCCTTCTTTCTGGCCACCCGTTTGTCTTCTGCTGGCTGATAAATGGCTTCCCTGCTCCCACCAGAGAAGCAGCTGACTTCGGCACAACTCCCCCTCACACAAGGCAGCCGGAGACAGCTCAGCTGTTAATCAGCCGCAATTAACGAGGTCTGCCGCTCACAGAGACTTCCGGCTGTCCCGAACTGGCAACCTTCAGATCTTCAGCTCTTATCTTCAGGCAAACGGAGGCATTAACCGTCTCGACTAAATCTTCTGCCCATGCGCGCGGCGCCCGTCGCGGGGAGTCCCGGGGGGGGGGCTTGCCTGCTAGTGGCTGCCCACGAGGGGGAGTTAATCATCGTTATTTTGAAGCCGCCGGAGCACACCTCTCTTCATCATCATCTCACTTTCAGACATGACCGTCAATAAGGAGGTTGGTGGGGTCTGGTGGAAGCGTCTCCGCGCGGGAGACTCGGAGTCGCTCACGGAGCGTCAGCCACACTGACAGCCGGCCGGCAGCCGGGCAGGAGCAGCCGAAGCGCCCTGATCAGTGATGTCATTCAGGGGGAACGGACCAGAACGGGCGTTCCGGATCCTAACGGGCTCTGTGGCTGGTTCTGGGTTCCCGACAAGTGCCAATCAAAAGTGAGTTCCTGTTCCTAAATCGTTTGAATGACACCACTGGCCCTGATGGTCACTCTCGGGTGGCAGCCTGACTTCGGACTTCTTGGCTCCAAAGTGAGGCTGACGGGGAAGCCTGTGTCGGTCTTTCTGCAGGAAGGAGGAAATCACACCTGACGCGAAGACGCGCGCTCGAGGCGGGTGGGGGGGGTGGGGGTGGGAATGCACTTTTCAAACGGAGACAGAGGCATGAAGGCAGGTTCTGATGTCCGCAGTTTGATCCTTCTCTGTACAACCCAGACCTCCCCCCCCCCGCATTGTCTCTCTGTACCTTCTAATTGGGGGCCTCAGCCCAATCGGTGGGGGTTCACCTCACTCAGCCACTGAAAGCCATCACTGCCGGTTAAGGGCCCCATTCTAATTCGCTTCGTAAAAGTCCGCATCTGAACCATCCGGAGGCGATGCTGTAGGAAAGCCCTGCAAACTGCAGCTGTTAAAACAGTCTCAGGCTGTTGGGGGCTGCCAACTGTGCAGTCTGACAGGGGGCTTGTCAACTCCTACAGACTTGTGAGGAAAGGGAGACAGGAATAATAATAATAATAATAATAATAATAATAATAATAATAATAATAA
>JAJKFI010000137.1:568296-607556 GCA_029204185.1 Lerista edwardsae | reverse complement strand
AATAATAATAATAATAATAATAATAATAATAATAATAATAATAATAATAATAATAATATAGGAGCATTGGGCACAGTCCCAAATCTTAAACATCCTAAAACACTCAAACACAGAAATCCCGGCTAAACAATTACAAAAGGCAGCCCTTTTAGGGACTGCCCAAATATTGAGGAAACACCTCTGAACACCCCAGGTCCTTGAGAAGGACCCAATGCTGAGAGGACCCCTGTCACTGCACCTCTAGTGGCTGTGCAAAAGTACTAGGAGGAGGAGCAGGAGGAGGAGGGCTGAACTGAAAGTTTCCCAGCTTGGGTGAAAACGAGGGGCTTCCAGAGGTGCCCAGACCTTTCGTGAAAAATGCCCCCCTCCCCTTTTCTTGTGTAGCTACATGAAATTTGTAGCTTTGTAGCCAAATCTGAGATTTGACTACACGAAAGCAAACAAACAGACCGCAGAGTCAGGATGAAGTGACTGGGCTTGCCTGGAGAACAGTCCGATGGCATCAGTGTTTGTAGGAAGGAGTGCAAGTTTAAAGCAGGAATGACAGCAAAAGCCCAAACAATTGGGCCTGCAAAGATCCTCATTCACAACGGTTACAGAGTGTGTGTGGGGGTGGGGTGGGGGTGGGAGCATGTCTTTTCTTTGCATCCTTGACAAAAGTTTGAGGAAAAGCCCACCGCAAATGATTGCTGGGAAGGAAGGATATTCAGGGGGAGGAAACATCTGCAAATGCCCCCCCATGTACGTTTCACATCATAAGAACATAAGAACATAAGAAGAGCCCTGCTGGATCAGGCCAAAGGCCCATCTAGCCCAGCTTCCTGTATCTCACAGCGGCCCACCAGGTGCCCCAGGGAGGCATAGAACAACAAGATGTTTGCATCCTGTTGCCACTCCCTTGCACCCGGTACCAGTAGCCCACCACCTTTGTAAGGAGGTTGCACAATCCATCATTGCCTATAGCCCATGATGGACCTTTCCTCCAGAAATCTGTCCAATCCCCTCTTAAAGGCATCAAGACCAGATGCCATCACCACCTCCTGTGGCAAGGAGTTCCACAGATTAACTACCCGCTGGGTAAAAAAGTACTTCCTTTTATCTGTTTTAACTCTCCCAACCCTCAGTTTTAGCGGACACCCCCTGGTTCTGGTGTTTTGAGAGAGGGAAAAGAACATCCCTCTATCAACTCTATCCCTTCCATGCACAATTTTGTATGTCTCAATCATGTCCCCCCTCAGGCGCCTTTTATCTAGACTGAAGAGCCCCAAACGCGGCAGTCTTTCTTCAGAAGGGAGGTGCCCCAGCCCCGTAATCATTTTTGTCACTCTCTTCTGCACCTTTTCCAGCTCCACTATGTCCTTTTTGAGATGCGGCGACCAGAACTGGACACAATATTCCAGGTGTGGCCTTACCATTGATTTGTACAATGGCCTGATAATATTGGCTGTTTTATTCTCAACCCCTTTTTTAATGACCCCAAGCATGGAATTGGCCTTCTTAATTGCTGACGCACACTGGGTCGATACCTTCATTGAATTGTCCACCAGCACCCCAAAATCTCTCTCCTGAGCTGTCACAGACAGCTATAGCCTATAGGTAAAGTTTTGGTTTTTTGCCCCAACGTGCATCACTTTACATTTGTCTATGTTGAAACGCATCTGCCATTTGGCTGCCCATTCCCCCAACTTGGAGAGATCCTTCTGGAGCTCTTCACAATCGTCTCTGGTTTTTACCACCCGGAAAAGTTTTGTGTCATCCGCAAACTTGGCCACCTCACTGCTTATCCCTGTCTCCAGGTCATTTATGAATAAGTTGAAAAGCACGGGCCCCAAGACAGATCCCTGGGGCACTCCACTTTTCACCTCTCTCCATTCTGAAAATTGCCCATTGACCCCCACTCTCTGTTTCCTGGCCCTCAACCAATTCTGGATCCATAAGAGGACCTGCCCTCTTATTCCCTGACTGTGAAGTTTCTTCAGCAGTCTTTGGTGGGGGACCGTGTCAAATGCCTTCTGAAAATCCAGGTATATGATATCCACAGGTTCACCCACATCCACGTGCCTATTGACCTTTTCAAAGAATTCCAAAAGGTTTGTGAGGCAAGACTTACCTTTACAGAAGCCATGCTGACTTTCCTTTAGCAGTACTTGTTCCTCTACGTGTTTTAGGATTTTATCTTTGATGAGGCTTTCCACCATCTTACCCGGAACAGACGTTAGGCTGACAGGCCTGTAGTTTCCAGGGTCCCCCCTTCCCCCCTTTTTTAAAGATTGGCATGACATTGGCTATACTCCAATCCTCTGGTACCGTGGCCGTTTGAAGGGACAAGTTGCATACTCTAGTTAAGAGGTCAGCAACTTCGTTCTTTAGTTCCTTAATTACTCTTGGGTGTATACCATCTGGGCCTGGTGACTTATTTATATGTAGTTTATCAATTTGATCTAAAACATCTTCTTTATTAACCAGTATCTGATTTAATTCCTTCGTTAGGAAGGGCTGTTCAGGCTGTGGTATCTGCCCAAGTTCTTCTGCTGTGAAGACGGACGCAAAGAATTCATTTAATTTCTCTGCAATCTCCAAGTCCCCTTTTATCTCCTCTTTCCCTCCCTCACCATCCAGCGGGCCAACAATAACATCAGCTACTACAATAACAGTACAGGTATGCCCTGGTATCCACTCGGATTCTGTTCCAGACCGCACCCTGGATACCTGAAACTGTGGCTACTGGGGACACCTTTTTAAAGGTAGGGGAACTTCAGTGGTTTTGCTGCAACAAGGTTAAAGAAAAAGAGATTTGTGTAATGTTCCCCTGTCTTTTTAATAGGCATCCCAGTATCCGTGGTATCCGTGGATAACTGAAAGCGCAGATACCGAATCAGTGGCTACCGGGCACAGCTGTAGCAATCATTATACAAGTTGAGTAGAGTAATGCGGAGCTGCTTCAAAGCCAACAGCTCAAACGTCAGCGTTTGACTCACACTGCAATCTATCCCTAGTGTTATTACTAGGGTTGGTGTTACCCCCCCCCCATCAACTTTATTTAGATTAGATTAGATTTAGATTATTGCAATGCGCTCTACGTGGGGCTGCCTTTGAAGACGGTCCGGAAATTACAACTAGTACAGAACGCGGCGGCTCGGGTGGTTGCTGGAGCACGTCGGTTTGACTCTGTCGAGCCGTTGCTTCGGCGACTACACTGGCTGCCGGTTCTGTTCCGGGCCAAATTCAAAGTGCTGGTTTTGACCTTTAAAGCCCTTTACGGCTCGGGCCCAGGGTATCTGAGGAACCGCCTCCTCCCATATAATCCTACCCGTATTCTGAGGTCATCTGGGGGGGGGGGCTTTTGACTGTGCCGCCACCAGGAGAGGTGAGAGGGGTGGCGGCCAGTAGGAGAGCCTTCTTGGCGGTGGCACCCCAACTTTGGAATACCCTCCCCTTAGAGTTAAGAACTGCTCCCTCTTAGGCAGTATTTCGGCGGGGGCTGAAGACCTTTTTGTTTCAGCAGGCTTTTAGTTGCTGACAGGCTGGCTGGTCTTTGCATCCTTTTTATATTTTTGTATATTTTATGATCCATGGGATTGGCTGTTGTACATTTTATTTTTAATATTGTTTTTAATTATTGTCTTGTAATTATTATGTAATTATTTTATTGTGTTTTAACTTTGTAATGCTGCCTTGGGTGCCTTTGGGCAGAAAGGCGGGGTATAAATTTAATAAATAATAACATAATAATTTATTCATTTATTTGTTTGTTTATTTAACTATAGTTCAGGTCACCCAACAAATTAGTAACCAACAAAAAACCTGTGGCCAATTTGATGTCACTCACGCAATTAAATAAAAGTACCAGTATTAGCTCTGATACATGGAAATGAGAATTGACTCATAATAATGATTTTTTTAAAAAAAAAAACACATCATGATTTTTACATAAAAAGTTGTATTTTCAGTTTTTAGGTTTCTTGGCCATAACTTTTGATAGAATGAAGATATTACACTCCAGTTTTTTTCATTGAATTCAGGGTGAAATTCCACACCCAAACAGTATATAGCATGATGGTATTATCTTTTAAAACTGAGATTTTAGCAATTTTGGTCCCTGGTGGTGTCGTCCCCCCCCCCCAGTGCGTGTCACCTGGTGCGGCCCGCCCCCCCTCACAACACCACTGCTCCTCAGTCCCTCTGCCTCACTAGGGGTGGTTATTCCTGGCCAGGAGGGCCCCCTGGATCCCCCCGACGAAGGGCTGCTCTTGGCGATGACTGCAGGCAAGGGGGGACCCCAAAGGTGGAGGGTCTCCCTGGGCCTCCTGGGCCTGCTCTACAGGGCTGCACCAAGACTGCTCTCAACTCTCAACTCTCGTACCGGCCTGAGAGTTGGGACCTCGGGGTGGAAAACTGCCCCTCCTCCACTTATCCTTTGCAAAGGGATTGAGGTGTCTTTGCCCTGAGATGGTTCATGTTTCCGAGCGACAGCAGTTCTCCCCATCACTAGGAAACCCCTCCTGGGTGGGATGTGGGGCCACCTCTGGTCAACGCGCAGGACAGCACCGGGGCCAGCCACTGGGGGTGTGGCACTGCTGCTGGAGCATCCCCCCCCCGCCCTGGGAGGCCGTGGGCAGGTCCCCACCCCTGGCACAGGCGCCAGAGGACAGCCTGTGCGGTTTCCCTGTGGGCTCTGCTGACCTGCCAGGGAGTCGGGGGAGCCTCACCTCCACTCTCTCAGTGCTGGGAGCCTGAGCAGCCACGGAGGCTCCCCGGGGATCTCCACGTCCCAATGACTGTCGAGGCGGAGCCTGCTTTCCAGCATCTCTCTCGGGCTCTCATGGGTCATCCTTGTCCTTTCTGGCCATTGGCCAACATGGGCTGCCTGGAGAACTGGACATAGGGGAGCATAAGGACATCAGAGGAGCCCCTTTGCTGGATCAGGCCAAAGGGGGGCCATCTAGCCCAGCTTCCTGCATCTCACAGTGGCCCACCAGGTGCCTCGGGGAATGCAAAAGACAACTAGATGCGTGCATCTTGTTGCCACTCCCCTGCATCCAGCACTCCGAGGTTGTTATTGTTCAGTCGCTAAGTTGTGCCCGACTCTTCACGCCCCCCTGGACCACAGCACGCCAGGCCTCCCTGTCCTCCACTAGCTTCCGGAGTTCACCCAACTTCATGTTCATCGCTTCGGTGACACTGTCTAACCATCTCATCCTCTGCCGCCCCCTTCTCCTTTTGCCTTCCATCTTTCCCAGCATGAGGGTCTTTTCTAAAGAGTCCTCTCTTCTCATGAGGTGGCCAAAGTATTGGAGCTTCAGCTTCAGGATTTGTCCTTCCAAGGAGCAATCAGGCTTGACTTCCTGGAGTCCAACCGATTGGATCTCCTTGCAGTCCAGGGGACTCTCAGGAGTCTTCTCCAACACCATAATTCGAAAGCATCTATTCTTCGGTGCTCTGCCTTTTTATGGTCCAGCTCTCACAGCAGTTGCACACATTGCACTGGGAAAATAATTGCTTTGACTATGCGAACCTTTGTTGGCAGGGTGATGTCTCAGCTTTTTATTAAGTTGTCTAGGTTCGCCATAGCTTTCCTCCCAAGAAGCAAACATCTTTTAATTTCATGGCTGCGATCACCGTCTGCGGTAATCTTGGAGCCCAGGAAAATAAAGTCTGTCACTGCTTCCATTTCTTCCCCTTCTATTTGCCAGGAAGTGATGGGAGTGCTTGCCATGATCTTAGTTTTTTTAATGTTGAGCTTCAAGCCAATTTTTGCACTTTCCTCTTTTACCCTCATCAGAAGGTTCTTGAGGTCTTCCTCACTTTCTGCCATTAGAGTGGTATCGTCTGCATCTCTTAGGTTGTTATTTCTCCCAGCAATCTTGATTCCAGCTTGTGAATCATCCAGCCCTGCCTTCCTCATGATGTACTCTGCCTTCCTCATGATGTACTCTGAAGTTAAATAAGCAGGGTGACAGTATACAGCCTTGTTGTACTCCTTTTCCAATTGTAAACCAATCAGTTGTTCCATGTCCAGTTCTAACTGTTGCTTCCTGACCCGCATACAGGTTTCTCAGAAGACAGATAAGGTGGTCTGGTACTCCCATCTCTTCAAGAACTTGCCACAGTTTGTTGTGATCCACACAATCAAAGGCTTTAGCATAGTCAACGAAGCAGAGGTAGATGTTTTTCTGGAACTCTCTTGCTTTGTCCATGATCCAGCAAATGTTGGCAATTTGATCTCTAGTTCCTCTGCCTCTTCGGAAACCAGCTTGTACATCTGGTAGTTCTCGATTCACATACTGCTGAAGCCGAGCTTGTAGGATTTTGAGCATGACCTTGCTAGCATGTGAAATGAGTGCAATGGTGCGGTAGTTCGAGCAATCTTTGGCATTGCCCTTCTTTAGATTGGAATGTAAACTGATCTTTTCCAGTCTTGTGGCCACTGTTGGGTTTTCCAAATTTGCTGGCATATGGAGTGCAGCACTTTGACAGCATCATCTTTTAAGATTTTGAGTAATTCTGCTGGAATGCTGTCACCTCCACTAGCTTTGTTGTTAGTGAGGCTTTCTAAAGCCCACTTGACTTCACACTCCAGGATGTCAGGTTCGAGCTCAGTGACCGCACCATTGTGGTTATCAGGAACATTTAGTTCGGCCTTATAGAGTTCCTCTGTGTATTCTTGCCACCTCTTCTTAATTTCATCTGCTTCTGTTAGGTCCTTGCCGTTCTTGTCCTTTCTTGTGCTTACCTTAGCATGAAATTGTCCTTTGACATCTCCAATTTTCTTGAAAAGATATCTAGTCTTTCCCATTCTGTTGTTTTCCTCTATTTCTTTGCATTGCTCTTTTAGGAAGGCCTTCCTATATCTCCTTGCTATTCTCTGGAAATCTGCATTCAGTTGGGTATATCTTTCCCTTTTTCCCTTGCTTTTGGCTTCCCTTCTTCCCTCAGCTATTTGTAAAGCCTCTTCAGATAGCCACTTTGTCTTCTTGCATTTCTTTCTCTTTGGGATGGTTTTAGTTGCTGCCTCCTGTACAATGTTACAGACCTCCGTCCAAAGTTCTTCAGAGACTCTGTCTACCAAATCTAAGCCCCTAAATCTATTTGTCACCTCCACTGTATATTCGTATGGGATCTGATTTAGGTCATACGTGGAGGGCCTAGTGGTTTTCCCTACTTTTTTTTTCAGTTTAAGCCTGAATTTGGCAATGAGAAGCTCATGATCTGAGCCACAGTCAGCTCCAGGTCCAGCTACCAACTCCGAGGTAGCCTACCTCTAAAGTAAGGAGGTTGCACAACCCATCATTGGCCTTTTCCTCCAGATGGACTTTTCCTCCAGAAATCTGTCCAGTCCCCTTTTAAAGGCATCGAGACCAGATGCCATCACCACCTCCTGCAGATGGAAGGACCCTGCCACGTTTGTGAGATGCTCCCCTCCAGGTGGTCTGTCTCCCCCTGCAACTCCGGGTGTGAAGTGGAGGGCAGAGCAGGACAGGACATCTCTCCTCCTGCCAGGGCCGACTGTGGCCCCCGCACACCAAGCCCTGCCGACTGGATTGAGGCTGCAGCTCCTGTGGCCTGCGGTCCAAGGTACACAGTTCGGACAAGTCCTGTGGATGTGGGGGCCTCTGCGCTGGAGCAAAATGCTTTACACAAGACTGTCGCATGCAGAGGTAGCTAATGAGGGAAGTGCACGTCTTTCTGGCGGGGGGGGGCACCTCACAGTCACAGTGGGAGTCCCAGGCTTCCAGCTCTGCTGGGGAAGCGCAAAGACCACCTGGAGATGTGCAGAGAGCAACTTGCAAGTGCCCTCCAGTTGGCAGGGGGCCCATCCTGGTACTTCCCCCAGCGTGGGAGCTCATTCCGCAGAGTAGCCCCGGCTTTCTCCTGTGATGTCCATGCGCAGGGGAGCTCTGCCCTTGCTCTCTGTCTGCACGGGGCTGTCGGGCTCAGGGCCTCCCCTGCCCTGGGCATCAGTGAGCCGGGGGTGGGCAGGTGCCCAGGTCAGGGGTGCTCCCGGCCTCATGTGCTCTGCTTCCCCTCCCCCAGGTGTGCTCCGTCACTGGCTGCTTCGCATCTCGTGTGCCACGATTTGCTCTCTAAGTGCACTGCAGCGACCTTTCCTTTGAGCGGCTGAAACGTTTTCATTAAAAATGAAAGAGCGGAGACGTCGAGATGCTTCCTGAAGGAAAGCCCCATGTTGTGCATGCAGAGCAGGGGCGGCCGAGGCTGCTGGGAGGGCCCCCCCCCCCCGGTGGCGCAGTGGACAGAGCGGTGGGCTTCGCAGCCTCCACGCAGGGCCGGGGGAGTGGGCAGCCAGCAGCCCCCGGCAGGGCTCAGGCGAAGGGGCTCTGCGAAGGCGTCTCCCGCCCCACGAGGGAGGGCAAGAAGCAGGACACAGGCCAGAGGGAGGCACCCTTTGCCTGTCGCTAATGCTCTGGGTCGGCGGCGGTTTCGAGGGTTCAACACATGGACCGGGCGAGGGATGGCTGGTCGCGGAATGTCCCAGAAGCAACGGAAAGGCAGCTGGGGGCAGAGGCGGGGTGGAGCGGCGGCTCAGGAGTGCTGCCAGTTGGCTTTTAGTTTCAGGGAAAGGAGCTCAGAGGGGCTCTCAGGTGGGCCTGGGGGCTGCCTCTGCCTGCCTGTGCCACGGGCTGGCCTGAACCCCTCTTTGGGAGCTGGAGCACAGCCCGCCTGGCCGGCCCAAGCCCAGAACTCCCAGCACCCAGGGAGTTGCAGGACGGCCGCGCCGGCTCCGGAGCCGGAGCAGCCCGAGGCCTCCTGCTCACTGCCGGCCTCCTGCCGCCCAGCCAGGCTCCCCGGCTGCAGGGGAGGGCTGGAGGCTGCCCCGCTCCGTCACTGTCAGCCCTGCGGAATAGAAGGCGTCGGCTTGAGTCCAGGCTCTCCGCCCCAGGGAGCTCGACCCGGCCCTCCCCGTCCTGCCCTGCCCAGGAGGCTCTGTCGTCGTCGGAGGAGGGGGAAGCCCAGGGAAGGTTCTCGGACTGTGGCGAGGGTGGGAAGCCCGTCCACCAGGAGGGCGGGCGCGGGGCGCGTGTGCGCTTGTGCGCCCCCCCGGCCCACGGAGCCCCAGCCCTCCTCCTGCGCCCCGCTGCGGAGCTTCCTTTGCAGACGCTGGAGCTGCCGCCCTCCCTGCCGCCCTCCCGAGACACTCAGGGGCGCCGCTGCTCTCGAGGAAGCCACTTGGTGCCCAAAGGAACGAGGCGCAGAGGCGGGTGCCGCAGACACGGGCATGGCGTGGAGCACCGATTCCGTTATTTAATGGGAAGGTGAGCACAAGTTAATTGGATCCCAGCTTCACCAGCATTTATCTCGAAACGTCCTTGTTCTTTTGAAGAGTTCTCCCATTTTTGATTCCCCTCCACGCGCAAACTCTAATGACACCGGTTGCTTTGAGACTTCAAGTGAGGAAATCTTAATAAAAGCCTGACTCGCTGTTATTCCTCTGCAGCGCCAGCGCTGAATTAAACATGAGGCAGAGGAGACGTTCTGGCGGGGGAGGAGACGCTGGCAGCACCGCGGAGACGGGGGGGGGAGGCTCCGTCTTCCCCGCTTTCCGGGGCTCCCTGGAGGGCGAGAGTCCTGACCCGGCAGGGTCCCTGTGCCCGGGCCCTGTGCCCTTTGCGCCCCCCCTTGGCGACTGCTGGGGGGCTGCAGAGGGGTGCCGAGCAGGGGCTGGGGGGCTCACCGAGCAGCCCTGACTCTCCCCCCCCCCTCTTCAGCCAGAGAATCTCACATCAGTGCTTCTTCTGAGTTTCCATTATCCGGAATGATAACCATGAAAACAGAAATGAAGGAGAGAAATTAAATGGAAAGCAGAACAGAAAATTAAACATTGCGGGGGGGGGGGGAGAAAGAGGGAGACCGTTCCCTTGGTATACCTGACTGTCCAGGAGAAAAGAGGCTTCTGAGAATCTAAAGACCACGAGGGAGCCATTTCTTTCAGACTCAGTGTTCCCCAGCTGTAAAATGGGGGTAGAGACGTGACCCCTTCCCAAAGTGGTTCAGCGCAGACGTCATGACATCATTTGGGACGCCCCCTGCAAAACGCCCAGAAAGCGTCCCAGGGGCATCTTGGCAGGGCCTCCAGAGCGCCTTCCCTCCTCAGCGCTTTCCTCTCTGCTGCGCCAGACAGTGCTCCAGTCCTCCAGGAACGCAGGAGTTGGCGGGGAGGAGAGAGCCTTGCGAGGCTCGGTGCGTGCTCAGTGCGTGCTCTGCTCTGCACGCAGGCCCAGCACGGAGCTGCCAGAGGCTCCCAGGAGCACCAGCAGAAAGAAGCCGGTCAGGAGCCTCGGCTGAGAAGCCTCGATTGGAAGCCCCTGCCTACGATCAGATCCTCCTGTTTGCTTACCGGCAGCCTCTTGGCAACGCTGTGAGAAAAGCGGGATTAACGTGCAAGGAAGAGCAGCCAAGCAGGCAGGCAGGCGGCCCCTGAGCGCGCCCCACAGCCGAGCCCAGAGGACGGGAGCGGCCAAGGATAGAAGGACGGGGACCGGACCCCGTTGTGGCTGCTGCTCTTGCAAGTTCACGGCTGGCCGACCCAGAGTTTGGGGTGGGAAGGAGGTGACCACGTTTGCAGACACACTCAGACTCTGTGGGGTGGGAAACAGGGAGGCAGCCTGGGAAGGCGATGGCTGGTGGAGTGAGTACCGGCCAGCATCAAACGGGGCAGTGCGGAGGCGCGCAGGAGCGCAGTGGAAGCCGGAGAGCTCCAGGCCAGCGCCAGGGGTGGGCCCTCAGGTCGCGCGACTCCGCGCAGGAGAAGGCTGGACGGATTTCCAGTCCCTGTGTGCACTTGAGTCACGGACCCGTTTCAGTCCCAGAATGAGACTGGATGGAGGCGGGTGCCGCTGGCGGCCAGGAGCTGCCACGGACTTGGAGGCGGAGCTCGCTTCCCCCCATTGCCAGTTTGCCTTCCCTGAAAACCAGCAGAGCCCTCCGAGGGGGCTGCGCTGTGGCATTATGGGATGGCCTCTGGTGCCAGCAGCGCAAGCCGCTGAACGTGGCCTGTTAGAGCTGCTTCCTCGGCCGGGGCTCGGCGGGAATTGGCGAGTCAGCATTCCTGTCTTTGCTCTGAGGAAAAGGGAACGGATGGCCGCTATAAAGGAGACGTTGGGGCTGTTGAGAAAAGGCCATCGCGTATTTATTGCCGCAGTAGGCCGACAGGATGCGTGGCTTCTGCCAGGCGGGCAGAGTCTCAGAGGCCAGCTTGCGATGCTTAGTGCAGGATGATTACCATTATTGTTATTAGTGTAGTTTTACTACTAGTAGTAATGGGTTGGGAAGCCGGGCTCCTGCTTGAAATGACTCATGAATGCGTCCTGTGTCCTGGGAGTCTTTTCAGCTTACGTGTCCTGCGGATATGGACAGAGGTCTCTGGAGGCCGACACAGTCCGTCTGCCCTCTTGACCAGACTGTGAGCAGTGGCCCCCTGTGCTGCCATCCCACAAGCGGGGCAGAAGCAGCACTAGCAGGACAGCCCCCTAAGACCCTGGGAAAGGGAGCCCAGACATTGTTAATGGAGGGGCATTGAGACAGGATAAGGCTGTGTCAGCTCCTGCAACACAGTGGCCCACCAGGTGCCTCAGGGAGCACACAAGACAACACAATCTCTACACTCTGTTGCCACTCCCTTGCATCTGACATTTAGGTACAGCCTAATTCTAGAACCAGGAGGTTGTACAGACCCATCATGGCTTGTAACTTATGGTGGCCTTTTCTTCCAGAAATCTGTCCTTTTCAAGCCACCTAGGCCAGGTGCCATCCCCATCTCCTGTGGCAAGGAGTTCCACCTGCTGGGTAAAAATGTAATTTATTTTATTTGTTCTAAAGGAGTGTCTCCTGACACTCAATTTTAGTGGCTGTCCCCTGGTTCTGGTGTTGTGAGAGAGGGAAAAGCATCCCATTATCCATCCCCTGCATAATTTTGTCTCCATCATGCACCCTCTCATGCATCTTTTTTCCAGGCTGAAGAGCCCCAAATGCTGCAGCCTTTCCTCATATGGGAGGTACCCCAGCCCTGTCATCATTTTGGCCGCTCTTCTGCACCTTCTCTAGTTCCCCTATATCTTTTTTTGAGATGTGGCGACCAGAACTGTACACAGTACTCCAGATGTGGCCTGACCATCGATTCGTACAGTGGCATAATACTATTGGCCGTTTTATTTTCAAGCCCATTTTTAATGATACCTCGAAGGTGGCGGTCATGTGCCCCATCCTGAAGAAACTCTCTCTTGATCCCATCGCATTTGATAATTTCTGGCCATTATCGACCCCCCTTTCCAGCTCAGGTGATCAGGTGGGTTGTGGAGCCTCAGCCCCAGAGAGCTTGGACGAAGTTGATCACCTGGATCCCTTTCAATTGGGCTTTGGGGCGGAGACTGCCCGGTTGCCCTGGCGGATGACCTCTGCTGAGCAGGGAGTGCTTCCCTGCTGGTCCTGCTGGACTTCTCAGCGGCTTTTGACAGAAGAAACCAGGAATTCCCTGAGTGTATGCTTCAGATTATACGGACCCCGTCCCAGTCAGAAGTCCCTCCTCTGGTCATCATTGGCTGAGTTACTAAGAGGTTACATCCTGTCCATCCGCCTTGCACATACTGTCCCCTAAATATGTTCCCCCACCCCACAGATACATCGCATGTTTATGCAAATAAGCCACCTAGCCCCGAGGGGCAGCTAAGCAAATATTCATTAGTTAATTAGGCATGTTCTCTGCAGAGCTACTCTTTACCCAATTCTTCCCTAGGTCAGCTTGAGCTAGTAACAAAAATATTTGCCTTTATCTACTCCTGCTGTCTGGTCCTAGCTTCGCTAATTTCAGTAAAGTACAGCAGCTTTGTTGGGACAAGGTGGCGCTGCAGGTTAAACCGCTGAGCTGTTGAACTTGCTGACCGGAAGATTGGCAGTTCAAGACCACACAACAGAGTTTGCTCCCGTTACTTGTCCCAGCTCCTGCCAACCTAGCAGTTCAAAAGCATGTAAAAATGAAAGCAGACTTTGGTGGGAAGGTAATGGCATTCCGTGTGCCTTGGCGTGTATTCATGCCGGCCACATGACCACAGAAACTTGTACGTGGACAAACGCCAGCTCTTCGGCTTAGAAACGGAGATGAGTACCGCCCCCTACAGTTGGTCACGACTAGACCATTCGGTCACGGGGAAACCTTTACCTTTACCTTACAGCAGCTTTATGCATGCAAAGCGTCTGCAATACTATTTGTGTCATTCCTAATTTTAAGGTAACAATATCTGCCCCAAATCACAAACCTTATCTCTTTCAGGAGCGAGTAGACCCATTGCTCGACCTGCACCCTTACAGCAGGTAAAGGGGGCACATGTCCCCTTTCCCCATGGAGCCTCCCAGGACTGCCGGGCTGCCACGGGATGCAACAGTAGCTGCCTGGCTACCGCTGCGCTCCCGGGTGGTCGGGCAGTTCAGGATTGGGCTGTAAGAGTTCCACTGCCATTCAAAGTAAAAGGCATGGTCAGTGATGTCATGCAGGGGGTACGCGGGGGTACGCGAGTACCGGTTTCTAGGATTACAGCTGGCCCCGCCCATTCGCCTGCCCACTCGTCGACTCCGCCCTCTGCAACGTTTGAATTTCCTGCATGTTTGAGTTGCCTGCATGTTCTCAGGGCCAGGCAGGCAGGCAGGCAGTGAGCGGCGCCTTGCCTTGCCTTGCCACTGAAAAATGAGCTGCTCTGGGGTTTTGGAACTGTTGGGTCACTTTAACATGATGCCAGGCCTCCTTAACGTGTTCTGGGGGTGCTGTGGAATACTGTTGCAACTGTTGGGTCAGTTTAAAATCATCTGAGGCCTCAAAAAGGGCTTTTTTCATGTCACTTCCTGCCACGACATCACTTCTGGGTTATGATGTCACTTCCGGTGGGCGGGTCCCGACACATGCCAATCAAAAGTGAGTACCTGTTCTTAAATCATTTAGATGACACCACTGGGCATGGTGGTGAGAGAAGGATCGTCTGTCCCGGTTGTGGCACTGTACCTCTGGAACATTCCTCCTGAACAATCATCCCCTCTGTGGAGCAGCTCCAGCAGGGGTTAAAAGCAGGTTCATTTCAGCCAGCTTTGGGGGGGGGGGCTGTCCCTCTGTCATCTGACAACGATTGAGCCATTTTCTGCCACCGATTCCTGTATTTTCCTGGGAATGTTTCATTAATGTATTGCTGCTGCTTTATTCCCTGTTCTGTTGCTTGAAGTCTTATCACTGCCTGCTTGTTGTGTTTTAATTTTAATTGATATTATGTTAGTATTTATATTACTGTTAATTGATATTATGTTTGATTTTATTCTGTCTTGTATAGATTTGAATTGGAATGGTGGGGTAGAACAAGTGTGTGTGTGTGTGTGTGTGTGTGTGTGTGTGTGTGTGTGTGTGTGTGTGTAAATACAAATTAAAAACTAAAATAAAAATAGATAAGCAAGCACACACCCCTCCCACTCAAATTAAGGGTTTGCGAGACGAGTCAGGAGGAACCCAGAGAAGCTGCTCCCGATACTTGCCCGAGTGTAGCTGAGACCCGGTTCACCCCCCCCCCCGGGCCTCCGGCAGGGGCCCCAGCAGCAACGCTAGTGGCTGGGCCTCCACCCCTGCGCAGTACCTGGAGTGCGGTTCGGCCACGTCGGAGCTCAGAAGGAGTCCTGGGCGCAAATTCCAGCGGCTGCAGCCCTGCACACGGCGGTGGGACCTGTCCGTCTGCAGGACTGGAGGAGAGGGTGCGCGAGCTTGAGGCGGAGGCCAGGCCGTCGCTGGAGCCATCGAGGGGCAGGGAAACCTGGCTTCAGCTCCTGCCTGGCCCAGGCGGTCAGTGCTTGGCCGGGGCGTGAGGGCAGGAGCAGGCGGCAAGGCAGGCACTCGCTTTTTTTTAACCGGTCAGTTCCCCTGTGGCGTGTCTCTGGCGCTGGTGCTCAGCGCCATCCTTTCCCCTTCCGTGCCCCCCAAAGGGCCTCTCCCTTCTCCAAGTCCCCACCATGTGCACAGCTGCTGGTCATGCACGTGCCAAGAGGCCAGAGCGGCTCAAGGATCTCTCCCGTCTACTCTCACGTAGACCCTGCCATGCGCCCCTTCAGGAGACAGCAGGAGGAGGCTGCCAAGGGGCCACAAATCCCATTCTGGCCAGTCCGGACTCTGAGCGCATCGAGGTGTGGGCAGGATCCGCGCTCCCTGGCGATCCGGGCTTCCTCCGTCCTGCGCTGCCCTGCCGGCCGGCACCTCTGGCAGGCACGACCTTCGGCTGCGCGACCTTCTGCCCTAAGGCCTGCTGGCCCACCTGGCCCCAGCCGGAGGGCAGAGGGCCGGCCTCCTCGTGCTGCGGGAGGGACCTGGGTCAGGGGCCGGGCCGGGGGGGGCTCCTCGGGGCAGCCTGTCCGAGTGCTGCGCTCAGGCCGGATTCCAGGCAGGGCCTCGCCCAGCCCCTCCCAGGACAGCCCCACCCCCCTGCTCCAAAGAGCTCAGAACCAGGGGCAGCCAGAAGTCTGGAGCGAGGAGCAGCCAATGCAGAGAGAGGCCTGGCAGCTGCTGCTCTCAGGAAGGCACGCTGGAGGGGAAGGGGAGGCCGACGGAAGGAAGGCTGCCTCCTGGGAACCTCCCCAGGGACAGAGATGGGAGGATCGAGCGGCAGCTGGAGAGGCAGGCCTGTGCCTGTGGAGGGGCTCTGTCACCGCCTTCGCACGTCCCTTGGAACACGGGGCCGGGGGGGGGGGGCACGTGCCGCCTCTGAGAGATGGGCTGACAGCCTCTTGACTCCGAAGGGCAGCCTGGCGGCAGGCACAGTCCGGGCCTCTTCAGGGTACGGCTGTTGTGCAGAAGTGCTTATGAGACTGTCTGCCCACAGAGTGCCCAGTGCTCCAGGGAGGTGCCGTGGCACTGTGTGCCAGTGAGGCACTCAGCTCCACACAGCCCAGTGACCCGGAACTGATGCCACACTTCTGGGTCACTCAGGGCTCCAAACATGATGGGAACCTCGTGGGAGATGGGCAAGCCTTGTTTTCAATGCCTTTTGAAAAGCACACACACACACAGAGAGAGAGAATGCTAATTTTGTTTGTCCTGCTTGTTCTGCAATCTAAAATTATTGTGCAGGATAATAACAGTTTATAAATTCCCACAGGCTTTAGCGACCTACATTCCATCGTCTTATTTAATGGCTAATAAAATTAAGACAATATGACTAACCACACATCAAGCCTGACGATGCTCAGCTCATTCTGCTCCACTGATGTGGGGCACAGCTGGGTTGCCGACAGTCCGCCAGCTCAAGCCACACTTAGAGCTCAAATCAGCTCTAAGGACCTTTTGGAAGGATCTCAGACCCCACACTTATGGCCCCCAGGCATATGGGGGGCACCTATGCTCCACCTATGCTCCCCCACATGCCGGATATGAATGGCAAAGACTGGTGACACTGCCAGATCCCACACATGACTGGACCATCAAATCATAAAACACTGAGGATTATCACACGTCAGCAGCTGAATAACAAATATCAAAATCAAACATTAATTTCACTGGGTGTCAAATTCTGACAGCATTAAATATTACTTGTTGCACATCTGAGGTCTCCATTTGCAAGGAGGACTTTGGGCACAGGGGGAGGAAGCACTTCCAGTTCAGCGCTGCAGGACGGACTCACTCCCCCCACTCCTTGCTGCCTGCACTGCTGGAGGAGCAGCCGGGGGGTCCTGGTGCCAGGGGGTCCTTGCTCCAGAGGTGCTCAGGGAGGGGGCAGGGAAGCAGTGAGGCAGGAGGGCCACGAGGGCTGGCCCAGGGGAAGGGGCGCTCAGCAGACCTTCCAGGGGCTGCATTCGGGGGTCCTGCAATGCACCTTCCCCAGTTCAAAAGGTGAAGGTCAGGAAGAGGAGGGGGAAGGAAGGGGGAGCTGGGGGGGAGAAGCAGCAGCCGATCTGCCCGAGGGTGGGGGGTTTCTTTTGAGTAAGCACAGGTGCAGGCACAGGTTGCCCTTGGTGTTGCCAGGAGGGACTAGGAGTGGCTACGGCCGGGGCTGACTGCAGCAGCCTCAGGCCCACAGGCCAAGCACCCACCCGGCCCCCTTTCCGATCAGGAGAGATCCACCGGTTTTGGGGCTGCTCTCGGAGGCCAGTGGTGGAAATGCCCCCGGCTGCAGCAGGACACGTGTGGCCTTGTAGCCGCAGGCGACTCCCAAGTAGGGCTCCTGACTGGGAGAAGCACGAAGAACCCCCAGCTCTGGCAGCCCTGCCCAGCCCCGCGGTGACTCAGAGCTATACAATCCTGTGCTATGCCGGCCTAGTAAGGTTGACACAGCAGGGCTGTATCCCAAAGCCCTTTAGGAGGTGGCAGCAGCAGCAATGTTGCACCCACGTAAGCCCCAGTCACCCCTATGGGCCTGCTCGGATCTGACTGCTGTCTTGCAGGCTCAGAGGAACGCGGACAGGAGGGGCCCGAATCAGGGCCGCCCTGGCTGGGGATGAGGTTTAGGATTTGGCACTACGGCCATCCTGCGTGACAACCGCGTCACAACCGCGTCTACGCCCACTGAGCCGCCCAGTTATGCCCCCGGAACGCCTCTGAAGCAGAGGCAGGCAGCGAGGGTCCATGGTGAGACTTCCACGGGGGACTTGCAGGCTTCGTCCCACCTGCAGACGGGCAGCTCCTCAGCTGCTGGGGAAAGGAGTCTCAGGGCTGGAGGACGTCCGCCTGGAACAGAGGGAATCAATCCCCCAGCGGGGACCCCTTCTTCCAGGGACGAGCCCACATCCAGTCGCACTAAGGATGCTCCGAGGCAGGAGGGAGGTCATGGTCTCCTTGTCGTGGGCGATTCTATAGTTAGGAATATAGAGAGGGGGGTCTGTGACGGATGTGAGGACCGCATGGTGACTTGCCTGCCTCCTTACATTGGGGGTGGGCTACTTCAGAGTTCCGGGTGCAAGGGACTTGTGTCTTGTGCCTCCCTGGGGCACCTGGTGGGGCTGCTATGAGATGCAGGAAGCTGGACTAGATGGGCCTTTGGCCTGATCCAGCAATGGGGCTCTTCTTATGTTCTTATGTTTTCTGGAACGCCCTCGCGGAAACCCTGTGCCGACCGAGTGCCGCCGATGCATGACTGGCGCATGGCCGGCGCCCAAGCACCGGCACTGCTGCTCGTGCCGGCCCAGTGCCACAAGGCCAACGTGGAAGTGCTTTACGGCACATTTGCCACAGCGTTTGGCTGGCGCAAGAGCTTAGCGCCGGTGCAAGGAGAGTGTAGGATTGTGCTACTCGTCGCAAAGGCAGGCAAATGAACATGCACACTTCCTCAACCAGCTCCTGCACTCCTGCAAAGGCTGGCCCTGCCTGGACCATTTCAGGAGCCCCTTTCCATGGAAACAAAGGTGGGGGGGCTGGATAGGAAACCAAAGGTGTCCTTTTGGATTCGGTTGGAATCTCGAGACTCCTAAATTGTGGCTAAGCAGACTCTAGTTCTGGCCTGAGCACGATGCCAGCCTGGCACTTGCTGTGGGGCAGAGACACCATCAGGCCCACCCCCAAATCATGGATTGCCTGCGTCTGTCCTCGAACAGGAGGGCAAGGGAAGGAGGGCAGGGGGAATAGAAGGGGTTGGCCAACCCGGAACGAAAAGAGCTTCCGCCTTCACGCAAATCTCTTCCTGTCTTCCAAGAACAGCTGCAGGTGTGAGGCCTCTTTCTCCTTGTCGAAGCCACTCCTTCTTCGTGATCGCAGCAGGGCTGCGTGTTCTCCTGTTGCTGGCCATCAGTCTGTGCAAGATGCTCCGAGCTTTGCGTTAACTTTTTGGCTCCCAGAGCACTGGGGCGAAAGGCTCTGGCTTGGTGTGCAACCAATTGGCCCCCTGCGCGAGCGGCTGATCTGGGCTGGGTCATCGGGAACAACAAGGGCTCCAGTTTCATCAGCTGACATTAGCCCCCACCCCACCCCCCGCCCCGCAAGTGCATGCAGGGGAAGTTACATGGCAGGAGCAGTTGGCCTGCAAAGGGCACTGGACTTCCCAGCAGTGAGACGCCAGCCAAGCGGAAGGGCATTCATTCGCCGGCAGGCAACTGTCCCCCCCGGAAGACGCGCTTTGCTCACCGGTCCCTCCTCTCACGGCCAGGGTGCTCCGCTGCAGCATCCTCTCTGTGGCCAGGCAAGGGTCCCAGGACTGGGCGCGGCCCCTGAGACCACCCCCGAGAGCACAGCACGCTTGGCCACTCCCCCCCGCCCTGATTTGGAAGCCAGCCGTGTGTGTGTGTGCACCTCCCGCTCTTGCCTCAGGTCGGAGAAAGGGCTGCTGAGGGCTGCATGGCTGTGCTTTCACAAAGTCCCGGGGAGGGCGAGAAGGACCCCTCCCTTGCCTGGGACCTTGGAGCGCCCCAAATGGCCTCTGGGTCTCCCTCTCAGTCTGCAGAAGGCCACGTCTTCCTGTGACCCCTGGCCGCTTCCCACTGACCTGCCCCCGCTACCTGAGTGGGCAGCTGCTGGCCAGGGGGGCTGCTGAGCCTGGACCCAGCGCTGGAGCCACCTGGGCGTTTTGTGGACGCCTGAGAAGCTGCTGGCTAAGCCAGCTGCTGCTGCTCCTGGAGGCGACGGGAAGAGGCACGCCAAAACCGGGGCACCCCCAGCTCCCCCTCAGCTGCGCCCTGCGCCCTGGGCCTGGAGACCCCTTGGGCAGGAGGGAGCCAACATCGGCCCCCCTTCCTATCACTCCTGGGCCCTTTGGCACCCTGGGGGGGCTGGGGACTTGGCCTCCCTCCCCCCGCTGAAGGTCTCGTGGCAATGCTTCTTGACCTGCATGGCTTTGTGCCACGATGGTGGGGAGGGAAGGGGCTCAGAGTAACGGCGGGATCGGGACCAGAGCGGGCCCTGTTTCCCACTGACAGTTCAGGGTCAGCCCCTTTGCCAGCCCCGAGGAAGGGGGCCGCAGGGCCAGCCGCTCCTGCCGGAACGGACTGGCCAGTCTCCTCGAAGGCGCTGCAGGAGCCTGTTGGTGTTGCTGGAACAGACCCACAGCACTGCCCCCCTCTGGAGGCCCGGCTTGCCCCCCCTCTGACCCCACACAGGCTGATTCGGACAGGCCACTCCTCCGCCCTTTCCCACCACAGGCCCCCTCGCCTGGAGGCCCCCTGAGCTGCGGACGGGCTCTGTGCTTCTGGCTCCGTGTTCTGCAGTGCCTCAGGCGTGCAGCTGGCCTCCCACACGCTCGGCCCCCGGCCTGCTGGGCCCCCCTGAGATGCCCCTGTGGGCCCCTCTGCCGTTTGCTCCCAGCACCAGCCAGTTCGGGACTGGCCATGTGCTGCCTCCAGTTCGGACCACCTGCAGGGCAGCAATACAGGAGAAGGGGGCACCTGCCCCTCTCGCTTGTGGACTCCCCAGAGGCAGCTGGTAGCCCCCAAGGGAAGCCAAAGGCTGGACTAAAAGGGCCCTCTTGGGCCTTATCCAGCAGGGCTCTTCTAAGCATTGCAATAGGTATTGCAGAGATTTACACTTTGGTGAAGAAAAGTGGGGAACAAAACAGCTCACGGCTTTCCATGCCAGTTTCAGTCCTGCAGCGGGTTGAACATGGCCCTGTGTGATGCTGTTCAGGCCAGAATATCCACACTGCGCTTCTGAGCCAGCAGAGTGCCTCCCCGTAGCAATGTCGGTCCGCTCGCCCCTCCACTCACGGCATCTGTCCTGCATTGGCGAGAGCCACAGACGCCCCGTCTCCAACCGGGGAGGTTTCCTGGCCAGCATCATTTCACCCACGGAGGGACGGGCAGCAGCCACGCTCCGTTCCGATGTGCCTGAGAAGAGCAGGGCATGGAGAAGCCAAGTGGGCTCCTGGCACTCCGCCTCTCTGGTGCACGGGGGAATGGGCGGCGCGGATGGGGTATGAGCATCACGGAGCCCCCCCAGCCCAGCGCCAGGGGCATTTGGCCCTTTGTACCTGCCCAGATCCACCAAGGGGGGAAATCCACAAGGCCTTCCCCTCCCCTCCCAATGACATTTGCACAGCAACGGTGAGGGAGAGGCGGCTGAGGTGCTGGCTTGCCCAAAGTGCCCAGTGAACTTCACTACTGTGCAGCAGTTTGAACCTGTCTCCCCAGCCTGTGAAGGAAGTCATAGCATCCTAGAGTTGGAAGGGACCTAAAAAGTCATCTAGTCCACCCTTTGTCTGTAGCAGGGATTCCTCCTGCAGCAGCTCCAGCAGGTGCCTAGTGAGCTTCTGCTTGAGGATCTCCAGTGAGGGAGAATCCACCACCTCCCTCGGCAATCTGTTCCACCAGCAGCAAGAACCTCCCTGACTGTGAAGAATTTCTTCCTGATATCCCAGGAAGCATCTGGAATCTCCCAGTGGAATGTGAAGGTGTTTGTGGTTTTCTAAAGTGAATCAGGGAAAGGAGGTGAAAAGAGAAGATCTCTCTCTCTCTCTCTCTGTCTCTCTCTCTCTCTCTCTCTCTCTGTGTGTGTGTGAGTGCGTGCACATAAATTCACCCAGCCGCACTCCACTCTCCTTAGGGACGCTATCTTGCCTCTCCAACATTGTGAGGAGTTTAAAGATGCAGCAAGATAATACTTTACAGCATCATTTGTGGCCGTGTTTTCCTCCGGGCAAGAGCCTCCCAGGGTTGCACCAACCTCCAGATTCCTCGCAGCAGCAAAGAGCCTGCCTGAGATCACAGAAATAACAAGCCCAGCCTTGGATTCAACAGTGGCCTGAAATCTGGGGGTGGCTTTGCTCAGATGCTTCCGAGCAGGCCAGAGGAGGAAGTTGGATCCTCTTCTCCACTGAAGTAGGAGGAAATCAGGTCCCAATTTGATTTCTCTCATGGTCTGTCCCTTTAAATTTAAGGGCTGTTAGTTTGAAGGTTCGTTACCCCGACGTGTGCTCCCTGTCCCTGCTGAAACTTCCCAAGCCCCATAGATCAGCGATCCCCCCTTCGGGATCACTGTTATAGCTTACCAATTGCTTAACATCGATGGAAAAAAGATGCCAGCTGGACTTCGTTGTTGCAGAAAGAGAAGTACATTTTACTCATGTGTAAGACATTAGCAAAATGGACACAAGATGCTTCCAAGGAGATTGCAGAACTTGTGCAAATTGTACATCTGGGTTTGGTTAGTTATACAGTTGAATATGCAAAATGTGGAATTGACAACAGCAAATAAAAACATTTGCCAAATGCAATTGGCAGTTTGGTATGTGAGACATCTGATAGGTGGGTTTTCAGGTTTTTGCTCCCCTCCCCTCTTTGTGTGACCTTAACGAAAGGGTTAGGGGCACGATTACAAAGTCTAGTCAGATGCAAACATAGGTTTGACACATTTTAACACAAAAGCAGGAGGCGACAAACAGATTTAGCCATAATGCTGGAGACACAATCAAGGTGGTAAGTACTCTCAGGAAGAGGGCTTGCATTTGAATAGTGATAAGATATTCTGATGGGGGAAAGCTCTTGGCTTTTGGGCAGCTAAAAACTTGATTGAATTTCAGGCAGGACTTGTCATTGCATAAACCTTTTGTCAGAGACCAGATTTGCATTTCTTTAAGACTCTGGGGGGAAAAGGTGACTTACAGATGTCTCTGGCACCAATTCTTCACTCTCAGGATGAGATCCAAAATGGAGTCAGGTCTTTACATGTTTTTGGGACAGAGAGGATGTCCACAACCTTCCCCTCCTTCCATGACATCCTGGTCTGACCTTCCCCTTTCCAGGTCCTGCATTATGTGCATCTGACCATTGAGCATAGCAATGCAAGTGTTCCCTGGAAGGCCAAATTAACCACAATAGGGTACAGAGCCAGGCTAAGGAGGCTCTTAACAGTTGCTCTTGCCAAGAAGTGTTTTTCCCAACAGAGTTGCTGCTTCTATTGTTGCCAAAACCTCTATTGTTTTACTCTGGTTTACAAGGGTTATGTCTTGTAGTTCTCCAATGGTTCAGGCTTGCACTGTTGGAGGGAAGGGAGCTCAGTGGTTTCAGCATGGCTGGGCTGTGGGCCTGCAGTCAGGGAGAAGCGTGATGGTTCCACGTGGCTCAGCGGTGTGCTGTGAGCCAGGAGAGTTCGTGATGGTTTCTTGGCCAGGCTAGGGAGCCAGGGGTGCGGCGGCTTCTGTGGGAAATGGAGGGGGGTCTGTTCTCACAACACCACAAAAGCGCTGATCTCCCAGGGACAAGTGGGGAACCTGCCCCACGTCCCGATCAAAGGCAGCCATGCGGCTGATAATAGCAGCCACCTGAGCTTTGCATCAAGATTCTCTGAAAGCAGTTCCTAATGGTGGAAAAATGCACAGCAGTTTGGCCCATTGGTTCCAAATCTGTGGGACCCATTTGGGTCACGAGTCAATTTCAGGGGGGTCGCAAAGCACCCAGAGCAGCCATTATTGAAAGTACGGGAAGGTGGGACTCTGGTAACGGGGAGGGCTGTGTGGTTGTTTTGCTTGTGTCAAGGCTGTAAATAGGCTTTTTTTCTTTCTGATTCCCTTTGCTATTGGAAAATGGTTGAGAAATAACTCAAATTCTTGCTGCTGCGTTTTCAGGAAAGCAGCAGGCTCTGGCATCACGTTGACGGCACTTTCAGCCGTAACATCCTTCTGGTGGGCTCTGGACAGACTGTCACTCTAAAAAGTGGGTCCTGGTGTTAAAAAGTTTGAGAACCGCTGGTTTAGCCTGTAGGATTTGACACCTCCAGCATCTTAAAGCATGTCAGAAGCGCCTTGCTGGGTCCGAACGAAAGATCTCCTAGTTTAGCCTTTAGATGCTTCCGGGAAGTCTGCCAGTGAGATAAGGAGGCCACAGCCCTCCCGGACTGGCCCTCAGCAGCACAGGGGCTCTGCTCCTGGAGGTTCCCTGTCTCTGTCCCAGCTGGACGCCATCAGTTGGCCTCTCCCCACCCCTGGGCTTGTCCCATTCCAGCACTGCAGCTGCTGGTCTTGTATCAGCCACAGTCTTTCACATCATAATCCACCGCCCACTGGTCGCCTTTAGATCTGTTTGCAGGACCTCAGAGCTGAGCTGTCTGAGAGATCAGAGTTTGCAGAGATGTTTCCTTGCAAAGGGCCGTCATCATTAACCCCCAAGTTCAGAATCTGCAGGGCTTGCACTAAATCTGCTGGCGCAGTAACTGTCTGACAACGGGCCTCCCTTCGACCTTGCACGGTGGGCTTCCCGTCATTGTTCACAGTTTGCTTCAGGAACCTGAATTCAGTAAAACAGGCCCAGAACACAGAGGAACTGGAGCGACACATTTGGAAGAGGGCCGGAGAAAGGACAGGGCTCCCGGCCAGCACAGCAAGGGTGGGGGTCTTCCCCTTCCTTCCTTCCTTCCTTCCTTCCTTCCTTCCTTCCTTTGCCACTCTTCCAGGTTCAGCTGGGATGTCAGCGATGGGTAGCGCCTCTTCCACATGCGTGGTGCCTCCAAACACTGGTTGCCGTAGCTGTCGGGGAGCAATGCTGGAGAGATGTAGGTCCGTCTTCACTACCTGTTTGCAGACACCTGGGGGCAGCTGGTGTATCACTGCATTGCAACTGGCTGGGCCTGATCCTGCAGGTCCAAAGCACTCGGAGAAAAGGGCTATTGCACAAGACTCCAAGGATGGTCCTGTGAGCTCAGAATCGCCCAGGCTCGGCTCCCACACGGGCCAGCCAGCTGCCTCAGGGAAGGCCCCTGCGGATCCTGGCATCAGAGGGAGCCCATCTCTGAATGTGGAGGCCCTCTTGTGAAGGCCAGGCAGGCTCTTCCTTAGGGAATTCTGTGTGGCATTGTGGGTGGGTGGGTGGCCAGTGGGAGGGTGAGCAAATGGCCTCCAGGGGGGTCTCCTCAGGCCCACCCTGGCTAATTAGTGACGTAAGTCTGAGGAGAGCTGTGGAGTGTGTTGGGCTGTAAAGGGGGATAGGATCCTGGCGGGACCCACTGCTGCTGAGAGCTTCCCCTTCCCAAGCCACCTCTGGATCGGCCCACCCCCATCCTGAACTGTCCATGGTCCTCCCTTGTTCCACCCCCTCCCTACTGCAGGATGGAGTTGGTTCAGTGGGCAGCCCTGCCCCTTGTGTGGCCTCCAGCCATTTGCCTCCCAACAATGGAGCAACTTTGAGCCCTCATTCCAGGACTTCTGCTGATGGATCCCCTGGGCAGGATCAGGCCGCCTGTTGTCAACTAATCAATGTGAAGAGATCCTTCCCTTTGCTTGCCCTGAACTTCCTGCATGGGGTGACTCTTCCTCCTCCTCCTCCACCACCAAGGTCTCCCATGAAAGAGGGGGAAGAATAAGTGTCCAGCAGAAAAGACCCTCAAGGGCCGGGCCTGAAGCTGACTTTGCAGCCAGGCGAGGAGCACAGAGACAAAGGGCAGCACCAGGGATGTGGGGCAATAGGAGGGGGCGACAAGCTCCCTGCAAAAAGATGGCACCGCATCAAGCACAACGCCCAGTTTTCATGCTTGCGACTTCTTTGCTACCCTCTCGGTTGACCAATGAGAACGTGGCGCGTTCGCCAGAGGTGTGTTTTCAGTGCCCCTGAGGCCTGCCTGGCCACAGCGTCTTTTATTTGACAAGCAGCACAAAGGGCAGCTCGTCCCCACCTGTCCCTGGAGGCCTTCTCCACTCAGTTGTTTTTCTGCTGCCGGCTTTGGAGTTTGGAGGTGATGCTGAGCCCCCCAGGAGCCGGCTGGAGTAAAACCAGATCCATATTTAGCTTCCCAGCGACCTGCGGAATCATCGCCGGTGGGGAGAGTCTCCGAATGCTCTTCCTTGCAGCCCGGACTCCCCTCCCCCGCCAGCCTCTCCTCCAGAAGCAGGTCAGCTGGCGCAGGGGGCAGGCGAGGAGGCCTTTGATCTTCCGAGAGCCGAGCAGCGCAGCAGGGCCCTGCCGAGTCGCAAGTGCCATTTCTCATCTTGGCCTAAATAAGAGCGTCTGGATTCTCCCGACAAAAGCAGCGCTGCCGTCTCCACCCCCCCCCACGCTATCTGAGTCCTGCAGGAGGCTGGGAGGGAGGGAGGGAGGGGCCTGTCAGTCACGGCTCTGGGCTCCCAGGCAAGGCCGGCCTGACGCGAATCCCCCTCCGCGGCCACCGCAGACAAGGGGCAAAGGACCTCTGGCAGCCCCTGCCCTCCCCGGCCCCACCCGAGTCCCTGCGCCACCGAGCGAGGGCCAGCGGGAGGGAGGAGGCAGGGGCACGGCCTGGCCAGGGCAGCGGGGTCCGCACGGCGCAGGACGAGGAGCCTGTCAAGTCCGCGCGGCCGTCCTGCCCCCCCCCCAGGCCATCAATCCATGGCCCAGAGCGGCACTCCCAGCCCTCGGCCACCCAGCGACCAAGCAGCGCTCAGACCGTGACGAGTGGCCCGCCGGCAGCAGGCACCTCTGCCAGTGGCACGCGTGGAAGGGGGGCTTGGGACGGAGTGAGGGGCGGGGCTGACACGAGTGAGCAGGCCCGGAAGCAGGCAGGGAGGACGGGCCCCACTACCCCCCAAAAAACACCTCCCCGTAGCCACAGAAGCTCCCAGGGTGGCACCAGCCGAGCGTCCCTCCACCCCTCCCAAGGCCGACATCAGCCTCTGGGGGTCTCCAGGCTAGAAACTGCGGCACTGAACCAGAGGCGCCCCCCCCGGAGTCCACCTGCTCAGTCTTTGGCTGCCTTCCTCTTCCCGTCTTCCCTGCCCCGCGAAACCTTCCCCTCCTGAGCCCCCTCCTCGAACGACATCCCCATACTCGCCCCCTCCTTGCCCTGGCTCTTCCCTCCCCCTCCCACCAGCCGGCTCTCCTTCGGGCCTCCGATCGATCCTGCAGTTCTCCAGATTCTGCCCAAAGCTCGAACAGAGGCCTCCCGCGGAGGCTTCCTGGGGTCCGAGTTCCCCTGGAGCTGGTGATCCCATCACGACCAGGCCTGGCCTGAAGAGCGACGTCACCCGCTTCTCTCCCGGTGTGGCCGGAGCTTCCAGAATCGCGGCAGGCGCGCAGAGAGCTGCTCTGGCCCGCCAAGGCTGTGCGCCATCGGCTGAGGGGCCCGTCAGCCACACCCGAGTGAGCCGGCTTCAGCCTCTGCTCCCTCGCCCCAGCTCTGACCTGCGTTCTTTGGCTCTGTGCTCGGCTCTGGCAGTCGGTGTGTGTGTGTGTGGGGGGGGGTGGTGGTGGTGTCAGGCTGGGGCCAGGCAGGATTAGTAGGAGCCTCCGAAGCGGCAGGCTGGGGCATTTCTGGTCCAGGCGGTCCTTGGAATGCACAGCTGCAGGGGGCTGCAACCCAGCTAGCCCCAGACTGAGGAGTTTTGCACCCTATGCCCAGCTTGCTCCCAAGCGGGATTTCCCCCCCTTCTTTTTCTGGCAAGAAGCGTGGCGCACACTTAACACCTTTCCACTCTGAATATCTTCAAGGAACTGCTCTTGTAGCGCACTTGCCTGTTCTGTAGGATTACAGCAAATCATCTCTAACGGTGGGGATTAGTCCCAGAGCCCTGGCCCTTGGAGAGTTCCCTGCCTGTCTGGCTGAGGGCTGCGCAGAAGCGCCTGGAGAGGGAGAGGGTGCCTGCGACCGAGTGCTTCCCTTGCAGCAAGCGGGTGCAGAGTGCCAGGGTGCACTAGGCCTCCCAGTGTGGGAGGGGCACCAAGGCCACACGACGCGCACCCAGGGCTGCCACATCTCCCCTGCGCCCTTCCAGGCCCACTGGGGGCAGGATTCCTGGAGGGCTGCAGTCAGGAGGGAAGCAGCCTCCTCATTCAGCGGACTGGGCCCAGGAGGTGGAGGTGGGCTTGGCCCCCCTGCGCCTGCCCCCTGCCCCCTGCTTGGAGCTGCCCCCACGACCACCGCAGCAAGACTCCTGTTTCCCGCCGCTCCTCCGTGTCTGTTCCTGCTTGGAAAAATGAGCCTTGAGGGAAAATGAGACGAAGGTGGTGGTGGAGGAGGTGGAGGAGACTGTGCAACCGGGAAGGCTCTGCCTGCTTCAGGTGGATGGATGGTGGGCTGAGCCACACTGGCGACCACACCCTCAGCTGGGCGGTGGGACCACGGCCAGGGGTGTAGCTGCAGGGGGTCAAAATGCTGTTGGCGGGGCTGCAATGTGCTATCTAATTGACCCTCCCCATCACTCCCGGAGCAGTGCAGGTGGCGAGAGCAATGTGAAGGAGACTCATCTGCATGGCTCTCCCCGCCCTGTATGGCTCCGGCAGCAAAGAGGAAGGGCTGTTCAAGTGGCACATTGCTGCGGCATCAATACTTAGCACTTTGACACCCCCCTCCAGCCGCACCACTGACCAAGGCAGAACCTGTAAATGACGATGCCTTAGAGGGTAATCCTGGAGCCCCCCAGAGGACAGGTGACCCTGGATTTGATATTGGATGGTACTCGGGTCCTGGTGAAGTATGTGAAGGCTAAGGACCTGCTGGAGGAAGAAAATGATTCTATCCAGCATGTAATTAATCTGTGGAACTCCTTGCCACAGGATATGGCGAAGGTTTCTGGCCTAGATGTCTTTAAAAGTGGATTGGAGAGATTTCTGGAAGAAAAATCCATCACAGGTTACAAGCCGTGATGGGTACGTGCAACCTCCTGGTCTTAGAATTAGGCTACCTCTGAAAGCCAGATGCAGAGGAATGTATTGTATTGTTCTCCTGTGTGCTCCCTGAGGCATTTGGTGGGCCACTGTGAGATACAGGAAGCAGGACTAGAGGGCCCTTTGGCCAGATCCAGCAGGGCTCTTCTGATGTTCTTATGGAAGGAACGTGAGTCTCTGAAGCCAATATTTAGATGCTTTTGCCCCATAGAATCTGAGAATAAGAATCTGAGGCAGGATGACTGACAGCACAACCCTAACCTGGAGTTAGGCCGGCACAGTCAGGTCAGCACAAGGGCCACTGTAAAACATGTTCGGGCCGCTCTCGGAGTCAGGGAGGATGGCGCATGGCTGTGTGCTGCTGGCCTCTCTGAGCATGGTCCAAACACACTTTACGGTGGCCCTTGTGCTGGCCAAACTTTGCTGGCCTAACTGTGCCGGCAAAGAAAGGCTCCAGCAATCCTCCCCAGCCCCAAGATGAAACCCAACCTTAGGAACAGCCCGCAAATTTGAGTGCTTGGTCTCCTGCATGCTTTGAATTGGACAGAAGTATCCAGAAATGAAATGCTGACCGTGTCACGTGACAGAGCAGAGGGCAGGAAGTGCCGCTTCAGCCCCCCAAGCCTCTGCACGGAGCCCAGGCAAATCGCCTCCAGCTCTCCGTGGAATTAGCAGCTTGGGGAATCACCTTCTGCTGAAGGGGATGGGAGAAATCACAGGTATTTACACACTGCCTGGTTCTTGTGACATGCTGGAAGATTAATCTGTCAGTTGAAATAACACATTGTCGGGCGGAAGAGATGAGAAGCCGCTGCCCCCGTTGCCAAGAGTTCCCTTTTGCTGTGTTATCGCAAGCGGAAGGTTTGTGGGGGAGGCATGAGAAACAGGCCCGGGGGTGATGCCGCAAATCAACGCTGGGTGACGCAGCAGCAGCAGCAGCAGCAGCTCCACCAAGAACGGGGACGGCCGCCGATGGGCCTTGCGCCAGTCTGCTGCCTTCGCTTGGGGGCTCGGAGGTCCGAGGTGGGGTGGGGTGGGGGTCACTGTCTGGACTTCATCCTCCATTCGTCCTCCAAAACGCAATGACCAGTCTTGGGAAGAGGAAAGGTTTGTCAGTGGTCGCCGTCAGCCTGGGCACGCCCTGGTCGTAAAATGGAAGCTTTCGGCATCTGAATCTGTCTGGAGGCTGGAGGGGCAAACGGAGTGGGAGGGGGCCTTGCTGGCCCACAAGGAGAGAACGCAACGACCTCCAACCCTTGAGTCACGTAAGGGGAGTCTCCACGGAGGCCTGAGGCTGACCCCAGGACAGCCTCCCCTGGACACACCCAGGCAGCCCCCACACCGTGGGGGGAAGCAGCAGGGCCCTCAGCGTGTTGTCTCTTCGGCTGCAATTTCGGGAGGGGGTGATGATGGCCAGACTCCACTTCTGCAGGCTTGGGTGTGAAGCGTTGCAGAAAAGGTGGGGCCAAATGGCCGAGAGGAAGCAGCCTCCAGTCAGTCGGAGAGCTAAGGCCCCCTTCCCATCATGCATCGTTCGTTGATGGAATGAGTAAAAGCCCCAGTGCTGGATCAGGCCAAGGGAGGCCCACCCGGTCCAGCTTCCTGCATCTCACAGTGGCCCACCAGGTGCCTCAGGCAGGAGCACACAGGACAACCAGAAACTCGATCCAGGGCAACAAGGCCCAGAGCTGTCAGCAGCCTGCTGCGCGTTCCGTCCCGGTCACTGTATTGCCTGCCCACCAACGCGTTCACAGGCAGGGATGAGCTGGGACGGAGGAGTGTCAACGGGGGGAAGCGCAGGCCCACCAGAGGCCCTGAGGGCACCGCAGTGCTGCTTGTGTCGGGCCCAGCAGTGGGCAGGCGCCTGTGTGAGGGTTTCAGGAGGGCGGAGCCACACAAAGGGGAGAACTCCAGCCGCAGGGGGTCGGGACGCACCGGAGATGGCACTGGGCTGGCTGGAGAGGGCTGCAGTGCTCCTGGTGGGCAGAGGGCTCAGGCCGAGGGGTGGAGGAGGAGGAGGAGGAGGAGGAGGGCCAAGCCAGGCAGCCTCAGCAGGTTCGTGGAGACCCACAGCCCGGGAGCCACCTCGGCCAGCACGGCTGCCTCCTCCTCACCGGCCTGGCTGCCAGCTGGCCAGGCGTTGGCAGGGGAGAGCGTGCAGGCAGCTGTCCAGCAGAGCCCCCCTCCCCCCTCCCTCCGTCCCCCTCAGGAGGCCCACCGGTCCCCCAGGCCTCCTTCCCCCTGGCTTCCCACCAGCCTGTGGAGCGAAGGCAGGCCAGCGCTGGCCGTGGGCTCCGACCGGCCGTCCTGCTTGTTTTGAGAGGCTGGGTGGGGCAGGAGGGAGAAGAGGCGGGCGGGGCCGAAGGCCTGAGAGGGCTCCGCCTCCTTCGCCGCCTGGCCCACCTCGCTTCTTCTTCGATGCCTTCTGACGGCTCCGGGAGGGCCTGGCCCTGCTGCTGCTGCTGCTGCTCCCTGCGTCCTGCGTCTCTGCTGCAGCCAGGTGATGCCAGAGGGAGTGGGGGCCGCAAGCAGGAAGCGGGGCGGAGGACAACCAAGCAGTCCGGTGGCTGGGCCACGGGTGGGTGTGGGGAGTGGGGCAGCCCTCCTCGGCCTGCCCTTCCTGCCCTCACCCAGCCTGCTGCCCGTCCTCTCGACGGCCGGCCCCGGGACTCGGAGGCCTCTCTCCCCAGGTGCGCAAACACAGTCTGAGCCCGTTCCTGTTCCGCTGGCCCCAGGACTTGGCTGCCTGAACGACGGACCTCGGAAGGAGCGAGCGAACGAGCGAGCGAGGGATGGCTCCGGCTCCTGGGCCAGCCCTTGCTGCAGTGCAGAGTGAGGGGAAGGCCCTGCCGTGTGTGTGTGTGGGGGGGCGCTGCCCTGGCCCCAGGCAGTGGACTCCAGCGGAGGGCGAAGAATTCATCGGAGGACAAAGGACCTGCCAGGACGGGGCGTTCAAAGGCATCTGGTGTGAAAAATAAGCCAAAAAGGCCAGCCGGCCAAAGGCCATCAGTTGCACCCCCAACCCTCTGTCGTGCTGAAAGGAGCCCCCCTTTCCCCAGAACACAGACAACGGGCTGGCGACAGCTGGGCAGGGGGGCAGTGTGGGAAGCCAGGCCTGGGAGGCCGGGCACCGGGTGGGCACGAAGACCAAGGTCAGGGAAGGCGGGAGGCGGCCGCGGGGGGGGGGGGAGGCGGGGGGCGCCTGGCCAAACTGGAAAGCGACTCTGAGGAGGCCGCCCGGCAGCAATGGCTTTCCTTTCCGAGGGTGGGTGAGCGGGAACCAGCCCCCACCCCCAGGAGGACAGGCAGGAGCGCCTGTCAGGAAAGCGTGGCCCCCGTTTAGTTCCCTTAGTTTTGACATTTAAGCATCACTGCTGCAAAAAGGCTCAGAGCCGTTTTCGGAACACGTGATCAGGGCACGCGGAGGCCGATGGTCACAGCGCATCAGCATCAGGCCGGTGCTTCGACGCGCCTCCCACCGACGAGCTCATTGACAACCCTGCAGCCACACGAGGGCAGAGCCTGGGCAGACGGGCGCTCAGACCCCACCCCCCCGGCAGGCAGGCAGGCAGGCAGGCAGGCAGGCAGGCCCCTCTCCGAGCCAACCAGGTGCCTCTAGGAGGTGCCAGCGAAGCTGTGCCCGGGACCCTCCCTGGCCTGGCCGCGGGTCCCCAGCGAGTGGCACCTCGAGGGAGACAGGCGCCTCTGTCCTCTCGTAGCCCACACCCGTTAACGGAGCCTCCCGCCTGTGGGATTGCCCCACTCCCTTGCAAAGCCCTCCAAGCCAACAGTCCTCAGCAGACCCCCAAGAGGATTTTGCCAGGGGGCATAAAGTTTCTGCCCAAAGGGGACGGGAAGGGGGGTGAGCGGGTCAGGAGCAGGGGGGGGACAGGCGGGGGGGGGGTAGGAGCCGCGGCCGTTGGCGCTCAGGTCTGCCGCTCCTCCCAATACACAGCCCAGGCCTCCCTGTCCACATTGTGCTGGCAGCGAGACGCAGTAAGACGGAAAACCAAACTCAGACTCTAAAACCTTTTAAATGTAGAAAATCATTTGGAAAAGCAGCAGAATCCTATTTAGGCTCCCACTAGAGCGGAAAGGGACTCCTGCAGCAGCCCAGCTCTGCCCCTCAGCTCCGAGACTCTCCTTCCTGGTCTGCAGCCCCACAAGCCAGAGAGCGACGGTGGCAGGCCAGTTTCCTCCCAGCTGTGACGTTGGCTTAAGGAGTGTCCTGTGTGTGCATTCCTTGGCCTGGTACATGTGGAAGCAGCCATGGCTGTGCACCCGAGGGAGCACCTCCAGAATCCCGCATGGGCAGTGAGTCCAGGTAGATGAAAAAGTGAAACCCCAGGCTATTTCTGGGTCCCCTTTTGGTCCCTGGGCTCAGGTGCTCATTACCCCATTTACCCCTCTCTTATGGGTCCTGACCATCGCCATAGAGGGTGGGGGCTCAAAAATTGGTACTCTTGAGGGGTGAGGTCCAGACACAGTCCGCATTCCTGGACACATGCCCAGGGCATTGCCCGCATAGGCCTGCCCCGAGACCACCCTTGCATCCCTGAGAAATATCGCCTTTCAGGTTGTTCAGCTTGGGTGGAGCCAACAGAGATAAGACTGTGGAGTCAGCAAGCAGGGCAGAAAGGAGAGGTCGACAGCGTCCTCCTGAGGAAGGGGGGGGGGCTTCCCCCTGGACTGCTGGGCCAGGAAACGGCTGGGGCCAGGTTTGCGTTCACACACACACGTAACGGGGGCACACAGGGAAAGTCTGCCTCGGGCTCTGGAACTCTGTGCCGGCCAATGGCCAACGGACCAGCAGGGAAGGAAGAGGGCAGCAAAGGTGCAACAAACGTATTTGTATAGTGGAGAACATTTTACCAATGCAGGGATCAAAATGCAGCAAGTTACAATCACGCGCACACACACGTGTGGACCTGACAGAGGCGCTAAGCTGCGCACGTGGCGAGGAACGCTGGAGAGGACTCTGTGCGCCGACTGCACTGGGGACCGAGGGTGCCACTGTCCTTTCTCTGCTGACTTGTGGGCGACAGAGGGACCCAGGTGGATTGGGCCCTGGGAGTGCTGCCGCCGGGCCACCTCTGCAGTGGGAGGCAGGAGGAGAAGAGGCCTGAGGCCGGGGCGCTGTCACAGCTGACCCCAGGAGGAAACCGGGAAGGGAGACAGAGCTGCCCCCCCCCGGTGAAAGAGGGGCCCCCACTGCAAGGCGGCCCCCCTCAGGCAGCCCTCCAGTCCACACTGGCACGGCGGCGTTTGGCGAGTTCGAGAGAGAGAAGAGGGGGAAGGAGAAGGGACTGGGGTGGGGGGGGGGCAGCCGGAGCGGCTCACAGGGCAAAGCGGCACTGGGCAGGCGGTGCCCCTCTTCCACTAGGCGGGGGTGGGGAGCGCAACGGTCCCCCTTCTCGCTGCAGGGTGAGCTCATGGAGGGCGTCAGGCCCTCTGCGGCCGGGTGGCGCTCGCTGGCTCCTTCCTGGCTGCAGCGACTGCTTAGCGCCTGACCAAGGGTGCAGCCAAGGACTCGTGGCCGGCAGGGGAGGGGGCTGCACCCTCAGGATGGCTCCCTGATTGAGCCTGGCCGTGGAGCCGGTGAGTGCCGCCAGACTCCACTGTTTGCGCCAAATGAGGAGGCTCCCGGGAGGGGATCCAGCTATTTCTTGCTGCAAAAAGAAGAGAAGCAGCTGTGCTTAGGAGCCAGTGGGGAGTCTGTGAAGGTGCCGCCCTTTCCCCAACTTTCCCAAGGTCCTGTGTGATTCCCGAACGTTCTGGGCTTGTGGACCAATCTCCCTCTGGCCTGGAGCACAAGAAGAGCCTCGTATTTGTCCAGGGCAGCTTGACCAAGGCCACAGGCGGAGCTCCTCGCAGGGGTGAGGCTCTGACGGGGAACTCCCTGGGTCATCGCTGGCTCTCTGAGTGCTGCAAACGCTGGCGTCCGCTCACCCGCAAGCTGAGCACATCCTGCCCTGCGCAGGCCTTGCGCCCACTGCAGAGCGGGTGAGGAGGTCACCGATCTCCCTCATCTGGTGAGCGGCTTCCATGTCCCTCGTCACACAACAAGGGCGATCTCCGTGGCAGGCAGGCGGTCCCTGCGCTTTGCCCACATCAGTTGAGACTCCTGCAGGCAAATCTCCCCGTGTGAGCAATGCGGGATGCCGGATTTCCTCTGGAAGTGAGAGATGGCAGAAGGCACCTTGCAGCGGATGTCGATGAGCCGCTGGAGCCCCGTCCCTCAAACCGGCCTCACAAAGACTTCATAAAAGGGCCAAAGACGATCACACTTGCAGCAAAACTGGGAATTAGTCGCCAGGGGTGTGTGTGGGGGGGGGGGACGGACGACGGACGACGACGACACCCTTTGCCTTGTGTGTCTTCCAGCTTGGGGGAAGCAGGAGATGAGATGCCTCTGAAACGACCCTGAGCAATCGTCGAGCAGCAGCCTAACGAGCTCCTTCAGACTGAAGCGGCGCAACCGGCAGGACTTTTGCACTTTACAATGTGGCCCAGCAGTAAAGGACCCCCCCCCCCGCCGTGTGCCATGGATCACCCAAACACGCCCGTAAATCCCAGGGTCGAGGCGCCCTGTGCTGCTGTGGCGGCAACTGGAGCGAGAGAGCGCCATTCCCCCTTCTGGGCTCAGAATGCGGCCGGGGGAGGAGGGGCCGGGTCACTCCTGCGGTTCTCTTCTGAAGAGTAGGAGGTGCTCCAGTGGAACAGCCGCAGGCTCTGCTCTGCGTCACTCCCGAGAACGGGGCCTTGTACCTGGGCCGGCTGCAGGGTGTGTGCAAACTGGGTCGGCCCCCTGGGTGGTTGCTCCAGCAGGGGAACGGGATCTCCATAATAAAGAGAGAGACTCTCCTGGATTCTCAGCCCCAGGCATGCAGGACAGGACCATGCGGTCGGGTCGGTCATGTGAAAGAAGGCGCCAGGGGGCAGCACTGAGCAGCAAGCGGTTGCCCTACCCGGCTCTAGGCTCTGCCTTCCGCTGTGGGGCCTGTGCCGCCACCCCAGTCTCCCCCACCTACAAGCAGCCAGGCTGGTTGTCAACTGAAAACAACGAGTAAACCTCAGGAGGATGCAATCTGACGGGCAATCTGAGGCTGTCTTCCACCACCCCACCCCCACCCCAGGGAGTGCACGAGCAGCCTGCCGCCTCCTTCTTCCTGAGCTTCAGCACGGCTGTTGCTGGGTCCGTGAACGTCCATCTGTCAAGTGTCAGCAGAGCCGGTGATCTGGCAGCTGCGAGTCTCGAATGTTCGGTGGTGCTGATGAGAGTCACGGGGCAAACGAGCGAGCGCATCGCTAATTCAGCTCCTTCGTCACACACAAGGCAGCGGAAACCGTTAAGAGGCAGAAGCCAGCGATTGCTCTGAGAGCTTCAGGGAGAGCGCAAAGGAAGGCGAGTTGGCATTTCTAGGCCAGGTTGTCATAGAAACAGGGCCTGTTCTTTCCCGGCAATGGCGCGAATGCCGTCGGTTGGGCGAGGGATGGAGTCAGCTCTGCCGCAGACCTCTCCAAGGGGGGCCCTCCAGCTCAGCACCGGAGCCCCAGAGCTGAGGGTCAGCAGAGACGCCACGAGGTCCTGGGGGCAGACCTGGCTCCTGGCAGAATCCGAGGGCTGCGGGCAAAGCCTGTGGGGGGGCACAATGTGGGGGTTTGGGGTTGTGTCTTTTGTTGAGTAATGCCCTGAATCCTTAGGGAGAAGGATGGGACGTAAGCATTGTAAAAATAATATCTCAGCTTGAGCGCAATCCTAAACCTGGAGTTAGGCCGGCACAGTTAGGCTAGCTACATTTGGCTGGCACAAGGGCCACTGTAAAGTATGTTTGGACCACTCTCAGAGTCAGAGAGGCCGGAACACAGGCATGCGCCATCCTCCCTGGCTCCGAGAGTGGTCTAAATGTGTTTTACGGTGGCCCTTGTGCTGGCCAAACTTTACTGGCTTAACTGTGCTGGCCTAACTCCAGGTTAGGATTGCACCCCTCGTTACAAAAGAGTCTTGTGTTGGCTAACAAAATTAAAACTTCTTGGGTGGTGTGTTTTTATTTCATCATCACTGATAAATAGGGGTGTTCATTTTTGTTACAAACACATAAAAACACAGAACAACGCCTTTAGTGTGTGTGGCGTTGGTGTGAAATACCTGAATAAATACACAAAACACCGCATTCTGGTGTTTATGATATTTTCCAGAAATTAATAATTACTTTTCCAATTAGAAATAATACGGTGGCTGCATCTGCTGACATTATATCACCTCTATCACCCACCAAGGCACTTAAAATTTTAAAAAATGAAAACTTGGAATGAAAGAATAAAAATAACTCTGCCTTCTGCCTTTCAAATAATGAAATTTCAGAAAAAAATAACACCATTTTCAAACACCCCTACCAATAAGTTGCACCTCAAGCTATGGGGATGATCAGGGGATGACCCAAGAAAGCCAAGTTAAAATACCAGAATGCCTAAAATGGCTGCCGAAGGGTGAGCTCAGCGCGACCGACAGCCGCAGTTCAGCTGGGCTTCGTCTGAGGAGCCCCAAAGGGCCTGTTGGGGGGGGGAGGGGTGCAGGAGCTGCTGGCCTTGTGCGGTCGACCGTTTTCAAGAATAAAACTTACCTCTTTTAAACCTATTTTTCAATTGTTTATTGGTATAATTGACTATATTACATTTCAGCTACATATAAATATATAAACTTACAACATTAATGTGTATGTATAAAAGAAATTGTTCACTGTCTGCACTTCTTCTCTGGCCATGACGGTTATCCGTTTCATGCCATGACTATTGTTGAGCGTGCAATCCTGAGCTGAGATTAGGCTGGCAAAGCTTGGCTGGCACAAAGGCCACCATAAGGCACATTTGGCGCACCCTTGGAGCCAGGGAGGATGGTGCCCGTCTGTGTGCTGGCCTCTCTGACTCCGAGAGTGGTCCCAACCTACTCCAAGAGAGAGTGGTCCAATCCTAACTCCAGGTTAGGATTGCGCTCTGAAAATATTGTTGTCAAGAGCCAAATATTTACGGCCCCCGGCCCCCAAATGACCTCGGTGGCCACTGGCTGTCGTTGGCTGCCCAGAGCAGGAAGCAGGCCTCGCTGGCCTCCACGATCCCTTCCGGCCCAACGCCTCTGCGCAGTCTGGTCTCCCACAACCAACGTTCTGGACAACATCTGGAGCACTTGCAGTCTGCAAGCGTTCCATTTAAAATTTCACTTCATTCATGTGTCTTTCTTACAATAAATAAATGCCTTCAATTAGATCAGCAGCCATCTCCTTAAGAGATACAGACAGATAGAAGTAATTAAAAGAGCGGAAGAAAGTACATTCACGGCTCGTTATCTCTCAGTTGTTAAAAGGCAATGATAGAATAAAGTTGATGGAAGCTGCCAGAAAGATAGATTACCCAGCCCCCGAAAGGCTTCCATCATATTTTTAATTTTCTAATTTCTCAGTAGAACTGATCAGAATAAGACTGCATTTAATCGTCTAAATTACAGCTTAATGTGCACTCCAGAAGCCATTTCCTCTCGTTTTCCTCCATGAATCTGTCTCCGTGAAGCACTTTGAGCCATTAATCTGGGAAGGGCCGTGTCTATTCCCTACTCCAAGGTAAGTCAATCCGGCCCCCAGGTGCTGCCTGGCGTTTCTTTTTATTCCAATGGCAGGATGCTGGAAAGACCTGTGCATGGTGCCTTCAGGAAAGCTCAACTGAGACCAGTACTGTGAACTATGACAAGAGGGCTGAGGACCACCACCCCCCGGCCCTGAAGAAGGCCATACCTTGGATGGCCACAGCACCCCCCCCCCAACCCTAGGAGTCTGGAGTGGAGAAGCGTCACCTGTGTGGATGGCCACACCTGGCTTGCGGAGCACACCTGGACCAATGTACAAAGCTGCATCCTGGGAGCTTCCGGACTTGAAGTTAGAAAGTTGTTGGCGATACCAAGAGCGAGTCCACAACCTGAGTTGTCCTCACTGATGCGCTGGCCAAACAGGGAGTCTCTGCTGCAGGAGGCGGAGCAACCTCTGCTGGTGGCCACGCCCTCGACCGATGCTCATCTGGAGCTGGGAAGGCGCCACCAAGCCACCAAGGAAAGTTAGTGGAAGGGCTCCAAAGGTCCCACTGGAGTCCATGGGAAGAAGCTGTCTCCAGGGCCTGACTCTGTCTCCCACCCTTCGCCCCACCGTCTGCCTCACCTGTCTCCACCTGGCCCTCTGGTGCTGCGTTCAGCCTCCCCCTTCCAGGTCCAAAGCGAGAACCACCCCGTCAACCTGACACCCAGGATCAGCAGCCCTCCCACTTCCTGCTCCTGCCCCCCCTTCCTGCTCCTCTTCCCCGAGTGCAGCCAAAAGCCCGGTGCCAGGCCAGGCCAGAAAGCCAACCTCCAGGGGCCTCCAGGCAACCTGCCCTCCCCCACCCGGGACACCAGTTCCGATTCCCTCCCTGAGACGGTGTGGCTGTCCCAGCCTCTGGGTTTGCTTCAAAGACCCTTTCCCACCTTTGGTGTCCCGCTCTTAAGCAGGAGAACGGCGTGGCCTCGGTCCTCTTGCCCCACGACTGCGCCACGCAGCACACCCCGTCCAGCAGAGACAGGCTGGCCCCCTGCCTCTGGGCACAACCCAGATCACCATCAACCCTGCAACTCCCCTCCCACTTTCCTTGCCTCGGGTGCAGTCAACTTGATACGCTTAGTGCCTCTCTCTCTCTCTCTCTCTCTCTCTCTCTCTCTCTCTCTCTCTCTC